>QEPC01007559.1:5987331-6013402 GCA_003113815.1 Sphenodon punctatus | reverse complement strand
TTTTAATTATAAAGATGTCATTACTGCTATTAAAGAACTCATTTTTAATTTTACTAGACTGGTTTTGTAACTTTATTGGGTCGCAGAATTTTCCATTTTGGGTCGCAGAATTTTCCATTTTGGGTCGCAGAATTTCAGAATTTTTTTTGCAGAAGAATCGGGGCCCTGAACATAATGAGCAGAATGCTTAGCGTGATCATAACTCTATCACTAGCTCAAGATCTGGAATCCAACGTGTGTGTTCGTTTGTTTGTTCGTTCATTCATTCATTCCTCAGTCAGTGTGCTGCCAGATGTTACACTACCCACACTGGTTTTGTGGCAAACATGCAGTGTATTGTTATTACATTTGTTCATGACCTGCTATACTGTCATGGGTTGGGCCATGCAGCACCAGGGACTGTGATGCTGCCTGACGCTGGGGATGGACACACACAGCACTAGTCCTTTCTCCAACATACCTTTGTTTATAGTGACTTCATCCCTATGTACGGTACAGTTCCCCTGTACAGTCTCCCCAGAGCACCTGAAGGTGGTAGACCTCTGGGCATACAAATTACAGTCTCTTAGTAAAGGTCTCCCATGGCACCTGAAGGTAGAATCCCCCTGGACACTCCAGGGGGTACCCTCCCTGGACTACCTGTAGCTCCAGCAGCTAAATCCTTCCTCAGATTTCAGCTTTTCTGCAACTCCTTCCCCAGCAGGCTGGCCTTCTTGTTTATGTAGCCCTGGTTGGGCTCAGCTGCGCTCAGGCTTGAACCTAGTTGTAGCTGCTTGCTGATCCTGCCATGACTCACCGCAGCCAGCAAGCACACTGCTATAGCTACCCAGTTGGTCTGAGGAGCGGGTCTTTTCACATAGCTGCTGTTATGTCTGGTAGCAGCGGCTATGGGCAGGATGCAGAGAGGAGGACACTGAGGGGGGACAGCAGGAATTATTTGTGTGTGCTCTGGGATCAGGGGTGGCAGTGGGGCTCCAGCATTGGCATCAGTATCAGCAGTGGGATCAACTAGCAGCCATGAATGCAACAGGTTATGCTGACAGAATTCTTGCAGTGAAAATCTTGTTGACCCCAAACTTTTTTGCATGCTGGAAAAAACAACATGATTTCGAGACAAGAGGTACTGATCAGAGCATTGAAGATAAGCATCTCAGCCCCATCTTGGGACCATCTCCTTTGCTTTGACAGTTTTTATGGGGATAAAACTCAGTCTCTTGTAATCAGTGGGAGCTTTGCTGTGGACTTCAATATTATGCTGGATGGAGAGAGCCGTCAAACTGTAGGAGGCACTGGGTATTGTAATTTATATTTTCAGGGAGAAGAGGATATTGGCATCTTACTGCTGTTCTTGACTTGGGTCAGCAGTTCTGATCTCTAAGGCATATGATTATGTGGTGATTAGGCATACTAATTAAAAGGTTGATGTGAATATTATAGCAAGCAATGAAATCAGGCTGCTGATGGTGTCAGCAGTCTCGCTCACTGTGTTTTCCTCTGGTTTCTAACCCTGCCAGAAATATTTGCTCCAAGGTGAAATGGGGGACACAAAGGCCAAATTCTTCCAGGCTCTTGCATGGAAACCATGAGTGCCCATTGTAGCACTGTGTAGTGAGATGTGTGATATCCTAATGTTGTGTTCTGTAGTCTCTCTAATTCCAGTCAAACTATAGCTCTGCTTTGTCTTCATATTTCCTCTATGGATGCAGTATTTGTGGCTGCCATATTGGTCCCAAATATAAGAGATGGAGACAAAATAGTTTGGATGCTATCTTTTACTGTACCACATGGGCAGCTGGCTTGTACCATCAGCCTTCCCTCCCACCATGTCTGAAGCTCAGACTCTCAAAGAAAGGCAATGGAGGAGACGCCAGTTGCTTTATTTCCCTTCCTCAGGGTACTTGAGTTATAACCCCTTACAGAGACTCTCTTGAGCTAGACTTGTTCTTAACTTTCATCATCTCTTCCTCCTGAGCTTTTCTGTCTTTCTCTTAAAAATGCCTGCCTCAGGCCTGGCCTGGAAATTAGTGCCCTCAGTTGTGCAGCCCAGCAAAGAGCCAGACACCCCCAAACTGGGAGTTTAGCCCTCTCCTTGCTTTGTATAGACTGTGGTATTCTGCAACTCCTCACGCACCAATTACTGGAAGCTGACATGCCTAAGATAATGTCCTGTGTGGCCTGAACGTTGGTGCACTCTCACCAACAGTAGTTAGTCCAATAAAAGATATCATCTGAACGACTCCATCTCTGAGGGTGCTTTCAGATATCATGATAGCCCCCTTCCAAGCCCCCATGGCAGAACTTCAGTACTGCCTCAAGGTTCCATGCAATGGTGTTTTTAGTTACGGCTGAATGGAGCTGCTGCTTGGTATTCCAGAGAAACCCTGATGTGCTGCTGAGAGGCCTGTATGGAGTTCTAGTGACATCTGAACACACCCTACGTTTCTCCTTGGTTAGCATTAGTTGATAATGTTCCTGCTTGATTTCTCTGCTGCCTTTGACACTGCTGAGCACGTACTCCTTCTCAACTCACTCCACTTCCTTGGATTCTGGGGTCCGGTGTCACAGGTTGGAGGTCCGCACCCCCACTTTACCGGGTTTGAGTGACTCAGTTTCCCTCGCGTACAGCCCACTTGAATCAAGTTTCTCTCTGGCCGATTCAAGCCTGCTGCAGGGACAACCCCTTTGTCACCCAAGGACCCGATCCTTCCCGTTTACAGACTCTTTAATCTCTGGGTTTGCAAGAGCTTGAAAGCCCTTGTTGCTCACTTGTGTTCCAATGTTAGACACAGACACTTCTTCATAAAGAGAAGAAGTAAGTTTATTGATTACATAAGCAAGATTGTTGATACAGAGTGGTTACTAGAAATCAAAGGTAAGTATAACGCATTCGTAACCTATACTGGTTGAGATCCTAAATAAGCATCTTACCCTACCAAGGTCCATAAGTTCTTCTCAGTCCTTGATGTAAGTGACTGGGTCTTCAGTCTTAGAGTTGCTAGAAAGCGAAGTCCCCTCTCTCAGTTCATGGTTCGGCTCAGCCCTCCTGGCTGCAAGATGTTGAGTGAGTTCCCCATAGTCACTGTCCCCTCTGGGATACAACTCCTTATATTCCCAGGAGGAAACTCCTCGTATCTTCTCAAGGCTTCTAGAATTCCTTTTGTTCTTGCTATCAGCTTTCTGTGTCTCTTGCACGTAGGCAATGGCTGCCTGCATTAGCATATAAATGTCTCTGGCCATCCGTCTGGGGCAAATCCACAAACTGTCTTTCCATTTCCTGGAGCTTGTTCAAGTGTCACAGTCTTGATTTGAGTTTTACAGTTCTTAATTATAACATTACATACATGTTGAACCTTTTGCTTTACATATTTACTAGACTTGTAGTCTACATGTAGGCTAGTATCACATGTGTGTGACTCGATGTTCCTCCGTGACAATTGGTCCTTGACTGGTTCTCTTCCTACATCTCTAATCGCTCCTTCAATGTTTCTCTTGCTGGTACCTCCTCCTCACCACTTCTCCTCTTGGCTGGAGTTCCCCAAGGCTCTGTCCTTGGCCCACTTCTCTTCTCTCACTCTGTCACTGGGCAAACTCCTTGAATTGCACAACTTCCAATATCACCTGTATGCTGACAATACTCAACACTCTCTCTCCACCCCCTCTCTCTTCCTCTATCCAATTTCATATCACAAACTATTTCTTTGGCATCTCTGTCTGGATGTCTCACTGTCAGCTCAAACTGAATATGGCCAAAACTGAACTCCTCGTGTCCCCCTCCCACCCCCTGGTCCCTCCGAAGCCTTCCTGTCTCTCTTCCTTCTCGGTATCCATTGACAAGGTCACCATTCATCCTGTCCCTCGGGCACGTAGCTTGGGGTTCATCTTTGATTCCTCCTTCTCCTTTAAACCACAGATTTACTCTGTTGTTAAATCCTGTCGTCTCTCCCTGTGCAGCATTGCTAAGATCTGTCTTTTGCTCACTGCCACCACTGCTAAAACCCTAGTCCCTGCTCCGGTTATCTCTACTATTGCAACCTCCTTCTCGCTGGCCTTTCCTGCTCTCACCTTTCCCCCTTCTCGTCTACTCAAAGCTCTGCTGCTAAGATCATCCACCTCCTCCTCCGCTTTGATCACATGCAGCCCCTCCTCTCTCCACTGGTTCCCTCTCCCTGAATGCATTCCGCACAAGCTTCTTTTCTTTACCTACTAGACTATCCATGGCCTTGCCCCCTGCCCTCATCTCTCTACACTTGTCTCCCACTATGCTCCTGTCCAAAAGCTCCGCTCCTCCGCAAAGCATATGCATCTGTTTTCCCTTGCTGCCCCCCATGCCTGGAACTCCCTCCCTGAGCATATTTGCTCCTCTCCTTCCCTTCCAACCTTCAAATCCATCCTGACAACCTACCTTTTCTGTCAGGCCTTCCCTAGCTCCTCATCCCCTTAGCCCTCTTTCTGATTTTTCCATCATCACTTTTCCCTATAAAATGAAGCTAGTCACGTGTACCTGCAACCTCACGCCTTAAGAACATAAGAAGTGCCATACTGGGTCAGACCAATGGTCCATCTAGCCCAGCATCCTGCCTCCGACAGTGGCCATTCACGTTGGCTTGGGAGAAGCACCCAACAGGTCACAATGGGGGATCCATTCCCTGTTGTTTTCCCCCAGCTCCCGTCATGTTCCCTGATTCTGTCTGGCTAATAGCTGCTAATGGACCTATCTTTCAGAAACTTGTTCAAACCTCTTTTAAACTCAGCTATTGTACTGGTCCTTACCACAGCCTCTGGCAGTAGATTCCACAACCCAATTATACGCTGAGTGAAAAAATATTTTATTTTATTTGCTTTAAACTTGCCACCCATGAGTTTCATGGAGTGTCCCCTAGTTCTAGTACTAGCCGAAAGGGTAAATAACTGCTCCTTGTTTATTAGTTCCACACCACTCATGATTTTATAGACCTCTATCATATTTCCTCTCAGTCGTCCCTTCTCCAAGCTGAAGAGCCCTAACCTACCAAGCCTCTCCTCATACGGGAGCCCTTCCATGCCCTTGATTATTTTTGTTGCCCTTCTCTGTACCTTTTCTAGTTCAGCGATGTCTTTTTTGAGATGGGGCGACCAGAACTGCACACAATATTCAAGGTGCGGTCGCACCATTGATTTGTATAGAGGCATTATGACGTCCTCAGTTTTATTCTCTATCCCCTTCCAAATAATTCCTAACATTCTATTTGCTTTTTCGACTGCTGCTTCACACTGCGCTGTGAATTTCATTGTATTGTCCACAGTCACCTCCAGATTTTTTTTCCTGAGTGGTAACTCCTAGCTTCGTACCCAGCATTGTGTACGCATAGTTTGGATTCCCCATTAAGCCATGTTTGTCAACATGCCCTGTAATTCTGTCCTTAATGATGGTTTCCACCATTTTGCCCGGCACAGACGTCAAGCTTACTGGTCTGTAGTTTCCGGGATCGCCTCTGGATACCTTTTTAAATATCGGGGTTACATTTGCCACCCTCCAGTCCTGGGGTACAGTGGCAGATTTTAGTGACAGGTTACAACTTACTAACAGTAGGTTTGCGATTTCATATTTTAGTTCCTTCAGAACTCTGGGGTGAATGCCATCTGGCCCTGGTGACTTGTCATTATTCAGTTTGTCAATTTGCCCTAGAACATCCTCCTACGTCACATTGATTTGTAATAGCTCTTCCAATTCCTTGCGCACAATTCCAATTCCTTGCGTGGGTACCTCCCCCAAATCCTCTGCAGTGAAGACCGACGCAAAGAACTCATTCAGCGTCTCTGCAATGTCCTTATACTCCGTTCATGAATGTATCCTCATCTCTGCTTCCCCCACTCCTCGTCTCCCCTCCCTCTTCTCTCTTGAATTGTAAGCCCCCGGGACAGGGACCATGTCTATTTTCAACAGTTAAAAAGTGCCAGGGACATTGCCAGCACTATATAAATACTTAATAATAATAATAAGAATGTCCCAGTGTGTGCATGGGACTTGCAGAGCCAATAGAGACAGCAGCTTTCCCAGAGGTTGGATAGGAGGGGGGGGGGGGGGAGGTAGGTAAGACAATGGGAATCCTGCCTGAGGGAGGATTATGAACAGGGGGTGGGGTGGAGGGGGCAGGAGGCAGGTATGGCATGTTTGTTTAATTCACTCCGCATTCAAATAGGCTGAAGCTACAGACAGTCAGGGAATGATGGTTTAATTGTTTACAAATGAGTGCTTTCTGCAGCATGCAAAGGAGGGGAATGAATCCCAAAAGGCGTGTTGCTCTAACTTTAACAGATGAGTTTCTGACATTGTTTTAATTCCTGGTTTAAGGCTACAAATAATTAGCTTTTTAAGTAAAGAAGAAGAAAAAAACCTTGAGAGCCTAGATGTCAGCTCAAAAGCTATCAGTGAATTTGGAACACCTTTGCATGTCAAGATGATTATAGCAGTGAATAAAAGGAATTACTGGGAAAATGGACCATGTGGCATACCATTTTTAATTTCAGTTTTCCTACGGTTTCTCTTGCCTTGTTCCCCCAGATTCCTGTTGTCCCCCTGGTATTATCAAGCTGTGGAATTCCCCTTTCACAAAACCCTTTCTTTCCTGCGCTCACTCCAGTTCATCAACGCTCAGTTATTTGAAACTGCACCTTTTGGGGCTCCCTCTCAAGAGGTAACTACTCTTAATAGCAGTTCTTTTTGTCTGGCTTCCTGGAATATGGAAAGCCACTTACCCCATAGTTTCAGTTCTGAAACGGTGCCAGGAATCAAAACAGGTCTGCTGGGTACAGCAGGCTGTCTGTGTACTATCTGTCTAGTAAACGGAGCCCTTTCCCGCCTGCTGGCTAATAACACGATATATAATTTCCTTTCTCGTGGAGGATCAGATGGTCAAACTATCAGTGTAGGAAGAGTAACACAACAGTTGCTGGTTCTGCAAAATGAACAGTTGCTTGACCTGGCAGGGTGATGTCAAGTGACTTATCAAAAAGGCAATTTGAGCCATTTTAAGCTGGTGCATTAAATTATTTAAATCAAGGCTCTGCATGTGCCTTTGTATAACAGGCTAGATGGTTGCATGGAAGTACAAAGTGAATCAGGCTCTTAATGTGAGTTTCACATAGGGTGGTGGGATTAGATAACTATTCTTTTGAATGTATCCATCCAACTCTATAGTCATGCGAGCACTCGGGAGTCCCATAGATGGAATTTAATGCTAATAGGAGAGTGGGGCACTGCTTCATTTCCATTGATCCCAGTGTACACGGACTGGCTGGGCACAACAGCTCCCTGTTGTACAGCTAGGAAGCAGAGTCTGGGGAAAGAGTCTGGTTAAAGGCTGCCTATGATTCAAACTCTGGACTCATCATCGCAAGTCCAACATGCTACATGCTGGACCAGACTGGTTTTCTATAGACTATCCTGTCCTAGACTTAACATGAAAATATAGCCAACATACCTCAGATTGAGTCTGATACTCTCACCTTTCCTGTTGTAGATGGTGAGGGAGGGCAGTGGAGTTACACATGTTAAACAAGTGGAAAGAAGAGGAGAATTACACCATACAACTTACTTGGTTCTTACACTGCCTGTTGCCATGGGGGACCCACCCGTGCAAAGCAAAGATGTCTGTGACGATGCAGGAGATTGCATGTTTTCAGTTCACCTAGGAATTGGTGTTGCCAGCTGTTTGGTTTTGGGGGTATCAACAAAAGCAAACCATCTCAATGGGTGTTTTTTTAATCAGACAGGAAGCGGGTTGGAACCCCTGAGTGGATGAGCCAAACAGGAGCTGCAAGCACCCACGGGTTCAGCTGGGTTAATCAAACAGCCCGGTGTGTGGGTGAATGACCGAGCACGCAGGGCGCAGGCCACAAACATGCCTTCTCCCTGCTCCAGGAAAGCCCTGGTTCGGGAACACAGACAGGTGGGCTAACACCCTGGATGGCCCGCTCTGCTCACAACCCACCCTGGAGCCCATGGCTTGCTAGAAGCCACTCTGGTAACCATAGCAATGGGACGTGACCTGTGGCAACAGCTGTGAACCCCTTATCATCCACAACCCCAGGAGCCAGCTCCGCCCTTACCCTGCCTCACACCCCCGGGGTGGCAAAGAGGAGTGGGCAAACACCAGCAGATAGCCAGCCCCAGGGACCCTGTGACACCCAGTGATACCCAGTGACAGGGTTTGTGAAAACAACATACATGTAACATACATGATCGTCATGTTGACCAAACAATGTAATTATAACCTTGGAAATCATTATATAAACTATGACATGTTTGGTATAATTGAAATGGTAATGAAACGCTGAATCCAATGAAGGGGGAAAATTGTATGTGGAGTTGAGGTAAGGATAAGTAAGTTTAGAAGTATAAAGTAAAATGTAAATCCCAAAACCTAGTCTAGCCAGTTTTGTGTGTGTGTGTCGAGGGGGTGGGGTGGAGGGGAGGGAGGGAAGACAATTGAAATGGGGATAAGCAAATAATGGGAGATACATGACAGACCACCAGAATCGCGCTCTCAAGAGGGAGCTTGAGATAGGCAGTTACCATTCTGCCATGTGTGGAGTAAGAAATAGATGTGTCAGCAAGGAAGCAGTCACCCAGACTCCCACATAGCGGTGACGGCAGCAGCTCCTCTCAGTGCTCTTCAGCTGCTCCTTCTGGCTGCTTCCTGGTCCCTTTCAACAGGGCCTCCATGGCCAGATGATATTACCTGGCTGTGTCGCTCTGGGAGGCCCTATTGGGAGGGGCCAAGAAGCAGCCAGAAGGAGTTGATGAAGAGCAATGAGAGGAGCTGCTGCTGTCTCCGCAGGTGCTACCACTGCTAGGTGTGTTCATTTGCCATGTTGGGGGTGGGGAGAGGAGGGACTGTCCTGCGCTGCATCTACGAGTCTGGGGGGCGGGGGGAGGCAAGCCCTGGCAGCCCCCCCCCCCCTCAGCCCAGCATGGTGAGGCGCAGAATTGGGCCCTGAGCCTCTCAGACTCCTGTGGAATTTTTTTTTAAATTCCATGGGAAAATTGGGGTCCTGGTGGTGACCTCTTTACAGACTGGGACAGTTGTCCCAGTTGTAAGTGGGGAAGCTAAGTCGCGGCCGGTCTAGAGAGGGGCAGAGGAGAACCCTCTGGCCCGCCGACATCAAACACCCACACAGTGTTGATGTCTGCGAGCAAAAGGCAGACTTTATTAAGCAGCCAGAGCAAACAGGGAAAGGGGACAAGCGGATGGAAATGCATGGCTGAAAGGCCTGGAGAGCAGACAGCTCAGGTCGGGAGCTGACGGGTGCTGCTGCCTCTCCATTCCCAGGGCTTCTGCTGACACTGGCCTCTGTTCTCCTGCATGGTTTCTGTGTGGGGCCAGTGCATGTTTGGATTTTGCACATGTTCCCTTAAGGGGTGGGGTGGGGAGCCAAGGTGGCCACACTTGCTCATGGAGCTGCTCTGGCCAATAGGCCCACTGGCATCTATGATTCAGGTGGGAGCGTGTTTGGTTGGATCTTGCAGGGCTGTTTAGATGGACAGGGGTTCTGTGTTTGCCTGTTGCTGTGAGTTTGGCCAGCTTGCTCAGCAAGGTGTGCTCCGGGACCTTCTGGAGTGCTGCCTGGGAGCAGCTGCTGCCTGCTCTGCTTAGCACATCTGGTGGTTTCTCTTCAGACAGACAGGTCAACCTAGGGGTGATGGCGACTGGCATGGACAAAAGCAGAGCTGCTGTCAGTCTCTTTATACCCAAAGTACTAAGAAGTGGAGGCTTTAAATCCCCTTCACCACTCAATTTTGAGCTTCGAAAGAGGGACAAGCCTGTCCTGTCAGTGAAAAAGATCTGCCCCCCTCCCCCACGCATTTGCATGCACACACACATCGACATTCCCAGTGGATAAAGAGGGACAGAAGCTCCCCTGCTTCACATTCCAATTAGTTTCTTGTCAGTCTATCATCTCCCTGTTGTCCTTCTTTCAAGTGCTTTTCCTGATAAGCAACCAGGAAAGAGTTGCCCGAGTTTTGAATACTGGTCTTTTACTCTCTTTCTCTCTGTCTCCCGATAGACTTTGATGCCTGAAAGAGAAAGAGGGTGAAAACAGATGTGATAGTGGCCCCCTATATTCTGCTGCGGTCCGGGACTCACGGCACTTCTGTTTCCTGGAAATGAATCCTTCAGATGATCCTGGGTGCTCGTTCTGGGCCAAGGGCCACCCTGGCGGTCCCAAGCAGGCCTATGTGTTTTTTTGGCTCCTCCATCCCTGCTGCAGGGCAAGGGCCTCCATGGCCATGGCTGGCCGTCATGGCAGGGGTGGGGCAGGGGCAGCCACCTGCATGCCTGTTGCAGCACCCCCTAAGCACGGCGTGTGGGTGGCGGGACGACTCTCCAGCTGTGGACACGTTTGGTTGGTGTCCCCTCCCGGACCCGGGAAGTGGCAACCGCTGTTTCCTGCTCCACCATGGGCTGGGGAACTGCTGCGCCACCCACACGTCTGTTTTCAAATTGAGCACTCAGCGGAGGACTGTCTCTCCTAAATAGGCATTGTTAGGAGGTATAATAGTAGTATCTGGCCAGTGCTGCACTGAGCATCCATTTCAATAGAGAGCACTCCTGCCTGAGGCAGCAAGGAGATTCATGTGGGAGATAATGCATGGCCTAGCAGCCGTAATATAGCATGGAAAAATGGAAAAGATTTCTGATTATCCAGACCTTCCACACATCAATATCTGAGCTAAACATCTTGATGAAATCATGATTCTTCTCCCCAAACTAGAGTTGGAAGGAGACCGCAACTGGGGCAGCAGTTCCATCAATTGTTCTTGATTTTACTTAGGATTCAACCCCATTTGCAAACACTTCTCCTTGTTACCGCCAGATGAACCTAATGGCAATGAGCAGGATTGAACCTTAACAGGAGTATCTAGCAACTTGTGTGCACTGGGTATTTTTTCCCCTACTGGTGTAAATTCAGAGATGTAGCCACACCAGTTCAGACCCCTTATGTGGATGTTCTGGATAGATGTAAAATCATATATTGTCCTGGGTATTTTGTCTTGGTGCCAGTCACATTTTGTGTTGTTGCCGTATGTGTACAGGGGTGGGGAACTTCTGTCTCATCAGCCACATCCAGCCCATGGGATTTATTTATTTATATAAAAAATTTATCCCACCCCTCCTGCCCACAGGGCAGCCTGGGGCAGCAAACAACAAATATAAAAAACAATAAAACATTTAAAACAGTTAAAAATCCCACATTATGCAGGGAAAGAAAACTCCCTCCTCTCCACCCCTACCCCTCGCCAAAGGTCTGGCAGAACAGCCAGGTCTTACATAAACGTTGAAATAACAGGAGAGTGGGGACCAACTGAGCCTCCTCCGGGAGTGAATTCCACAGCACAGAGGCAGCCACCGAAAAGAACTAACATTGGTGGCCACCTGCCTCGCCCGGGGAACCTCCAAAAAGGCTCCCACGGACGATCCCAAAGGTCACACAGGCACATGGGGAGTGAGGTGGGTCTGCAGATAAGTAGGGCCCAGGCCGTGAAGGGCTTTAAAGGTTAAAACCAGCACCTTGAACCTGGCCCGGTGCTTTATAGGCAGCCAATGCAGAGCCTGGAGCACTGGTGTCATGTGCTCCCTGTGGCCTGCCCCCGTAAGGAGACGGGCCGCGGCATTCTGCACCAGTTGCAGCCTCTGGACGAGCTTCTCGGGCAGCCCCACGTAGACCGTGTTGCAGTAATCCAGCCTTGAGGTGATGAAGGCATGGATGACAGTGGCGAGGTCAGAATCTGAGAGATACGGCCGAAGCTGCAGGACAAGATGTAACTGCCAAAATGCACTCCCCGCCACGGCCACAACCTGAGATTCCAGGCTGAGCCACGAATCGAGGAGCACACCCAGACTCCACACTTGAGACACCATGGGGGGGCGAACCCCCCCAACAAGAGGGGATTCAACCACCCCCAGGCCCCCCAAGCCTTCGCCCACCAACATCACCTTCGTCTTGTCTGGATTCAATTGCAGACGGCTCAACCTCATCCAAGCCCCCACAGTTGACAGGCACTGGGAAAATAAGGAGACTGCGTGATCTGGGTCGGTAGAAAAAGAGAGGTAGAACTGAGTGTCATCAGCATACTTATAACACTGCATGCCCTGAAACCTTCTCACAATCTCCCCTAACGGCTGCATATAGATATTAAACAAGAGGGGGGACAGAATGGCACCCTGCGGGACTCCACTTGTGAGGTCCTGAGAGGAAGACATACACTCCCCCAAGACTACCCAGTGAGTTCTCCCGGCCAGGAATGAATGAAACCTGTCCAAGACAGTCCCGTCAATCCTGGCATAGTCCCGCAGATGGGTCACCAACACCTCATGGTTGACAGTGTCAAATGCAGCCGAAAGATCTAGCAGGACCAACAGGGTCTGACGACCCTGCTCCAATGCCAGATGGAGATCGTCGACCAAGGCCACAAATGCAGTCTCTGTATCATAACCAGGCCGAAAACCAAACTGAGAGAGGGGTCAAGGAAACCGGTGTGGTCCAGATGTTCCTGGAGCTGCCGTGCCACAGCTCGTTCAATAACCTTCCCTAAAAAGGGGAGGTTAGAGACCGGCCGATAACTGACAGGAGCATCAGCGTCAAGAGATGGTTTCTTGAGCAGGGGCCTAACCACAGCCTCTTTCAGGCAATCAGGTACCCTGCCCTCCCAGAGGGAGGTACTGACCACCCAGCCAGCAGTGGCCGTAATGTCTCCTAGCTGGCCTTCACCAACTAGAACGGGCATGGATCTTTTTCACAAGTAGTGGCAATAAGGACTCTACATCGGCAGGCAACACCATCTGAAACCGATCCCACAAAACAGGACAGGATGGGGCATCCATAGCCCCAAGATGATCCTCTGCAATAACTGTGGTACCGAAATCGTGGTGGATGCGAGTGATCTTATCCACCAAGTACTCAATAAACCAGTCACAGCAGTCACTGGATTGCTCCAGGTCCAGGTGGAGGCAGGCAGGACTGACCAAACCCTTCACCACCTTGGAAAGCTCTGCTGGACGTGACTTTACAGATGCAATTAGGGCAGCAAAGAACTGTTTCTTTGCTGCCTGCACCGCCACAGCATAGGCCTTTAATCTGCTGTTATGCTGTGATCGATCATACTCGTCGTGAGTCCGGCGCCACCGTCACTTTTAACTGCCTGCTGTCCCGCTTCAAACACCTCAGGCCCTCAGTAAACCAAGGAGACTCGGGAGGGCAGCGGATGCCTGGGAGCCACTCTGTCAATGGTCTCGGCCAGCAAGGTGTTCCAGAAGGCTACGAAATCATCGACAGAGCGGGTGTCAAGGTCCAGGGGAAACCTCCCCCAGAGCATTCCAGAACTGATCCGGGTCCATAAGTCTCCGGGGGCGGACCAGTATAAGAGGTCCTGCACCCTGTTAGGGGCTGACATGCACCAGGATACAAGTCTTAAGGAGGTAATGGTCAGACCATGACAAAGGCTCCACCCCCCTAACTCCTACTAACTGACCACCACCACCCCCATCTCAAGGCCGGTGCAGAAAACCAAATCCAGTGTATGTCCCTCCCCTCCCCCCATCCCTCCAGCCAAGGCTGATGCTGCACAGAGAATCCAGCTGGAACAAGGTTGGCCAGAATAGGGCCCGATTCATTGTCCAGCCAGGTCTCTGTAATACACGCGAGGTCAGCGTCCCACTCCGGAATTAACTCCCAGATGGTAGATGATTTATTGACAACCGACCTTGCGTTCAGCAACACCAAACCAAGGCCTGGGGCCTCCTGAGCCTCGACCCACAACCTACCCGCGTGGGGGGTTGAGAGGGAACGGGCACAAGGCACTACTCCCTCCTCACTGATGGAACACACCTCCCCTTTGGACCATATCTCCCCTGACCTGTAACGACCCCAATGGCTGCGGAAGCCCTCCCATCCTCAGAGAACCCCGTTAGACACCCACCCTCCATAGGCTGACCCAACAGGCCAGCGAGAGGAACCCCAACCCCTCCCTGCCCGCCTCTGCCACCGGTGGGCAACCCTCCCTCCGGAGGGTCACCCCCACTCACACCAGGGGCTCTCCTCCACACCTCCTCCCTCTCCTGCCACCAGAGGGAGGCCACCAATCCCCCCCCAAAAAAACCCACCTCAACACCACACTTCCAACCCCCCATGTTAGCCCCCCACAACCAATCCCAAGCCACCCAACCCACTACCCAAATTTTACCCCCCCACTCAATTCCCCACACAACAAATATAACAAAGCCCCCCCAAATGTCTTCACCCCCTGCTCCCAGTTAGGCAGGGGGAGACGAGGGCACACCTCAGGCGGCTATGGCTGTGCTGGGACCGCTTTGCAGAGTACAGATGTTGAATGATAGCCGCCTCCACCCGCCAACAGCTTTTTGCCCTTTGGTGGTGCCCTTCGGCCGCCGCCCAGAGGGCGCTGCCCTCAGGTCAGCTCCCCTTTCTGGTGTTACCTGGGGGTGGAGTAAGCAGAGCCACAGGTGTAGGCGGGGTCCAGGCAGCAGGTTGTTTATTATTTGACCCCTTTGTCATTTTTCTTTCTGACCCATACACTTTCATCAGCTCTGTCAAATGCTGCAGAAAGATCTAACAAAATCAACTGGGTACAGTTGCCTTTGTTGATTTCCAACCAGAATTGCCAACCAAGGCCTCAAGTGCAGTCCAGGATGAAAGTGCCATGTCCAGGACGAAATCCTGAATGACTTGCATCCAGGAATCCAGTAGTATTAAGATGCACCTGAAGCTGCAAGGCAACACCCGTTCAGTAACCTTCCCTAAAAAGAGAAGATTAGAGATGGGGCAAAAGCTGGTAGGGGGAGTCAACATCAAGAGATGTTTAGACCTACTCACTCCACTCAACTATTGAGAGTGAGCTCAGGGGAAGGGAGCAGAGATGAGGGTAGGGTGGCCACTGACGCATCCCCAGAATATAGGACATCAGAGGAGAGAATACAGGACATGGGGGGAGGAAGAGCGCAGCTGGCTCCTTCCCCCAGCCAGGCCTGAGCAACAAGCGCTGGATGAGGGTTGGGGAAGGGGATGCAATGGTTCCGGCAAAATCCTGGCCATTGGTGCATATTTTAAAAAATCCACCCAGATGGGTTTGGCGGATCAAAAACGTTGTCATGTCCTGGGAAATCCAGACACTATGGTAACCCTAGCACTCCCCCTCCCTCCCAGTGCTGGGACTGCTGATGGCGACACCTCTGTTCCCGCTTGGAAGTTCTGAGATCATGACTTCCAATTGTGTGTGTGTGTGCGCGCGTGCATGTAAGTGGCAGCGCTGGCAGCATGTGGAAAATACAGGACAAAAACATGTAAATAAAGGACAATGGACAAACTCTTCAAAAACAGGACTGTACTACAGGACCAGTGGCCACCCTAGATGAGGGTGTGTGTTCAACTCTCTTCCTTCTCCCATCCTGAGCACGCCCCTTGAGAATTCCTGCCCCCACGTCTTGTTTTGGCTGTGGAGCTTGTACTAATTTTCAAAGTGGCCAGTCGGAGGGAAAAGGTTCCCCGCCTCTACTTTAGAGGCCTGCCGAATGGATCTGTGTGGCTTGGGAGGGGGTTAACTGCATTATTTGACTGGACTGGTAATGCTATGAAGGATTGGCTTTGCTAATTACTGTGTGAATCCTCCTAATGAGTTAATGACGTGTTCTTAAGTGGTTTCTATGAACACCAACTCGGGGACTTTTTTCAAGTTGTCAAGTGGTCAGATTTGAATCGGCACCCAAGCCTTGAAGACTAAAGGACAGCTTGTGTTTATCCCATTACAGAAGTAATTTCCTTCTGATATTATAAACCTGGGTTAGAATTAAGAATATTCTGCTCTCTACTTGACTTTTGTCTTGTTGCTATTCAGTATATAGTTTAAGTCACGAGTCAGAATTCTGGATTTAATGTTGATCTTTTCAGAAAGGAGTGTTTGCTTGCTTATTCATTTGTTTGTTTGTTCCAGTTTTTACCCTGTCCTTCCCAGTTAGGCTCATGACAGCTTACAAAATACCCAAACATATAAAACAGCTAAAAAAATCTCCTAATCCCCCTTCCCACGGCCAACCTTTTCCTTAACCTTTCACGCAACCCTATCCCTGCCTGCCAAACACCTGGCCAAACGAAAAGGTCTTGCATCTCTTCCAGAAGATGAGCAGGTTCGGGCTTAGGTGGATCTCCAAGGGGAGGGGGTTCCATAAGTGGGGGCAGCCACTGAGAACACCTCTCTGCATGCCCTTGTTGTGAACACTTCGTAGGCAGATGGTAACCTCAAGAGGGCGCTCCCAGCTGACCTCAGAGGCTGCGATGGAACATAAGGAAAGAAGTAGTCTTTCACATGCTTGGGGCCCAATTCATTTAGGGCTTTATAGGTCAAAACCAGCACCTTGAATCATGGAGGGCTGCCATATTTTGCACCACCTGCAGCTTCTGAACAGTCATCAAGGGCAGCCCCACATAGAGTGCATTGCAGTTAGGGGTGGTCTTTTGGTTTTAAATACATATTTGGTTCCCTTTCAGTTTGTATCCCTAAATTTCTGGATTAAAATGCAGATTCGTATTAAGGATCTATATTTAACTCAATTAAGAAATAAAATAATAATAAAGAAGTAAAAAAATTACTATGAATATGCAGAATGACCACTAGACTGTTCTGTGCATGTGCACCCTTTTACAAAATGGCAGCGGCAGCTTTGCCGCCATTTTGGAAAAGGGCAGCTAGTCTGCGCATGCATAAAATGGCCACTGCACATATGCAGATTGGCTGCCCTTTTACAAAATGGTGGTGACACTATCTCCGCTATTTTGAAAAAAGGTGCATATGCGTAGAACGGTTTGATGGCGATTTGCACATGCACCATAATTTATTTTTTATTTTTTTTATTCTTCTGTAGATTAGAACTGAAGTGAAACAAGTTTGCTGTTGTACTGTTCCAGTTTGGTACGGATTAATCTATAACGGTCTGTTCTAATCAGTTCGGATTAATTCGAATCTGAACTTCCCACCCCTAATTGCAGTAGTCTAGCCTTGAGATTATGAAGGTATGGATAATGGTGGCCAAATCCAAATCTTATAAAAAAAGGTTGCAGCCTTATTGCCAGATGAAGTTGGTGAAAAGCGCTCCTGGCCACTGCTGCAACCTGGCAATCCAGGCGTAGCAGTGGATCCAAGAGCACCCCAAGGCTGTGAACCTAAGTGACCAAAGGAGGCCAAACTCCATCAGTAACAGGGGTTCCTGCATCCTCCAGATCACAAGGCCGGCCAACCGTCATTACCTCGGTCTTGTCTGGATTCAGCTTCAGTCGGCTTCCCTGCATGCAGTCCCCAGTGGCAGCCAGGCACTGGGTAAACACTGAGAGTGCAGTACCTGGGTCAGATGAAAAAGAGAGAAAAAGTTGGGTGTCATCAGCATACTGATGGCACTTCACTCTAAATCTTGGAACAATTTTGCTTAGGGGCCTCGGATACACAGTGGCTGCAATCCCAAACCTGATTTGTGTGGGTCCTGCGTGACGCAGTGTGTTCTCTATGGACATGCACGCACTTTGCACGCATGCGGGATGCACGTGGGGCATGGGATTGGCCCCATTGGCAGGAGTGGGGAAAAGATGGGAGTTCCTTTGTGGGGTCCCACAGGGTTCTGAGGGGGTGACAGGCACCGCCTAGCACCACCTTTTGGGTTCTCCCAGCCAACAAAGAGCAGAACTACTCAAGAGCAGTCCTGTGAACCCCTGCCAGGTAACACAGCCATGTCAACAACACCCTGTAATCAACTGTATCAAAAGCCACCAAAAGGTCTAACAAAATCAACAAGGTACAGTTAGTTACTCTTGTTGTTTTCCAAGCAGAGATTGTCAACCAAGGCCACAAGCGCAATCTCAGTGCCATGTCCAGGATGAAATCCTGAGTAACATGGAGCCAGGAATCCAATAACATCATGATGTGCCTGAATCCGTGAAGCAACCCCCCCCCCCCCCCCGTTCAATAACCTTCCCTAAAAAGGGAAGATTAGAGATGGGTGATAGCTGGTAGGGAAGTCAACATCAAGAGATGTTTAGAATTGGTATATGATGTTCGCAATACTGCTCATCTGTGGTTCCTTAGAGCACATGCATTTGATGAATTAATTGCTTAGATCAGCCATTCTTGCTACACAGAATGTAAGCCCCACCCCCCAAAAGTGCCAACAACAGGCACATTACAGACAAGTTCAGATTTATTCGCACATTAGTCTTGCATCTATCAGCGAAGCGGGCAAAGAGACTGTTAGCTTATTATTAAGCAGCATAATTTATTCATTCACTTCTTTAAAGATTGGTGTTATCAAGCCCTCTGTGGTTCTGAAATTTCCTAGGCAGAAAGGATGGAACTAATTTTTCTCCAAGCTTGTGGTTACACAGCACTGTGGTTAGTAAGTTTACATTGAGGAAAGGAGTTTTGCTTTTAAATGATTTATCAGGAACTTTATTCTGCAAGAATAGAGACCTTTAAATACTAAATGGAGAATGAGAAGAAGAGCAACCTGGGAGGAATTTGAAGATAGCATCATTGTGGGTGTCCTTGACGTATCTGTATTGCTTCATTTAATGTCTCTACCTGAGTCTGAGGTTGTGATATTTCTTAGTGCATATAGAAACAACACTCTCCCCGCAATATACTGTGTACCATGGTATTGCTTACATGATATGTTGAAGGCATAGTATCCCATGGAGAAGAAAATGCTTGTTATTTACCCTGTGATATTTTTCATCCTGTGAATGCTGAGAGGTATGTGATAAACTATCACACATTATCACTCCCTATCTGCATCAGCAGAATGGTTAGAACTGCAGAATCAATTAGGAGTTTAAAAGCCAAGAAAGTCAGAAGATATGTAAATTATTGTCATGCTTAGAAACCTAAGTAGAACATTTATTAATAATTATTATTATTTTATTTTATTTTATTTTATTATGCCAACAATGTGCCTGATACTGAACAGTCGTGACTAGAGACAGTTCCCTGCCTCAAGGGGCTTACAATCTAGAATAGACAAGGAGGGTAGCAAAAG
The DNA here is from genome assembly GCA_003113815.1 of Sphenodon punctatus. Lineage (NCBI taxonomy): Eukaryota > Metazoa > Chordata > Lepidosauria > Sphenodontia > Sphenodontidae > Sphenodon > Sphenodon punctatus. The sequence continues at coordinate 5,994,329 of QEPC01007559.1, read as the reverse complement.
GAGGGGCACGTAGAGAGAGACAGGTACTACATTCATGAAGCTGAGAAGTTGCAGGCGTATGTAGTTAGCTTAGTTACAAAGGGAGGAGAGGAATCCTAACGGATCAGACCGTATAAGGAGAAGCATAAACAATCAATCTATGGGGATGAAGAGCTAAGGAACTCGGGCTAATTTACCCCTAAGTGGTAATTGCCAATCAACTACTGCTCATGCCAGGAAGGTAATTAGCACAAATCTTATCACTCTCTGCCATCCATATAATGTGTGAATGCGATAGGAATAGCACAAGGTGTCTCCTGAGTTTCTCATGACTTTCTCTTCCATGACAATCTAGAGACTGCTGTTGTCATGTTGGTTGCAAATGGAAGAGATAGAGACAGTCATTCCAATAATATCTAATTATTGGAACACCTTCCGCTGGTGAGTGTATGCAAGCATTCAGGCCCTTCTTCAGGCATATAAGAAGTCGGAGCTACATACTGAGAAAATGCAAGATGGGTGTGTGGTGTGCGAATGTGTATCTGTGGGTGTTTTCGGATGTGACAGTGGCCAGCTTTACCACGCCTTGACACAGTTTAACCCTCGGGCCACTGTCGTGTCCATTTCTGGCCGCCAGATGTTGGCACAGGATAAATCCTGGCCGTAGCGGTGGCTAGCGTGGGCTGTGACTCAGGAAAGTCTGAGTCACAGCCCGCACTAGCCCCCACCATGGCGGGTTATTCGGCTGCTTTACCGGACCTGGTCCAGAGTGCCCACCTGTTCTGGGTGCCATGGCGGTCATCATTGGCCTCCATGGCTGCCCGTCAGGGGGCAGGGGAACGACGACAAACTGCTGGATGTGGGGAGGACTTCCCAACGGGCTGGCCCCCATCACGCTAGTTGGGATAAGTCTGTGGCGGCACCCGAATCTGTATATGAAAGCCATAGTTCTGATACCTGACATGACTGAGGATTGACACTGTATGGCTTGAAAGTTTGCATACTCTCCCCAATAAAAGATAGCATCTGAATTACTTTGCCTCCATTTCTTCTATTAATGTGTGAGCAAGGCCTAGATTTCAACAGTACTCTTCCTAATGGACTGCATCAGGCCCAGGGGAGAACCGCAGGCCCAGGAGGCAAATGTGGTCTGCAAGTAGTTTTTATGTGGCCCCTTTCCAGTACCTATAGCTGCCCCTTCAATCCAGTTCCTTTCCCCAAAGACCAAAAGACAGTCTTGGTGTAAGGGAGCAGAGAGGAGGGCTCTGCATAAAAGGATTGGGGATAGATCTAGGGCACAAATCCATGATCTGGACCCTAGTCCTAAGCGCACCTTTGAACCACCCTGTGCCCAACTTCTGTATGGCTTCTGGAGCTTGCATTAATTTCAAAGTGTCCCGTGGGAGGGGGAAGGTTCCCCACCCCTGCTGCCAAGCATATCTTGCTTACGCATTTCACAGTCCACTGCCATTTTGTTTTTGCAGGGCCGGTAAAACTGTTGGCTTCCAGCATAAAACTCTGCACTGTCTTACACTTGATAACAACTCTCCCCTGTTGTACTGTGAGGTCAGATTGGACACTCTAGCTAATAGTTCACACATTGAGATTAAGGCATTCTCAGATGGGGCCCTAGCTTGCAGAATTCACTTCCCACTTGGGTGCAAAAATATTGGAGTTTGCCAAGCTTCACAGCATCGTGCAAGTCCAGCCTGTTTAGATTTCCCAGATGTATCGGCTTCTGTGCTTTCAGGGTGGCGTTTTTTATCTGGGTTTCTAAGCATGCCAGGTAATTTCCATCTCTTCTGATTTTCTTGGCTTTCGAGAGAGTGTGATTGTCTCCTTCTCTTACACGTGGGACCTGGCTGTTCCATCAGGTGCTTGGCGAGGGAGAAGGGTGAGGGTGGATGGCGTGGTGGGTGTTATGGTTTTTTTCTCCTCATTCTTTATATGATGTTTTTATATGTTTTATTGTATTTTATTGATCAATTTTGTTAGCCGTTCCGGGCTGCCAGTGGCAGGAGGGGCGGGGTATAAAATTTAAAAATAAATAAATACACAGCAAAGCAGTATAGATGATACCTTTTATTGGACCAATTTTTGTTGGAGAGAGTATGCAAACTTTCAGGCCACCCAGGGCCCTTCCTCAGGCAACTAAAAATCAGTTCAGTAAAAGAGACCATCTGAGGTACTTTGTCTCCATTCTTTCACTTTAGTGACTCCTAATTGAGAGCTAGATTGTGCTCAGGTGTCTGGAGGAAGGAGATTTAGAAACGCCTCCTTTTCTATTCTCCTGACTTGAATGCTTTGCTTCCAGCTGTTTTGCACACACAAAAAGCTGTTTTGCCCCTGTAGAGCTCATATAGGGATTTGGGAAGGAGAGAATGGAACCAAGGAATACTGCAGCCTTCACACCAAGCAGTTGGAGAAGGGACTGTGCTTACGACTCTTCCTAGGCTGCTGTCCATCAGGCACAGTCTGGCCCTTGATTTGATCAGCAAATGTTATTAGTGCCCTGTTAACTCTCTGTTCCAGATCGTTAATGAATCCGTTCAATAAGACTTGCCCACAACTTGATACTTTGCCATTTATCATTATCCTTTGTTTACAGTCTGGTAGCCAGTTTTCAATCCACAGGACAGCACACCGGTCCCTTTCAAACCTTTTTGAATTAAATTTTCAATTAAGATCTCATGAGGCATAGTATGTATTTTAGCATTTGCTAAAATACAAATATATTGCATCTACTTCTTCAACTCATTTTGTAAGTCTATTCAGGAAAAATAGAAACAACAATTAAGTTTGTAAACGGCTATTTTCTCTGAAAATGTGGGCTATTGATCATCATTCTGTTACTCTCAAGATGTCCAGTTGTCGTTCTCCACACGCTTAATAAAAGTGCCCCACCCCTTGCCGACTCCACCATCAAAAGATCTGAAAACTGAATCTTCCCTACCTTACAATTTGCATAGAAATTTACATCTGTACAAAGGGAGTGTAAGGTTCTTCCAGACATTCTGATTTGCCATTGTGCGCTGTCTGATTGTGAGCTGGTGTGCTTATCCCTCTCCGGTTCTAGGAAGGCACCACACAACATGAGGTAGCTTCCTTGAGGACTTTTCATCCGAGACCCCTTCTGTCAATCCATTTTAACTAAACTTAGGATATCATCTAAGAAGCAAACACACAACACACCCAGCTGGGGTTGCTGGTCTCCGGTTAACCCTTCCTCTTCTGCCTAGTTAGAACAGATCAGGAGTTCCTGCCTTTATTTAGGCCATCATTAGCTTTTGTCAACTAGGCTTGTAGAAACCTGCCAGTATCAGCTGTGGAGGGTCCTTTTCGGTCTTAGGGTTGAAATGAATATGACTTTTCATAACTGTTTATTCAGTTACTTTTGTTTTTTCAGTATTTGATAAGTGAATAACTGAATACCCGTATAACCAACAAATGAATGCAAAGTAACCAAAACAAATATTTGGAACTGCATGTGAAGTGAACACCACTTAATTTAAATGAATAGGAAAACACCAAATTCAGTACTCTCAGCAGTGTGCCAAGCTGCGGTGGGTCCAGTGCTATAGTCTGCTATGCTTATGTAGTCATTTGAGCTAGTACAGAATTGGGTCCAAGTTCTCCTATACTAGAGGTTCTGAAACTGAGAGTCATGACTCCAAATGGGGTGATGTCATCTGCAGATGTGTAATTCTGGCTGGTATTTGATACACTCTGCATGGCATTGTTGCTGCCTGAGGTTGCAAGATTATATTTAAGTCTCAAAATGAAGTTGCGCATGGAAAAAAGTTTGGGGAGCTGGTGCCCAGGAAACTCTTTTTATACTGGTGTAAATGTCAGTGCAAGGTACACGTGTAGTGATTCCACATGGTGGAAGCTTTTGTTTTTAAGCTGTTAAATGCTCACTTAGGACTTACAATGCATACATCGTTACATACCCAAAAGTCTATAATTAAAATGGTTTCTGGGTGTTGAAAATTGTTCTAGCTCCCTAGAGCTAGAAACTTTTATTATTTATTTGGATCTGTATCCCACCCTACCCTGAAGACAGACCACTTTGAGACATTCCCCCACCCCACCCCCCGGCGCATATTCTGCCTGGAGGGGGGGGATGCTCAGTCAGGATATGCTCAGGGATTGGCCAGTCTGAATCCCCCCCCTGGTGCGGCTTTGCTGGGAGACACGTGTGGGGATGCAGAGCTCAATTTCCTGTTTTGCATCCATGTGCATGTCTGCTGGCAAAGCCGCGCAGAGGGGCTTTCAGACCGGCCGATCCCTGCTCATATCCTGGCTGCGCATTCCCCCCCCCCTAGAATATGCGGGGGTGGGGGGTGTCTGAAAGCGGCCTGAGGCTAGGTAACAATATATCTCACACACAGGGTAAAAACAGACGTGGGTGGCGTGGCGGCTCCCTAGCCTGGCTCAGGGCAGGAAACCACAGGCGACATGACCCAGGTCAAGGAGGAGCACAAAAACCCATGTGCGCACAGCTAGAGAGACATCCCGCTGCCCGCATGGCCCGGGTAGGGGCAGAGTTAAACAAATGTGCAGGCAGGCCGTGCCCATCTTACTCCGAGTGCCCTGCCCCCTGTCGTGACAGAAAGCCATGGTGCTTGAGCTGAGGTGGATATGGCGGGGCTGAACACAGGTCTTAGCTTATGTTGGCCCGCGTGGGAAGTCCTTAGCCTGGGCCGTGTCCTTGGAGATTTTCCTCGGAGACAGCCCGAGCTAGCCACTAGATGTTAACCCAGGACTGCCCCAGGGTGGGGAGGCGGCTAGCCTGGCCTGCATCCTCGGAAAATCTCTGAGGACATAGCCTGGGCTAAGGGCTGCTCATGTGGACCAAAGCAGGCCACTGAAAACAAACAATATACAATTATAAAAAGCCTTAAATCCCACACCCCACGACACATAGAAAGGAAGATCTTAAAGTACCTTTGGAAAATGTTTATCTTGGACTTTGGTGAACTTCTAGGAAAAAGGAGTTTCCAAAGAATAACCTCCCGCAGGCTCTCGTGTCTGTCCGTACTGACGGAGATCCACTAGGCTGCTTGATGTCTGGGATTCTTTTCAGCAAGCTACACACAGTGTCCATTTTCTGCCAGTTGGCTGCTATCTGTGTGCATTGTAGTGGTCTGTGACTCAGCTGTGAAGCTTCTTGTGGGTGAAGTCTGTGTCTGCCTTGGCCTCTCCCTTATGTATGGTTTATCTTTTCTTTTACATTTTCCCCTGTGGTAAGCTTTAATTTTTAATATGGTAACATATTTGTCTGGAAAATCCAGATGATTCTGCTTTTTGGAAACCGGTCTCCGCTTTTCCAAAGAAGGTCCAATTTCAGCAGATTGCGTTCAAGAGTTAGTAGTTCAAGATTGTTTTTCTTAAGAGACATAAGCAGCTGCCAGCACATAACGCTAAGGTATTTTTAAACACATACAGATTGTATATTGAACTGGTTTAGTGAGACTTTATTTTAAAACTTTCATTCTGCAAAGATATGAGCTCAGTCACCTCTTTCCTGGTTCCCTCCCAGAAAAAGCCTTTGAGCGGACAATGGGAAGATGATGATATGATGAGAAACTGAGTGGAATGACAAGCAGGAGATCCTCTGTCCCTCTCTGTGCACTTGGAACGTTGGGAGGGGTGTGTGTGCATGCGTACAAAGTATGTGAGGGGTGGAGCTTATTCAGTGGGATGGAGCTTATTTAATTGGGGTGGAACTTGTCCATCTGACTGATGAAAATGCCGGTAGGTATGTACTCTTTTACACCCTAGTATTAATCATGAGTCACTGGATTTACATTATTGTAAACTGGGAACAGTCTAGCCCTGAGTTAGCTGCTCTTCCTCTCAGGGAGGTCAAAGAAAAATTGGGACTAACGTAGCTGAAAGTAAACCCTGTGTTTCCAAGGCTGCTTCCATGTAGAATGGTGAGAATGGCTGCCTCATAAACCTGGATCTGCTGCTCCAGAAAAACATGGGGATGCAGGCCAGGGTTTGGGTTCACACATAGCAGCTACAGGAGTTGAAGGGAGAAGCTGGTCTAAGGCCTGCTGAAAGCAGGCTGGTCTCCTCCCCCTGCTTGAAGCAATTCATTGCTGGTGGTAGTAGCATTCTGCCAATATATAGTCCATTTTTAAACTGAAACGTATACTGGTCTGTTCAACACAATGAAAATCACTTCCTTGTTCACCTGGAAGAATGGCTCATCATAATGATGTTTTTTCCTGTGCCAGTTAAGAAGTGCTGTACTCGGTCAGACCCGTAGTCCAGAATCCCAGCATCCTGTCTCTGACAATGGCCACCTTTAGTCACTTCAGCGAAGTGCACAACAGGTCATAATAGAGAGTAATCCATTCCCTGCTATTTACTCCCAGCTCCTGCCAGTCAGAGGTTAGTATTATTATTTTCAATTTATACCCTGCCTTATCCCCAAAAATGTCTTATGTCCCTTGACCAACTTGACTATTAGCCATTTATGGACCTGTCCTCCAGGAATTAATCCAACCCTTACTCCCTGCTATGCTGCCAGCCTTCACAACATCCTCTGGCAAACATGTTCTACAAGCTAATTGTATGTTTTAAAAGTACTTGCCGACGCACCCCCAGCCCCGAAATGAGACACGGAGACATGAGCTGGATTATAAAAAGGCCGCACTCTTTAATGCAATCAGAGCAAGAAGGTTGGCTAGATTGTCACTAGGCAATCGACTGGGTCCAGTATTTTATATAATCCTATAATAACATTAACAGGTATATATATGGCGTGGATATGCCCTCCAATGCCATTACCAATTCAAATTAAACTTTTCCCTTCGAACAGCTCCCTGGCCAAGGCCGAAGGGTAAATGCCTCAGAGGCCTGAGTCAGGAGTATATGGTGTCATTAAGATCGAGGGCCATGCTTGCCCTTACCCCCGCTTGACACTCCCCCCCGGGGAACGATCCTGCCGTCAGCCTTGCCCTGCTTGTCAACAGGTATCATCCCCCATCTCTTATGGAGATGACTCC
>QEPC01007559.1:5974742-5986108 GCA_003113815.1 Sphenodon punctatus | reverse complement strand
GCTGTTACCTTCTCTGGACAGATGTACTCCATCGGTCAAAAACAATTCCGGTCGGGTATGGGTAATTTGATTATGTTTCAGACAGCTTCCGCCCACAGCCAGCCACCATTTATTAATTTCCCTGTTTACATTGCGCCTAGCCTTGTCAATTATTTTAGGGTGCACCCCAGGTGATGCGTGGCATTAAGTGGGTCCAAATTATCTGCACCCCCGGAAAGAAACCTTTGATTGACAGCATCTGTGACTTAATTTTTATAATTAAGCTTACACAATTTTTCTTTCTTCGCAGGCACAACTGTTGCCTGCCGCTGCTGGGTGTGAATGAGGGGGGGAGAAAAAACCGCGTGCGCTGTCCGTCCTCCCTGCCCCTCCCTTCTAGCAGGGAGGGGGAGGGAGCGTCCCCAGCGCCGACCAATCAGGCGCCCGTTCACGGGTCTGATGCCTGGGCCGCCAAGCAGGCGCCCAGGCCGAACAGTGCGGGGTTTCCTGAAGCCCTGCAGCTCCTCCGCGCTCATCCCTTCAGGGCTGCAAAAAACGGTGGGCGCGGCAACCTTCCCCCCGCCCTTATTGCGGTGCGGAGGGCCCTTCCTTTTGTTTGTTTTAAATCTGCTATCAGTTAGCTTCCTAGAGTGTCCCCTAGTTCTAGTATTGTTAGAGAAGATAAATAACTGCTCCCAGTTTTTAACAACAGCCTGTTGACAAATGCACACTGGTTGTAATCATCACTTTGATTCAACAAGGTATTGTAGTGTCATTCTGTTTTTAAAAATTCCTTTTATTTGGTTTTGAAATACTTCAAACAATATACAACTTCAGCATTCCATTCAGTGTAGAGTACAGGGTTCAGTACCATGTAAACAGTAGCTGAAGTGGTTCCATCCTCAGTTACTTATGATAAGAACAAAAACATAGATAAATAGAAAAGCATTAAAAATGGTAGGTTTTTAAAAACTTTGATTAACAGTTGGTTCCAGTTGCAGGTGTTGCTGTGAATAAAGTTTTGATTGATTGTTTTAGTCCCAAATCTCATGGGAGGCTTTTTCGCTGTCCGGAAACTTATATGTCCACTTCTATGATAAACCAGACCAGTTTCAGCCAGTTATTGTAGTGTCATTCTTAATAGCAGTCTTAAAAAATGTGGTGTAGACTGTGGTTTCATCCCGATTGTGTTTCTCTGCTGATAGAAAAGCCTACCCGTAATTAATAAATTAAAACTTAGCGGCCATGCTTCCCATAGCAGTTATGTAACATGCCTGACCCGTGTAACAGACAAGTTCAAAATGTCAAACTGAGACTTGTGTAATACCTTCTACTTGGGAAGGCATATTTTGTAGAGATCTGCGAGAGCCTCTCGCTAATGCTATCTCCTTGCTTCTGTAACTGACATTGATTGAATTTAGTAATCCACGCTGAGCCACTAGCAGCTGGTATTTTTTTTCCAGGTGAAGCTGAAGGCATGGACTGTATGAACCTTGCTTTGAGCCAGAATTTCAGCATTAAACACACAATAGATTCTGTTGCTGGCTGAAGAGAGTGGGGATTTATTTTGGGCGCTATTATTTCTGTGGTGGCGTTTGAGAAATTGGGGCTATTTTTGAACACTGACTACTTACTGGAGACTAAAAGTATAGTAGTTTCTGCCAGTGACTCAAAGATCATATTGTAGGTCAAGCTAAAGTCTTCTGGAGAACTCCAGCAGGAAAACACGTGGGCTGCTTTTGCTGAAAGGCAGGCAGCAGATTCCGTTCAATTTCTCCACTGTTTCCTCAAACTGCGTGAGCAACATGAACACACTCAGCAGTGTGGTGGGGCAGATTGTGTGGCCTGTATCGGGCCTGTGAGATCCTCTGAGAGCATTTGCAGTCCTGAGGGCTGCTGCAACTTGTGCCCCTGCATCACTGTACCCTGTTGGGCTTTTCAGGGCTTCTCCCATCCCATACTGCTCTGCTTTCACCCTGACCTTTTACGTCCAGGGTAGGGTAGAAGCTTGGGCAGAAGTGTTGAAGGGGTGCGCTCAGGAAGAGGATGGCCCAGATTATGAACCTGTGCCATGGATCTGTCCCCTATCATTGTGTGCATACCCTCATATCTGCCCCCTTACCCTGAATTCAGTCTTTCAGTGCTTGGGGCAGGAAATAGATCCAGGGGCCAGATTCAAGAACTGGGAAGGGGCCAAATGAAAACTAGCCAGGGCCATATTTGGACCCTGGGCCTGAGGTTCTCCACCCCTGTTCTACTTTTGTGACTAATGGGAGTCCCTATGCCTGCCCTGGCTAGCTGACATAATAGGGTCCACAAAACTACTAGCTAGGGTTTTGAACTGAACCTATAGTTTAGACCGGTTTCTTTCTGTAACATCCCAGCCCCAAGTGTTCTAAAATCATGACCCACGTCCCCAGAAACCATGAGAAAAAGAAAACAGACCAACCCACTAATTTATTATTTTTACTAACCTGCCATTTCTGATCCTTTGGGTTACACTTGGTTCATGTTTTCAAACTTCCCCTCAAATTCAAATTTAAGTTTATTTGTTATAACCAATGGCCATTGCCATTAACACAACATATACAATAAATAAACACCCCAAAGGCAATAAAAAGGGGAGAGATTAATACAACCCCCCCCAAAACCCCAACAATTTATCTATTATTTCCATCCAACTTCCCCTCTTAACCATGAGGTTTAGACACTTTATTTTAAAACAGTGAAAGCTGATACTCTCAAAATTGTCAAAGTTCATGCAAATTGTAAAATCTCTGTTTTTAGACAATGATGTTCCATGAAATACGCAACTGTTACTGTCATGTGGCGTGGAATAAGCCATTTTTTTTTTTACTGTGAAAAAGAACAGCTCTACTAATAACTGGTTAAATATCTGTTTCACTTCCTGTTCTCTTCTTTGATCCCTGCCCTCTGCAGTTCTCTTGTTGGAAGGCAGAGTAGGCACGTTTTCTTTCTTAACCCCAATTTTTTCATGGTATCAACCTACATACAGAACTGAGAAACAGCATGCATTGCTTAGATACACTTCCTGCTGGCTTTTATTAACCTTGGAAAAACTTCACCAAACTAGAGAAAACACACTCATACATGTTTGACTAGCTTTTGGTTGCTTTTCTGGACCATATCTTAAAGCCCCGGTGTCTTGTTTCAGGTTAATGAAATATAGTTAAATAAAATTTGTTAAATAAAAACACTCTGATCATTCAAGTCTTTTCACCTTTTTAATGCCATTATCTCACACTTAATACCTGAACACTTTTTAATGTCCCTTTCTAAAATGGAAAAGGTTTCCATGTTTGTGGCAGGCTTGCCCACATTGTCTTGGTAAAAATGATCAACTTAAGAGAAATGTGAGCAGTTTGAAAGAGAATTATTTTCACTCAAATAAATAAATAAATAAACTTATTTGGAGTTTCAAACATATTTCAAAATTTGTAGGTGTTTCACAGTAAGGCCATTTTCAAAACCTTGCTCACTGAGACTTTGGGCATTTCAATTTGAATTCTTTTGCAGACCTTCAAGTGCCAGCTATTTAACTGTCCTGGCGAATGTGTTTATTTCTAAACCTTTTTATGACTATCACTCACTCACTCTTATTAAAATCTTATTGCCTACAGTGCAGCCTAACTAACATTGTTCCTTCATCGTTTGCAGAAATTCCATGTTTCCCTATAAGAGTTATGTTTTGCACTCTTGTAGATTCTCTACTGCATGGCTGAAATAAGCTGGAACTGTATAATGAAGTCAAATGATAACAGTACTGGATTTTTAAATACCCGCTCTCCACTGTTATCTTGCAACAATGGGTATTTTCAGACGTTACGGGCCTCCGTTTTGACACGGCCCGTGGTCACATCTACACCCCCAAGTGGAATAAGGCCGGCCGGTCAACAGATGTGCTGGCCTGATTCCGTGTGGGGATCGGGGAGGGGGCGGGGCCAGGTGGCGCAACGTGCGGCCACACGGCCCCACCCCCCCGGCCGCCCGCCGAGACCATGGCTGGGAAGTTACCAGTCACCGATTCCTGTCCGTGGTCCGAGTAACCACGGTTCCGGAGGTGAGGCCGGCCTCACCTCCGGAACCGTAGTTCAAGGGATTCCCGCCGGGTGTTCACTGTGGTGAACATCTGACGTGACCCGCTTCAGACGTTACGGAATCTCCACCACCACGGGTGGTTCACCGTGGTAAAAGGGAGGCCCGTAATGTCTGAAAATACCCAATAAATCCCAGGTACCCTCACCTTTACCCGATCTTGTTAAAACATGTATGAAGTCTTTCACCTTCTGTTAGCATTAATATTTAAACAGTTGTAAACAGTGTTGTGAAGAAAAGTCCATTAGTAACGTATTTCTCAATCACACTTACTTGTAAGTCCTGTCAATTTATAATCAGGACCGGTCTTAGAATTTGTGGGGCCCAGGATGAAGATAAAATGTGAGGCCTTTGGTGGTTCAACCCCCCTCCCCAATAGCCCTGCCCCTTGGGTGCACCCTCTACAGGCCCTAGAGGTGGTCATGTTTGGGGTCCTGCTAGTAGAGAATGGGGCCCGCACACCCTGCCCTGGTGAAAGCAGGGGCCACTGTGGGGCCCCCAGAATTAGAGAAAATAGTGGGGTCTGGGGTAATCATGGCCCTGTGTTTAAGGCCGGTCCTGATTATAATGGGACCAATTCATGGGTAAGAGTATTAAAAATTAGGGCTGCGATTGCCCCTGAGAAATGCTGTTAACATATCTGCAAAGTCAGAGAGTGAAACTGCAACTGTTGGTCCTATTTTTCAGTCATAATATTTAATCTAATCTTTCATTAACAAATTCCACTAAACACATAATAGGGGAATTTTCCTGTAGTTCCTTTCCTTTTTCTCAGCCGCTCACTGGAGAAGAAAAAAGTGTTAGATAATGGCTTTTACAGCTGTGTACTGAAGCTTCCTGGAGGTTTGTTAAGATGTCCAGCAGAAATAATAAAATTATATTTGACATGGCTTGTGATAACAAGCTGAGGATTCCTGCTGAGTTCTTTTTAGGGAATTGGTTTCTTTGCTTGAATGCATCCTTTGCGGCCTGGTTATTCTGAAGCTCCTGTGTAGATTAGCAAGGCCTTTATTTCTTTCCTCCTCGATGTGAATCTTACAGACCTGGTGAAGTTAAGCTAAGACAAAAGGAATGCAGCCTGGTACTCTGCAGGCCAAACTGATAATGGCTAATCTTTCTCTCTAATTATTGTCCCCATTGCATTGACTCGGATGTTGAGAACAGCGGGCAGTGCAGCGAAAGCAAAGGCGTAATGAGCAGTTTCATGTTGGATTCCTGGCCCTGTATTGATTTAGTCTTGAAGTCTGATTGTGGCTTACTATGCTGGGGAGAGAAGCTTGCCACAGCAGAAGCTCTACCCCTCCTGGGTATGAGAGAAGCTGTTGTAGCCTCCTTGCAATATAAGGCCAGGAGAAGAAGGGCTGGGGTATGGTCCTACTTTCGTGTTTCTCAGCATGATCATTTTGGTTGGGTAGCACCACTGTTCGTGGTAGACAGAAGTACCAAGACCCGTTCAGAGGAACTGTGTCCCTCTACACGCTGGTAGCTTGGAGGCCACCTAGCCTCCATTCCATGCTCTTCTTTCCACCATCACTATCAACGTACTATCATATCACCTAGTAGTTGGCCAAGTCAATTTCTTGAGAGACTGGCACTTTATTTCCACAGATGCTGCCTGCATTCCTCTCCCAATCACTCAATATACATATGCCCGTCTTTTTGACAGAAAATATTTTTTTAAGTGATTTTCTTCTTCCCCTCCCCAGGCAGGAGGTTGAGTTTGGGTGCCTGGTAAAATTGCACCCCCATCCCTCCACCTTGTTGTCAGATCTGAAAGCATCTCTTTGCAAATTCCCTTTTCAGGCTAGTCAGAGTCTGGTCTTATACACACATCTGTATTAATTAACATAAGCACTATAATTAGAGCCATCTAGAAAATGTTGTTCTAATTGAAAAAATTTGATTTCTCTATTTCATCTGCTCTGAGTACAACATGGCAGTACAGAACCATTAATGATGGGAGAAGAACTTTTAGACCATTGGTTGGAATCTGGTACAGGTTTGTAGTGATGACTGTAGTTCATGACTTTTCCTTTATCGCTCACTGCTTTGGGGACAAAGCCGGTGGTCTCCATATGGTTGTTAGTTGAGAGGTGTCCACCTATCTCAAACCATCTCTAACAATTTAGGAAGAGTTGATGGTTATGGATGGTCCGTTGATAAATTGTTGGAAATCGGGTCCAGGAGATTAGGGTTCAAATAGTTATGGTTTTCTTTCCTCTGAGCATGCAGTGATTTCCATGTCCAGGCTGAATTTGATTTATCAGGCAGTGTGAGATCAGAGAACTGGATGAAGGCGGGTGGGGTAGTTTATCTGGGCTTCAATATGACCAAGCCTGTAGAGTTTCCACACTGCTGCTACCCTCGTGGGCAGTGTGGGGAGCTCTTCAAATGGTCAGGCCCACAAACAATGTAGGCAGATTAGAGGGGGGGCAGCCACCACCGATCCCATATGCTCTGGCATAGCTCAGAAAGCCCAACCCACGAGCAGGATCCCAGACTCTGCTGCAGGAGCAGCAGGATTAGGCTTGGAGGAAGTGACCCCCAGACAGCTTATAGAGAGAGTGGGGCAGTGGGGAGAAGCAGCAAGGAGGGTCACAACATCCTGGGCTTTGAGGCCAGGCCAGGGCGCATTGTTCTGGGTGCGGAGGTGCAGGTACCTACTGGAAGCGCTGCTTGATGTGGATGTGGATATACAGGGCTGGTACCATGGGTTCTTGAGGGGCTTGGCTGTGCTGGCCCCTTTCTGGCATAGCTCCATGACCCCTCCCCTGGGCACACCCCGGGAATTTCCCTTTCAGCCAGTGATGGAGTAGCTAGAAAGCACTGCCAGGGCCAGTGAGACCCAGGGCTGGAGCTCTGCATGTGGGGACAGGCAACTTCCAGCTGAGCAGCTACAGCGTCCGCCAAAAACCTTCCCAGCCACACTCAGGGGGGAAAGCTGTATGCTTCCAGGAATTTGGGGGTTCTTTCCCTGCATTGGCGTCCCCTGCCCTTGGCTAAGCCTTCCTGCAGACTCTGTGGCAGCTGCAGCTTGTGCTCTGAGGGTATCGCAGCCCTGTCGGTGCGCTGCAGCTGTATATTGCGGTGCTGAGAGCGTGCCCCAGGAAACGTGCAGCTGCTGCATGCGTCCTATCAGATGGGGATGATGCCATGCAGAGCTACCCCATCCCAAACTGGGGAAAACATCTGGTGGCTGCCCTTCATGTGAGCGGGTAAATCCTGGGCAAAGGGGGAGCCAATGTGCGGCCTTATGTGGGGCCCAATCTTGTGTTAAAACCCTCATAGAGGAGGACTCTTCCCATTCTCCCCCATGATATGAATTAGACCAGAAACAGAGACCCTGAGGGAAGATAACGGCCTCATCCCTTGATATTTACTTCCAGCTTCTTGTAGTCAGAGGTTTAGAGACTCCCTGTGCACGGGGCTGCAATTAAATTAAAGTTAGAGCTGTTAGGAATTGGCTGTGAGCATATAGCTCCCTTCTCCTGGTGCTTCCTTCTGCTGTTTCAAGTATTTTGCAGAATACATCAAAATGAAAAGTGATTCTGAGTTCTTGGACTTTATCCATTCATGATCCAGTGCCAAACCAGAACTATGGGATCAGTTACAGTTGTAATCTTGGATGTCCTTTGAACAAACCAGTGCTAAAGTGAGGGGGATCTTGTGGTTAAGGCACAAGAAGACTGTCATGTTGGCGGTGTAGGTACCTGGTTTTGCCACAGATTCTTTTGTGGAAGTTGGGCAAGTTATATTCACCTGTGGCTCAATTCTTCACCTATAAAAGAGAGTAAATAAAGACCACCCTTTTATCTTCTGTTCTAGATGGCAAAATTCAGAGGCTCCAGGCCCAACGACTGCTGCTCTGCCCCTGCCCACCACCCTCGATAGGAAAAATTTCCAATATTGCTTCAGTCCTTGGCTGGGCTGGCTGCTGTAGGGAGGAGGCTGGTCAGGCACAACGGCTTTTCCTGTGAGCATCCCCTGCAGGATTGGGCTGGTGATGCATCCCTCCTCCTCCCACTGTCTGACTGTGATGGCACAAATCTTTGAGCAGCCAAGAGAATGCTTCTGACTCTGCTTGAGCTTTGCCTGTAGAACAGCAGCAAAGCAGAACAGCCCTTGAGTAGACCTGGACATTGGGCCCCTTGAGTCTCCTCTTAATCCAACTGTGGCCAGAATGAAGGAGGGACTTTCTCTTCCTGTATGTTTTACAGCATCTGGCGCAGTGGAGTTCTGACCTTGGTTCAGACCTTCTAGCAATGTGATAAATATAATGAATTTTATTGTTAAATTTAAAACATTAGCTATCCAGTAACGCACGGCTCCTGTCCTGCTATCAGACATTAAAACTGCATCATTCAGACCATCTTCCTCATCTGTTATTTTTTCCTTGCTGAAATCCCAGCCAGGGTTTTAAGTAGTCATTATCTTTATAAAAAAATGAAAAAATAAAAATCGCCAGCTCCTGCTAGAGATTAATGACTTAGACCCTTTGTACAATGGCAGTGTGCGCTTCTAGATGAGATGATTATTTAAGGTGTTGCTGGTTTTGAATCCTAACAATTCTCAAGATGCTAGAGCAGACTGATAAAATGATGATGGGATTTTTAAGCAGAGCAAAGAACAAAATTTCACTCAGTTGAGATTTTAACGTTTAGTTATTTCTTAACCTGTCACTAAAACTTTTCAGTACACTAATCTTTGATCAGTGATCAGAAAGAAAAATGTTGCTCTCTAACATGAAGACTTCTCATTAACAGTTAGTGGTAACCAGACATGCTATACGATCTAGGCCAGGGTACCTAGTTGATAAGGTGTTGGAAATTGGGTCTAGGAGATCAGGGTTCAAATCCTGTCTTAGCCATGAACTCGCTGGGTGGTCTTGGGTAGGTCACTATGGATGTAAACAGACGGATGGCAGCTCCGAGGGTGGCAGTGCCAGCCCATTTCATGCCCAGACTGGTTTTTCTGTCTGAAGGCAGCCCACCCGATGTGAAAGTGGAGCAGGAGGGCAGCCCCGCTTGCAGCCCTCTGGAACATTCTGGAGCATTGCCAGCACAGTGGGCCGGCCAAACCCAGGGAACTGACCTGGAGTGGGGCTGCTGTTTGTCTGCTCAGTAGACTCATACTGCAGCTCCACTCCCGGCTGGCCGTTGCCCCAGCAACACCATAGAGCTGCAAACGCCAGCCTGGAGCGTTGGGTGATCCGCCTGCAACTCTATGGTCGTGGTGATGGTGGTGGGGGCACTACATGGGCAGAGTGTGGCCAGGGGAACTCCCTGGGTCCATCTAAAGTGGACCCAGGCAGGGCTGGGAGTGGGCAGACATGGGGGTGCTCCCCCAGAACAGCCCCCATGTCCATCTAAAAACACCCTATCTCTCAGTTTCAATTCCCCAATTTTCAAATGGGAATAACCCTGGACCCTGACGGTCATTTGGTTGATGAGCTGGTACTTGCTATGGGAAGCCATTGATAGGGTGGCTCCAAGACGTCTACTGCCTCCGTCTCGTCACCACAGGGCCCCTTGGTTTACTGAGGGGCTGCGGTGTACGAAGCAGGTAGGTAGGAGACTAGAGCAATGCTGGCGTTGGACTCGCTCTGAATCTGATCGACTTCTCCATAGGACCCACTTGCGGTCCTATGTTGAGGCTGTGAGGATGGCAAAGAAGGAGTTCTTTGCTGCCCTCATAGCGTCTGCGAAGTCGCATCCAGCGAAGCTGGTGCAGGGGCTGGTCAGTCCGGCCTCCCTCCGCCTGGAGAGGGACTTGTCCCAGGCCCGCTGTGAGGAGTTTGTCACCTACTTCGCAGACGAGATCGCTCAGATCCAGAGTAACTTTGACACTGGGTTGGAAGCAGTAAGCGAGGGGCACGAGGTTATGGAGGCCCCGTCTGGTTGATCTTTCTGGAATGAGTTTCAGGAAGTGACGCTGGCCGATGCAGTGAATGTCCTAGGGTCTGTTAGAGCCACAAGTTGTGAATTAGATCCGTGCCTGTCCTGGTTGGTGAAAGCCTCCAGGAAGACTGTGGGGACGGGGCTGGCGAGGGTAGTGAACGCGTCCCTTCGGCAGGGGAGGTTGTCACCCAGTCTCAAGGAGGCTGTGGTGCGCCCCCTGCTGAAGAAGCTATCTTTGGATGTGGACGCACTTGCCAGCTACTGCCCCGTCTCTAATCTTCTCTTTTTAGGGAAGGTTATTGAATGGGCAGTGGCACTGCAGCTCCAGGCGCATTTGGACAGCATCAGTTTCCTTGACCTGTTTCAATCTGAGTTCCGCCCCGGCTATGGTATTGAGACGGCGTTGGTGGCCTTGGTGAATGATCTCCGCCGGGAGATGGACGCAGGATGTTCGACCTTTTTGATCCTGCTAGATCTCTCGGCCGCTTTTGATATCGTGGACCATCGGCTGCTGTTGAGATGGCTGCGAGACTTGGGGGGGTCTGGACGGGACTGTCCTTGGATGGTTGTGCTCATTCCTTTCGGGTAGAAGCCAGTGGGTGGTGCTTGGGGCTGAAACATCTAGCCCCTGGGCCTCGACCTGCGGCGTTCCGCAGGGTTCCATTCTGTCTCCATTGTTGTTTAATGTGTATAAGCAGCCCCTGGGGGAGATCGTGAGAGGGTTCGGGGTGCGATGTCACCAATATGCTGATGATACTCAGCTGTACTTCTCGTTTTCAACTGACCCAGGTCTTGCTGTCTTGTTACTTTACCAATGTTTGCAGGTCATGGCGGATTGGATGCGGCAGAGCAGACTGAAGCTCAATCTCGATAAGATGGAGGTGATGGTGGTGGGAAGGGCGGGGGAGGTGCTGGCCCCCCTGATTGGGGGGGGTTTGCCCGCCTGTTGCTCTTCAGGTTCGGAGTCTGGGGGTGGTTTTGGATTCGGGCCTCCGTCTGGATCGACAGGTGGAGGCAGTGACTAAAGCCGCCTTTCGCCAGCTGTATCTGGTACGGAGGCTTCGACCTTACCTCTCCGGGCCCGATCTGGCCACTCTCATCCATGCCTTCATCACCTCGAGGCTAGACTACTGCAATGCGCTCTACGTGGGGCTTCCCTTGTTTCTGTTTCGGAGGCTGCAGCTAGTGAAGAACGCGGCGGCCCGTCTCCTAACGGGGATGGGGCGGCGTGAGCACATAACACGGGTGCTCCGCGCTCTGCACTGGCTGCCTATAGCGTACCGAGCCAGATTCAAGGTGTTAGTATTGATTTACAAAGCCCTGCACTGTCTGGGCCCCTCATATCTCGGGGACCGCCTCACCCTTCGCACCTCA
>QEPC01007559.1:5956785-5974682 GCA_003113815.1 Sphenodon punctatus | reverse complement strand
GGGGGGACCTTTCTGAAGGTCCCCCGTGTAAGATGGGGGGCCACAATGGAGAGGGCATTCTCGGTGGCCGGGCCGCGGTTATGGAATTCCCTCCCGGAGGAGGCTTGCCTGGGCCTGGGCCTGTTGGCCTTTCGATGTGTCTGTAAGACTTGGCTGTTCGCCCAGGCCTTTGGAGGGGAGGGTGGGGGTGGGGTAGGGAGGGGAACGTTTGGGGGGGGTAGTTTTAATTATTTATATTGTTGTTTTTATGTATTTTATTGTTGTTTTAACTGTTGTGAGCCGCCCTGAGATGTCGTAGGCATGAGGGGGCGGCCAATAAATATAAATAAATAAATTAAATAAAATGGACCTACCTCATAGGATGGTTGAGGACAAACAAAGTAAGGATTGTAAATCACGTTGAATGCTGAAAATGCTATAGAAATGATTAATAATAATAAATATGGTGGCAATGGAAAGTACAGCATTGTGGGAGCTCCAAGGCCAATGAAGAAAAGTAATTTGTGGCAAGTCATCCTTTACCTTTGGGGAGGCAAGGGCAGTGGGTGGAAGAAAAGGAAGGTTGTTTTCTCAGGATTTTTTATTGTTAGTTTATTGGAGTTGTAACCTAGACACTGGATTCATAAAAACGCTGACACTTTTTTTTTTTTTGCTGGAGTTACATCAAACTAAATATTTATTCTGATATATCTTGTAATAATAATGGTTATTTATTTATTTACCATGGACCATAATTTACACTGATTTTAGTTCTGCTGTTGTCTCTTATCTTTGCATCTGGTGCTTCCTTTTGTAAGAATGTAACTTGTATTGTCAACAGTTCGGACCCTTTTAATAAAAATTAATAACCAACCAATTTCTATTTGCCTGTAGCTATAGCGATATCGCCCCATGCTCCCTTGCTGACAGACTATGGCTCTACTCTTATAACAGATGTGTTAATATCGGGAGGTTATATTACAGGGGTGGGCAAAGTTCCCAATCTTAAATAGCTGTGTTCCAAAATCTTTATATGGCCAAAAGCCACAAGACACCCATGCTTGCACGTGGGCTGCATTGAAGCATCTTTCAGGCTGAGCCTTGCCCCTCTTCCCACCTCTGTTTTGTAATTTGTAAAAGTCCGTGCTGAGATTCCAAAGCAGCTACGATTCAGCTTCTGAAACCTGGGTGCAGTGAAGTAAGACAGCCATTAAGGCAGCATGGGGAGCCTGGTGCTGGCCTAGAGCCGTATTTGAAACACCCAAGAATCTCATGTGCCTCCCGAGCCACAGTTGGGCCACCCCTCCTATATTGCCTACGGGTTAGGGCAAGCACTCCATGTCTCTAACAATAGGGGGAGAGGGGGGGAGGAACAGCATAAGACGTACATAGCTAATCACAGGATGTCGGTTGCTGTTCCTAACGTAGGACTGGATCCTGAGAAATTGTTCCTTCATTTGTGCGTGGCGTTCGCAGGTATTCACGAACGCACATAATTTTGACTGTTTGGTTTTAAGACTCGCCTCCAATTTTGGATGTCCAGCTGGAGTCGCGTTATCAGATTTTCCAGATTAGCAGACCGCTTCAGCTGCGCCATTGCAAGCTACAAGATGTTGGTGACACCGAACATAAGTCCTAAATCAGAGATTCGCAAACTGTAGGCCAGGACCCCAAGTTGGGGTCCCACCACCTGCCAAAGAAGGAATCCGTCTTGATCAATATTTCATATATGTGACATGCATATGTTGCTGTCTGGAGTTATAGAATTTTATTGGGGCCTCAGAGATTTTTAAAAAACCTAATAACTTTGGACTTATTGTTGTAGATACCTTGGAATGGCCACCTTAAAAAATGAGGCTGTCAGATTTAGGGGGTAAACTGGTAAATTTTGGCCTGATGCTCCCTAGCCCAAGGTTCTTACCTGATTAGAGTTACCAAGTAAATGCAGTCCCCAATGGGCATTATGTATATGCCATGCTTTTATTTATTTATTTGGATTGGATGAGGCAGTTTTTCAGATAAGTGGAACTCAGACCGTGTAGGGCTTTAAAGGTTAAAACCAGCAACTTGGATCAGGCCCAGAAGACTATTGGCAGCCAGTGCAGCGCACACAAAACTAGGACTGTATACTCACATCGGCCCATCCCCGTAAGGAGACGGGCTTCCGCCTTCTGCACTAGCTGCAGCCTCTGGACCATCACCATGGGCAGCCCCATGTAGAGTGCATTACAGTAGTCTAGTCTCGGGGTAACGAAAGCTAATAAAGATCCTGTTAGCAGCATGCTTGTGTATATTTCAAAGTGTGAAATGTTAGTCGAGCTTCTTTTGAATACAGCTTCATTGAATCCCATGTCTAACCCCTCCCGTCTTAAAATCAGCAGATGTTTTACATTCAAAGCTAGCCAGTTAATACATATTGGGGTGGGCGTTTTTGCAGATGTGTTGGTATTATCAGCATGCCAGTTGCTCAAAGAATCTTGCATGACCTTGACAAAAGGGGTTTGTGAGTTTAACTTTCTTGACACCAAATCATTACCTTTCTGAAACAAAGTAGTTGAAAGTTTGGTAGGGGCAAAAATTGTCTCTCCACTAATGAAAGGAGCTCATTGTGCCTAATAAAAGTGGCCTTTCCACCAGCTGCTGCTTTGCAAGAGTGTGGCAGGATGCTGTACGCTGAAATGCTTTTATTTTAGCCTTCCTGTCTCTGACAGGAATGAGGCCTCTTTGTTTAGATTAAATAGTACATTCTTAGCAGCAGTGTGCACTTCTGAACTCTTGGTTGTTTCATTCGGCCTGAGTGATGTGATAACTTCTTATTTGACAGCCACACAAATGATTCTACAGTAAGCTTGCAGCCCACTTTGTTTTGTGCACTAGACAGGAAGTGCATTGTTGGTGCCAAGGATATTTGCAGCTCCTTTTACCACCAAACATCCAAAAACTCAAGCGAGACCGCTTCTGCCCATATGATAAAAGAAATTTCACTGTTCTTGCATTCATTTTTAATTTTTTGGGGGTCAAATTGAAGGTGAATTGAGATTGACAGGTGTCAGATGGTGCAGAGTGCTAAACAGGACAGCCACTGGTGAATTTCACTATTTATCCCAAGAAGAGGTGCAGACGAAACAACCATATGGCATTTGCTAAGCTGCAATTATTTCTAAGTCCTGTTGAGAAGCTCCAAGGCTGTGAATTAGAAGCCATGGTGTGATATAGAAATTCTAACATTTAAAAACCAAGGTTTTAAATTCATAGTTAAGGTGAATTAATCATTCATAATATTTTCACATTTTTCCAATCTAATAATATCACCATATCTTAAGTCCTATACTTTCAACTTATTACTTCATCACATCACTATTTTTCATCATCACCCCCCTCATTTTAAAGAACATGACAATTCTGTCATAATAATGCATATTACATCGCTTCACATACTCTAAAATTAAAGAAATTAATTACTTATTATTCACATGCCTTAAGTTAATCTGTACATAGTACACATCACACTAATATTAACTTTTAAATTTCAGTTAGAGTAAAAAACATCAACATGTTGATTAACTTGTTAAGGCATGTGAATAATAAGTAATTAATTTATTTAATTTTCGAGTGTGTAAAGTTATGTAGTTTTCATTACGAGAGAATTGTCATGTTCTTTAAAGATGAGTGGGGAAAAGATATGGAGAAGGTGAAACTAGTGATGTGATGTGGTGAAGTAATAAGTTGAAATTATAAGACTTAAGGTATGGTGATATTATTAGATTGGGGAAATGTGAAAATATTACAAATGATTAATTCACCTTAACTATGAATTTAAAATCTTGTTTTTTAAATGTTGGAATTTCATCAGGTTTTTGAAAAGTTGTCTTGAGTGGGAAGAGTGTTTGGGGTGCATAGGGAAGGGTGTTTGGGGTTATTGGGGGAAATGGATGTGGGGGCTGGGGTGAATGGGGAAGAAGTGTTTGAGGTTAATGGAGAGATAGGTGGGCTGGAACTGAAGGGAGGAAAGGGGTGTTTTGTTTGGAGGTTAATGGGGGAAATGGGGATGTGGGGGCTGGGCTGAGTGGGGGAGGAAGGGTGTGTTCGGGGATTAATGGGGAGAAAGGGATGTGGAGGGGCTGGGGGGCAGTGGGGAAGGGGGATTTGCAACAAAAACCTATCAATCTCCAACCCTCACTAATATGTGCCAAACACAGAGGTGGAAAAAATTAAAGGAAAAAACAGAGGCTTTGATGATATATAGAAACTTTACTCACGGAACTTAAAAAAACCCTCCCTGGATCAAACCAGGCTCTACCCTCTGCTGTAAACACAGCCAAGTAATAGCCCACCGACTCCAGAGAGAAAAACAGATTATTTATGGGCAAGTTTGGCTACAGAGTGTGCTTGCAAATGTAACCAGAATCCAATTCTGTATTAATGTGAAATAACATCAGATGATATATATAATCATACTAACAGATATGTTAAATACATAATCAAATCATCATGGAATTCTATACCCATACTGGAAAAGGTCTTACAAGCTAGACAATATGTTAAGCTATGCTGGACATAATTATGTTTCTGTCTGACCCCCACTACGGGTCTTTCTCAACAGCACTTAATGGTCCACTGAAGCAGAGGGTGAGTCTGTTGAGATAGTAATATTGTGAGTAGAATTAATAAATCAACAAAATATCTGTTGTTTCAATCTGGTCTCAACCCCTAATGTTATCCTTAGGGCTTACCTCCTACCAAATGCAGTATCAGGTCCTCAATCCAAGTCCAAAATGCCCTAAATAACAAAGTTCAAAACTGGGTTGATATCATTATAACCTATTTCAATGTTTAATTAAGATATACTAAAGATA
Source organism: Sphenodon punctatus (assembly GCA_003113815.1). NCBI lineage: Eukaryota > Metazoa > Chordata > Lepidosauria > Sphenodontia > Sphenodontidae > Sphenodon > Sphenodon punctatus. The sequence goes on along the minus strand of QEPC01007559.1, from coordinate 5,969,847 downwards.
AATGGGCAAAGGAAGGGGGGGGGGGACCCAAACCCTAAACAAACACCAAATGCACTCACTCTCTTCTCAGTTCAGACACCTCTCATAGACCTTTCCAGACAAAAAACCCAACAGCCAACTTGCCTCTGATGTAACAGGGTTGTACTTTTAAACTAATCAAGGTGACTAGTCCCATGTGATCAAGATTCAAAGTAATGCCTCTATGAAATACAAAGCCATTCTTGAGATTGACAAAAATCTTCAATCCCTCCCATGAAAAGGTTACTCCCAGCACCTACTACATTGAACAGATAAATCAAATACAAATGTAGTCCCCAAAACAGAGTCTTATGAGACAATTCCTTTCATTGTATTTACTTCCAGCTTGACTTTTTCTCTTTTTCTTGGTGTCCTTCATCCAAAATGTTGGGCGTGTTCTTATTCTATTAACCTTCATCCCATAATCAAATGTATCCGTACTGCTGTTCATGTAGATGATGATGTCACCACATCCGGGAAACATTCCTTCTTCCAATGTAGGGTAACTCTTGGTGAACACATCCTTTCTTCTAATATGAGATGACTTTAGGAGGTAAAGCCTGCCCTGCTCTCTGTATAGGTTATAACCATCATCCAAAACGTTATCCACCTCAATAGCCACTAACAAAATCAAATCTCCAGTTTGATTTTGTTAGTGGCTATTGAGCTGCAAAGGAGGATGAGGTTAATGTCATTCGTTAAATTGCACTATTGAAGAAAGATATGACAGGGAAGATGGACTCTGGAGGGTGTGCCTTTAAGAGAGAGATCAGTGCATTCCATCAGTGAAGGGGATTTTCTTTTCTTTTTTTCTTCCTATGTAAATAAGATTGTTGTATACCCCTGAAGAGCGGCCATTTGGACCCGAAACGCGTAGGGTTATTCTGGTTGTTTATATGTAATTGTATTTGTGCATTTTATATTCATTATTGTGTTTATCTGTAATAATAAATTGTTATTTTTCATAAGCAGCCTTGTTTTTTGTGTTTTGTCACTAGTGGCTGCTTTTTTCCCCATGTTGTTTTAGTTACAATCTTTTGACTGGTCATGGACCATGAACCATGGTTGATGCTCACCCTTAGCGTTCACATGAGTCCCATAGGCTCATATCAGTGTTAAGGCAAGGCCTGGCACTAAACAGCCAGAGGATCATCACAACCAGGGGTGTTTTACAGAAATGCAGGGAAGTGAAGAATCAAGCCTCTGCATTTTAAACAATTGTGGCAATTGTAATACAGGAAGTATTTATTACAACATCTTTTCTGTGCGGTAGAAGGGAAATTAACACAAATTTTCCAGCAAGCTCTAATAAAGGCAGAACGGTATGAAACACAGAGTGAGGCCTGATATATTTAGTTCTACTCAATTATGCATAGAGGATTTTCAGTGCTGCAATATTTTGGTTGTAGGTACTATAGGGGATGTTTATTTGTTTAAAAACAGCTGTTTTCCCACCAGAATGCTTACAAATAAATTCTTAGAAACAGATTCCCCTCCCCCCCCCCTTTTTCTTAAGTTTTTGTAAAGGTTTGATTTCACAAAATCTAACCTATGAGCCACATCTGTATCATTTAAATTGCTCATCCGTTATCATTTTTTGTTGTTGCGCTTCATTTCCTCCTGCCTCTTACCGCCCTAATTTTATGGACCAAATCCTCAGTTGTTGGAAACGTTTAATGGAGCTATGTCTGTTTATAAGAATAAACTTATACAGAACGTAATGGCTAAAGGTTACTAAACAAATGCAGAAACCAACAAACAAAAGTAACCAAAAGTGACAAAAGGCCAGCAATAATACAATATATATTATTTATAATAGACAGAATAAACAGGATCTAAAATGTACAGTAGTTAACTATGTGGAACAAAGCAAAAACAAAGCACAAGGCATGGGTCTAGAAAGTGTAGATATAGTCCGCATAGGAGACAACAAAGATAAATAACAGTCCAAGAACATTAAAGGGTATAAATATTCTTCTCTTCAGTCCTTCTTCTCAACGTTTCGCAGATGCTTCTTCGGGAAGCGAAGGATGAAAAGGAAGAGTATCCCACTGCACAGAATATCACTCAGTGAAAAAACCTGCTGATATATAGAAACTCTCTCACTTCTTGGCAGTCTTAAAAGTCTCCTTTGGGAATGGGGGTCACTGTGTGTGACCGTCCCTACAAAACTTTTTCTTCCTTATTTTGACCCCTTAGTTCTGTCTTACTTTAGCTGAAGGCTCCAACATCTCTACAGACCCACAGGGCTGGCCTTTTGTCGCTTTTGGTTACTTTTGTTTGTTGGTTTCTGTATACAAATAAACTGCCATACCAGGTCATGCCAATGGTCCATCTACCCCAGTTCCCTGTCTCCTACAGTGACTGATATAGGATTCTTCAGAGGACATGTAAACAACAACAAGGCATATATGTAATGATTCATTCCTTGTCATTTTACGCCCAGCTACTAGCTGTTGGCCATTGATGGTCCTCTCAGGGGCGGTATCTTCTAAGGGCTGATCTGACCCTTTTTTGAGCCTGTTTATACTATTGGCCTTCACAGCATCCCATGGCAATGAGTTCTACAGATTAATTGCACACTGTGTGAAAGAGGACATCCTTGTATTTGTGTTCAGCCGTCTGCCAGTTGTTTTCATCATGTCCCGTAATTTTAGTATTCTGAAGAAAGATTAGTTACAACACCCTATTTACTTGTCTTTATGCCACCTGTGATTTTATAAACCTCTATCTTATTGTCTCTTTTCTAAGCGAAAAACCCTTAATTTAATGAACCTTTTCTCATATGGAAGATATTCCATATCCCTGATCCTCACTGTTATGATTTACCTCATCTTGTGGGGTTTCACCCACAATCTCTGGGTTTTGACCCAGAGCATGCTTTCTAACGTGACGGTGGCCCGCTTCACCACGCTATAACACAGTTTAACCCGTGCGCCACCATTAGTTCCCAGCCACCAGAAGTTCACATGGGATAGATCACAGCTGTACTGGCAGCTAGCACGGGCTATGACTCGGGGAAGTCCCTGAGTTGCAGCCTGGGCTAGCCACCACCACAGTCAGGATCCTGCTGCCTGATCGGGAGTAAAGTGAGTTTTCATGTTTGAAAGCCCACTTTACTCACCTGGTCCGGAGTGCTTTCGGTTCAGGCACCATAGTGGCTGTCATTGGTTACCATGGCTGCCTGTCAGGCAGGGGGGCAGGCCACTGCACAGAGCACGGGGGCGGGCCCGGATGCACGTCCATGCATTTCTTCGGCGGTCTGGCCCTTGTCACGTAAGTTTGGGGACCGGTCCCGGCTGCGGTCGTGGCTGCATTCTGGACCGGGTGAGTCCATGACGGCACTTCGGAGCCATCACGTTATAAAGCTCCCAGAGTCTCTGGGCTCTATATGAAGTCCCAATTCTCTGGGCCAGCCAGGGTGCTGCCAGTAACCGACAGAGAGTATGGTTGCCGTGTTGGTCCCAAATAGAGGGAACTAGAGACAAAATATCACTGTAGTATTTTGTCCCAGTAACCCAGAAAAATTAGGGTTTCCAGGGGTTGTCTCCCATATGAGAAGAGATGCATTACATTTTATCAGAAAGGGACTTTCCTGCTTCTTTTCTGATGTGGCCCATTTCCTTTGGAGTGTCACCATGATCTCATGATGTTCCATATATGGCAGGATTATGACAGAAAGGGGTGTGGCAGCCCCTTTTCCCTACACCTACCTACGTGGCCCTGCCCCCTAATCACCCTTGTTACCCTTTTTGTGTACTTTTTCTTGTCCTACTATATCTTCTTTGAGGTGGGGACGACCAGAATACTTTATTCAAAGTGTGGGTGCACCAGGGATTTACATAGTGGCATTAGGATACTTTCCATTTTGTTTTCTATCCAGCTAAAGGTCTGGATTTGCACTTTTTAATTTTCACTAATTTCCACAGCATCAGGTACACTTTGCCAACTAGTGCTGGATGAAAAAGGAAAAACTCTCCTGAAAAATATCTGTGTATTTCAGTTTTTCTTTCAACATCCACTTGCAATCTTTGTGTAGTTATTGAATTTCATCTCCCTGATACTAGTGTGTTTTGCCACTGACTTTGCTGGGAAGTGAATCCAGACCCATGGTGATTCCATTGGCAAAGAACATTTTTCTCTTTGAATTTTCCACTTTGTCATTCCCTCTGCTGCAGCCCTGGATCCTTTATTCCCTCCCCTGCCACTTGTTTGAGTCAGCAGTTCTCTGGGAAGCTGGACAGGTTCCAAGCCTCGCCAGGGCCTCCAGTCTTCTGCCAGCAAATTCACACGTTGCTTTCACCTATTTTCAGCACTGCTGGTCTGGAATCCAGTTATCGTTCAGCACATTAAACTAACAATTCTTTTATCACACCAAGGTCATAATGGCAAGACCCCTGGGGAGTAAAGACAACACATTATGGGCAAAAGGCATCAAAATGTTTCCTTTAAAAAACAAAACAAAATAACCAAAACTTTCAGGATTTGTCTGCAGTGAACAAGGAGTCACAAAATTCTTTTCTGAGTTTAAAATATTTAAAGAGCCAAGCAGAGTTGCAGCAGTGATTGAAGTCTCAAAGTAATCAAATAACTGCCCTTTTGAGCTGGGTCTTTCCGTGTGCTGGTGTTCCTGGCAGAAGCAACTTTGTGCAGCTTATCAGCTTACCTTTCTGCAGTGAATGACACAATAATGACATGGCTAGTGGCAGAGATGATGCTGTCAGTCATTGAGCAGGCTAGGAGGCCAATAGCAAATGCAGAATTAGGTTTGTGGGTTGTATATTGCAACAAAGGATAGGGAACAGGTGCTGCCGTTCACCTTCTTCAGCTATGCAATTTAGATTTCAGGTCATAGTTAGGGCTGATGCGGCAGCAGCTTTTACCGGGCCGCGATTCCGTTCCGCCATTTTGGAACTGCCCGCGCCACACCGCGACTTTTCTGCAGATATTCCGCTAATTCCGCCGGAATTCTGCAAATCGCGGAATTGCGGAAAAATCGTGGGAAAATTGCGGAAATCATGGAAAACCGCTATTCCGCTATTTTTTGGCGCTGGCGGAATTGCGGAAATCGCGAAAATGTCATGTTTCCACGATTCCACTAAGTTGCGGAATTAAATAAGCGGAACCGCGGAATGAAAGCCTCTGCCATGCCGTTCCACTAATTGCGGAAACACTGTTTCCGCCGGAAATAGCTACTGCTGCGATATTCCGCTACAGCCCTAGTCATAGTCTGATTTCAGTTGCATAAGTGTGAATGCAAGTTAGTGGCATTACACTCCCCATATGGCTGAGTTCACAAGCAGGCTCACAGATATTAGTAGCTGACTCATCTAATTCGGAGGTTCTCAAACTGGGGATTGGAACTTCAAATGGGGTCAACGCTATTGCAGATGGAGTTACAGTCCTTATTGATAAACCTAGCAAGTCTTAGTTGCTGTCTGGGGTCACAGGGTTATATTTAAATATCAAGATGGGGTCACAAAGGGACTTGCTGGTTCTACCAAAAGCTGAGTGAGAATTATCTTGTTGTACATTTGTTATTATTAGTTACTTATTAATAGTTCAAGGGAATAGCTAGGTTGGGATGGCCCTGGTACCAAAAATGGAATGGGCTTGTACTGCACCATCTCCCAGTAAAAGGGGATGCAGCTGGACCAGGGATTGCAGGCCCAGGTATGGTGATACTGCACCCTTGTTGAAGTTCTTTACAACCCTTATCTAGGTCACTCTTACAACAATCTTGTGAAATAGATCATTATTACTATTTTACAGATGGGAAACAGAATACCAGCATTTTACTGTATGTGGGAATGTGCTCAGAGACTGCAAGATACTGACATATCCAAGGTCACCTCATGAGTTTATGGCTAAGACTGGATTTGAACCCTGGTCTCCTAGACCCAGTTTCCAACACCTTATCCACTAGGTACCCTGGCCTTGTTACACGAGGCTAAAGTAACATTGTAGTGGTTACTTTTATATTCTTGGACTTGATTTCAGTCTCCAAGCAGCTGTTTCCCTTTTTTGAAACAAATCACTTGTCTTTCTCTGTGGATGCATTCTGTTCTTACAAAAAGCTTATATCTTGAAGCTATAAGTTGTCACTTAGGAGGACTGTTTCCTCTACAGATAAGAGTAAACCCCAGTCCTGCTTAGTGCTATGAGAATGTTCCTGCCATATTAATTTTGTAAGGTATTAAATTCTGTTGAGTTCCCCTCTCCCTTCTAATTTGTTGCATTCTTTTAAAACCAGGGGACACACTCTTCTAAAAAAACAAACAAAAAACCCTAAAATAAAATTTAAAAAATCTAAGGAAGAGCCACAGACTAGAGGAAAAAAGCATTGTTTTACCAAAACAATACAAGATAAAGACACTATATATTTACAGAATGAAACAGATGGATATTGGGGCAAAGGACTGTGGCCTATAAAGGAAACTCCACACGTGAGACCTGGCTTGATTAGTGTTATTTTGACCGACTTCATGCTACCTTTCTGTTTCCTTTTGTTTTTCATGAGGAAATTTCTGGGGGTCGTTGAAAGAAGACATTAACACCAAATCAAGCATCTTATAGAATGTACACCAGGGTAAAAACAGAGTCACCCCATTGAAGCCTAATCTACACCAGCACAAAATGGGAGCACAATATAGGGTGTTTCAGATGAGATGCCACCACACATGGCCACTCAGGAGCCATGGAGCCCGCTGCTTGTCTGACGGTGTAGTGGCCAGATGTGCACTCCCATGAGCCACGGACCACCCACTCTCAGCCACGCACAGAGTGCTGCTGGGAAATCCAGAGTGCTCCATGCAGGGCAAGCCAAATAGCTCCATGGCAATGGGTGGCCACAGAGCCCCTGCCCATATAAACGATGGCAGCCAGCCACACCAACAAACAGGACTGCTGTGGGCGGAGGAAGAGGCCTTTGCAAGTCACAAAACCTGGCCAAAAGCGTCGGGGAGCCCGGGTTCCCCAGCGCGCGAACTGGAGACATGTCTTTTGCAAAGACTAACCTGGTGTGCTTCCCCATCCCCCATAGTCTGTGGCAGGGGGAGTGTGTGGGGGCTGCCTCTGGTGGTGGCCACCATGGGAACTGCCCATTTTAATCACTTCCCACTCACTTCACCCGAGTGGGTGCTCCGTGACAGTGCCACTCAGCGACCACAGTAACACACCCCCATTGCCTTGCTCTTTTACAAGCACCCCCATTGCTAGCAAAGGGAACCGGATGTTAAATAACACATGTAGGGGTGCCACAATAGGCCAAAACGGGACTCTCGGGGTCAAACAGCAAAAAGTGGCAACCTTAGACACAATCTCTTACTAATAATAGTAAGAGCTGGGCGATGGTGATGGTGAGTCATCTTATGGAGAACAAGACTGTTCCAGTGTGGTGAGCTGTGCTATCAGTATAAAGCAGCTTTACTCTGGGTCCTGCCTTTGCATCTCCTGGCAGTCTACAACACGGCATTTTTGCTTCAGCATTGGTGGCAATTGGGAAAACTCAGGGAACATGGGTCCCCGGGGTCGGAGGCAGAGAGACAGTGCTAAATCCTTCACAGATTACAGGCAGCTGAGGATAGGTGTCTGTAGTGCAGATAGGCCAACAGGATTGCATCCACCTCGGTGTTTTAAATGGTTTTGCATTAAGAACAGTTTAACTGACCTTCCTGTTCTCACACACAGCACTTCTGTCACCCCCTAGAGAACATGTACTGTCCATACCGCTGCTTGTTGAACTGTTCTTGGCACAGTGGCGTACGAGCAGGCATCCCAACATCCAATGAGAGTTGTTACCTCCCCCTGGAAAGAAACCTGGAGGGGGCAGGGGAACAGGGCGGTCACCTCCCTTTTTGACGTAACCCCACCCCTTATGGAGCATTGTGATGTCACAAAGCTCCATGAGGGGGGCATGTTGGAAAGGGGGTGGGACAAAGGGCTGTCACTCCCCTTTCTGAGATAATCTGCCATTGTGAAGTGTGTCACGGAGGAACATAGGGTCACACACGTGTAACACGGGCCCACATGTAGACTACAGGTCTGGTAAATATGTAATGCAAAACATTCCACATGTATGCAGTGTTGCAATACATGCAGACTACAGGGCTGACAAATATGTAATACAAAAGGTTGCACATGTATGTAATGTTACAATGGAGAACTGTAAAAACCAGATCAGAGATGTAACACGTGGCAAGCTCCAGAAAATGCAAAGAGAGACAAAGATGTGTATTTGGGGAACCCTGGCCCCAGACGGATGGCCAGGGACATTAACAATGCTAATGCAGGTAGCCATTGACTATGTGCAAAAGACAGAGAAACCTGATAAAAGAACAAAGGAAATTCTAGAAGCCTGGAGAATGTATGAGGAGTTTCCTCCGGGATATATGAGGAGTGGTATCCCAGAGGGGAAAGAGATTTGTAGGAGTTCTCTCCCAGAGCCATCTTGAACATCTGCATACGAAAAGCCTGCCAGCAGCAGGCTGGAGAAACCATGAGCAGAGAGGCATGATTTTGCTCTCTGCCAACCAAGAAGCCAGTGCCCAGTCATTCTACCTTTATGACTGAGGAACCAGAAGCTTATGGACCTTTATAGGGTAAGATGCTAATTTAGGAACTTTACCAGTATAGATCAGGAATGCGTTATATTTACCTTTGATTTCTAGTAACCACTCTGTATCAACTATCTTGCTTATGTAATCAATAAACTTCTTATCTTTATGAAGAAGTGTCTGTGTCTAACATTGGAACACAAGTGAGCAACAAGAGCCCTCAAACTCTTGCGAACCCAGAGAGTAAAGCGTCTGTAAATGGGAAGGATCGGGCCCTTGAGTGACAAATGAGTTTCCCTGAGGCAGACTTGAATTAGCCAGAGAGAGAAACTAATTCAAGAGGGCTGTGCGCGAGGGAAACTGAGTCACCCATAGGGGAGGGTTGTATTGGTAAAGGGGTGGGAAAATCCCTATGGCCTGCTCCCATTCGGACATGGGCATCCCCTTCTGCCCCCAGAAGCCCGAGTTCTCTGTGTTAGCCCCAGGCCCCACTGATTGACTTGGAGACATTAGTCTTTCCTCCCCAGAGCCTGGAGTCTCTGGGTCAAAACCCAGAGTATCAGGGTAAAAAAAACCCAGAGGGCTGACAACCCTATGTCCAATCAGAGCAGCCCTTTTAAAACAGCCCAAGAAATCCAGCATCTGTATACACACACACACACACACGTGAGAACCAACAGTATTTTTAGACCAGATCAAGGAGCTTCATGCGAACAAGGTCCAAGTTCTCTTTCAGTGGTGGGAGGGAAGCCCAAGAATAGGTGGGAGCTAAGTTGATTTAAAGCCCCGTAGACACCACGTCTCTTGGCTCAGGATTATGAGGGATCTGCCCAGTTCCCTCTGGACAAGGCCTCCGAGAGCAATATTAGCAGACTCATTAAGAAAAGTGTGGGGCCCTAGTACATCCTGATGGAGGAGGGGAGGGCTACCTTCTGCCTGAAGTTTTGTAATTAGTTTCTGGAGAGCATACTAGTACTTGCAATTATTATTTGAATCCTATTGTAATATATAATTTCTTGTAGCTTTGGGGCTTCTCCTGAACTTGGGGGTGGTGGTGGTGTACAATTGTATGTACAATCTGTTCCTTCTCCTCAGGCCTGGATATTAGTGAGGGGTTTGTGGCAAATGTATGTTGGTATTGAGTTGAGAGCTATTGGTTTGTTAAGTTGCCCAAGTGGTTAGCTTAGCGATAGTTATGGCCCAGTTATTTCATTGCTGGCTTCTGTTGGATGCTAGGTTGCATAATGGTGACTGACGTACTTTTTTTTACATACATTTCTGAAACGCTTCTGAATTCAGCTAGGAGAGGCTGGATTTGGCTGTGCCAGGAATATTCTCCCACTCCAAGGACAAACGTGTACTGTCGGCAACCTGCTGTGTCATAGAGACCGCATAAACGTGACCAATAGGATTAACTCCGTGAAGTCAAAGCGAGGTTTACAAGCCCTGGACCAGCCAGCATTGTTTTGGTTGGAATTCTCAGCATTATTTTAAAAACGTTCCCGTTCTCTGTCTGAGATCATTCAGTTCCAGTGGGCAGGGAAGCTGGAACATAGTGTGCATCTTTGGGCAGCAGTGCGGAAGCTTTCTTTTTGTTTTATTTTTTAATCAATAAGAGAAAAAAGATAAGCTAACATAGCCTCGAGGTGGTCATGTGCTGTGTTTCCTTAAACTCTATGGTAACGAGATCCACGTGATACTTTGTTTGATCTGCAGCACCATTTATTTTAAAGAGTTTGAATTGTGGCGCCACACAGAGAGATGCTCACTTGAGGTTAAACAAACGTGGCAATTTAAGCTGCAATTCTTTACCATTCCCAGCATATATGGAAGCAGGCCACATCTTAATATCAAATGGCCTAAATTAACCACAGTTTAATTGATCATTTTTGGACAGGCCAGTGAAATAATTGCAGAGCCCATTGCCCAGACTTAACCTATTTCTGTCCTCTGTGGTCATACCATTGGTTACAGGATCTCCTGGAAGATAATTTCTAACCGGGAAATCTTGACCCAGTTTTGCCTACTATCTGGGTGTGAGCTTTTGGATGTCTCTGCTTTCTGGTGCAGAAGTGGAGCTCAGCGGCTTCTTCTGTTAAACCCTGGGAATTGGTTGAGTTTGCAATGAGGAGGACTAGAAACTTGCTATATTTATTTGCTCCAAAAAGGATTTTTTTAACCAGTGGGCTGAGTCCCAAAACTGGGTTGCTGGAATGTGTCAAAAGGTCACAAATAGATATTGGAAATGTAAGCGTTTTTTTTTAAAAAAAATAAATGAATGGCATTAGCTCAACAGCTCATGTTTACAGTGTTGCATCATGTCATCAAAGTTTACAAATGGGTCCTGGCCACTCAAAATGCAAGAATTACTACTTGAAATGGAGCTAAACTACTTCAGATTTCTTGATCTCTCAAATTAGGCTATTCATGGTAATGGGCTTGACAAGTCCAAAGAGTAACTGTAACTTTATAACCCCGTCAAAATTTAAACAAAACTCCTAAAATTGAAACAATCAATCAGATGCTAAGAAATGTATGTAGAGGGAGTGTGTTTGCCGTGTTGGTCCCCAAAATAGGTAGTAGAGACAAAATAGCATGGTGATATCTTTTATTGGACCAACGCAAGTTGGTGGAAGTTCGTAAGTTTTCAGACTTCACAGGGTCCTTCATCAGGCATCAGAACTGCAGACTGAGCAAAGCAAAGGAAGGTAGAAGAGACTGGGGAACAATACATCGTGGGAAGGTAAGGACAGCGTAGGGGTGGGGCAGTTAAATTTGAAAGGGTGGAGGGAAGAGTCAATTAGTAGTCCCCTGGAAGATTCCTGAGACTGTGATTAGTTCAGGCTTGCAATTTTCTGTAGTTGCTTATGAAACCCATGTCTTGATTGACTCCATTGTTTCTTGTACCCAGCAGGCTGATTAATTTTTGTTCCCAGGTACGCCTTTGGAAGGTTTTGTGAAGGCTGCCTTTCAGGACTACGACAGAGAGATCAGAAATGGAGTAGTCATTCAGGGAAAAGTGGATGGCCAACAATAGAATCTGTGTTCTTGTCCATACTCATTTTCCTGTGCGAGTTCATGCGTTTGTGTAGCGGTTGGTGGGTTTCACCTACCTAGTTCCCATGGGGGCATTTGGTGCACTGGATGAGGTAGACCAGGTTATTGGACTTCCAGTTGTAGTTTCCATGTATTTGGAATGGATTTCCACAGGGTTTCTGGACGCTGTTTGCAGCAGAGATGTGTGGGCTGGTCTTGCATCTTCTGTCTGGCGTGGACTTGTTTCTGTAGGAGTAGGCCTGTTCTTGGTATTGGGGAGCTTGCTGAGCATTTTACATATGTTAAAACTGACATTTAGAGCCAAACTGGGAATTCTATTTAGCTCTGTTTCACTGCTTTATGTTTTCATGCCTACTGTGTGGCTGGCTTTTTTGTTTTAAAAATCCATTTCAGTTTTGCAAAACTCAGTCTCCAAGAATTTGGTCTGCTTGAACAAAAGGATGGTGTAAGGTTCCTGGCAGAACGTTACACAGAACAGTATATCTAAAACTAGTTTTAAGTCTGTATTCACATTTGAAAGTACCAATTTTTAATTTTATTTTTAGAGCAGTGGTTGGGAACCTGTTCCCTCCCAGGGGCCACTTTGACAATTGGTACAACAGCTCTGAGAGCTCCATAGAATTTGGGGGAGTGAGAGTGCTTCAGAGATGCACTCAGGAAGAGGAAGGTCCAGATCATGGATCTGTCCCCATCCTTGCATACATGCCATCATCTCTGCTCCTTTACCCTGAGTTCACTTTTTCAGTGTTTGGGGGAACTGGATCTAGGGGCCAGATCTAGGAACTGGAAAGGGGTCATATTAAAATTAGCCACAGGACACATTTGCGCCCCCAGACCTGAGATTCCCCACCGCAGGTTTAGAGTTTTGATAATGCTACACACAACCAGGGGTGGCTCCCTCCCCAGGAAGTTTGGGGCACTGCCCCCCTAGCACCGTGGGGGACCCCCGCTGCACTGTCATTGAAGAAAAAAAAACACCAAAAAACCCCGCGCCGCTGCTTCTGACAGCCTTGAGGCTGCTGCTGCTGTCAGACTCTTTCTCCCTTCCAGGACCCACTCTCAGAGCCGCTCTGAGAGTGGGTCCCGGCAGGGACAAAAAGACTGAGCTGCTCAGTCACCCAAACCGCGTTTTCTGTTGAAAACGTGATTTGAGCGACTGAGCCTCTCAGTCCACAGCACGCATAGGATGTGCTGTGGAGGGAGGGGCTAGCCTTCTTCCATGGCACCTAATGGGCGCAATGGAACTTCTCGCCTGGGCACTTGATGCAAGCGCCAAGGCGAGAAACTTTGGACCCGCGGCTGAGGCAGGGACCAGTGCGTATGCACGCTGATCCCTTCCTCAGTCGCATGTGGAGTCTCAGGGTCAGGACAAGGCTGGCGGCGCGCTCTCAACAGCGCGCCGCCAGCCTCAGCCGCTTGCTTCCCTGCCGCT
>QEPC01007559.1:5896743-5956391 GCA_003113815.1 Sphenodon punctatus | reverse complement strand
TGCTTTTAAACCTGGCAGAGGAGGTGATTATAACCTGCCTAACCTAACTGAAATTGCTTGATTAAGTAATGTAATATCCATCCAACATTAACCCTTGGAACTCCTTGCTGCTGGGTTATGCCGCCCACCATTGCCCTGGCTCCACCCACTATTGCCCGCCGTCCTTACTGCACCTCCAACCTCAAGACCCACCAGCCGCCCCTGCACACAACTATTAAGTGCTAGTGATGAGTGTAAAAAATCTGCTCCCTAGTGGTATATATAATGGCTATGATACATGTTACAACTTAACTAGGTAGTAATAGTCAGCAAAGATTATGTGGAGTGAAACGGAAACACGAAGCCCTCTGAAGCCATAGTTTCAGTGGCCTGGATGTTGATATACTCTGCTCCTCCAAATTATTAATACATTGCTCAGAATCCAGTTTCTATGTGAGAGACATTTTGTATGGGGTGAAGATGCTAACAGTTTTCTAAATAACGCACATGGTTTTGGGTAGTTGTGGGGCCTAACTTCTTGGGTGCTTTTAGATGAATGTCTACCCCTATTCTGGCCACGTGAGCCCTCCAGATGTGCAGGTGGAGTCCCTGCCAGATGTGCAGGTGGAGCAGGGGCTCTGGCGGAGCGCTGCCAATGAAGCAGGCTGGCCAAACCCAAAATGGAGCAGCTGTCTGCTCTGCAGACCCACGCTGCAGTTCCACTTTTGGATAGCCATTGCCCTTGGCAACGCCATAGAGTTGCAGGTGCCAGCCTAGAGCATCAGATGATCATCCTGCAACTCTGTGGCGGGGGGGAGGGGCACTGCGCAGTCAGACCATGGGCTGGGGAACTTGCCAGGTACATCTGACATCAACTCAGGTGGGGCTGGATGCGGGCGGAAGTGGGGGTGCACCCCTGGAGCAGCTTTGGGGCGCCTGCCTCTATCTGTCTAAAAGCACCCCCTATCTTTTAAAATAACACAGAGGTCACTATTGGAGGAATCCCTTGAGTCTTTCAGGATGTTTTATATATACAGTAGCTGTTTCCTCTGGTGGAAGTAATCTCACTGAAGAGCCAACAAAGCTTGTTGAAAAAGCTATTGTAGTTGGGTTGGCAGTGCTAGGAAAATCCAGATGATTGCTCAGGGAAATCCTGTGCAGATGGGCCACTGTAGTGGGAAAGTTGTTGTTCTCTTGTATTCTCTTTATAAAGTGGGTTTTTTCCCCTCCTACAAGTGTATGGAAGATAACTAATTTTGTTTCACCATCTTCCTGATTTTCTAGGAGCTTGAAAGGGGGAAAACAATCTGAGCTGTTGACTCCTGCTCAGATGAAGCTGGCAACAGATCCCCTCACTGAAGAGGGGACTATATAGACTCTGAGCCAGATTTCATTGCTTGGCATTGCTCAGTGAAACTCTTAGCGCAGGGGTGACTTTGCCCCTCTAAATCCATACCAGATGAGTGGGATAAATGCATGCATTCATTCGCTAACATTGCAGGGTTCATTTCCTTTCTAGAAGATATAAGGCCTGCTTTAATGAAAGCATTTTCTAAAAAAGTGCCCTTTCTAATTTAGCTACCCTGACGCCACTCTTGGATGTCCTCCATGGTTCATCAGCTGCTCTGTGGTCAGATAGCACCCAGGTGTGTGTGTAACTGCCCTGTTCCAGTGTTTGAGTAGATTGATAAGATCTTGAGGAGACTGTTCTCTCTTCAGCTGTGCAGAAACTACTGGATGATTCAACCTAGCTTACTTATTTCTTGGGAGAAAGGGACTCAGACGGTTACAAGGCTTGCTTCTGGCATGAGTGGAAGGACATTTCCCGAGATTGGTATTAAATGAAACTGATGTAAACAGACTAGTTTTTGAGGAAGAAAGAATGCAAGTCAGTTGCCTGTTACATTCTAATACTTGGCCAGTGGCTTAACAGAAATAAAATGGTAGTGGACTGAAATAGTTTGGAATAGTACTGTACCATAATAATCCACTTTTCCCACCAGAGGTGAAATGAATACTGCTTTATGTACCACTGGTATGCATGTAGCCCCTGGAGTAAACCCAGATTGCCTGCATACCCGGTGGGGTACCACCGGGGTTACCCACATACATAGTGGTGTCCCTGAAGATAGAAAAAGCAGTACCTGGGGGCTGGGGACATAGCTTGGTGGAAATAGGCTCTGGTGCAGAAGATGGAATGGGCCCCTCCACTTCACTGTGCACGTGCGTTCTACATGTGTGTGGGCCCCCCAAGCTAATGGGCCCTGGTGCAGTTGCATCTGCTGCACCTGTTATAACTACATCTCTGCTGGGGGCACCTTCCTTTGCTTACCTGGGGTCAAGGCAAGGCCCGGCAGTGAGAAAGGGGCAGTGGTAGTGGCAGAATGAGGTCTGGGGGATTCTACCTTGCATACCACTTCGATCACGTTCAGCCCCATCTCTCCTCCTTCCCCTGGCTGCCTTTTGCATCCAGCACAAACTGCTTGTCTTCACCTCCAAGGTTCTTCTCCTCATAGCTTTGTTCTTCCCTCATTTCCTGCTATGTTTCCACTTGGGGACTTTGCTCCTTCTCTGTCACTATCCTCACCTGCTCCCAAGTCACCTGCTCTCTAAAACATCTTCACCCCTTCTCCCACGCTGATCTCTATGCTTGGAGCTCCCTCCCTGAACACATGCACGTTGCTCCCTCCCTCTCAGCCTTCAGATCCCTCCTAAAAATCTCTCTCTTCCATCAGGCCTTCCCTAACCTCGCACATTTATGCCTCTCCTTATACTCTCTCATCCTAGGATCCCCCTCTTCCCTTTATGACCAAGCTAAGCACATGCACCTGCAATTTTGAAACTTCATGGAAGTATTTTCTGTTCTTCCCTTTGTGTTCCTCCTTTGGTCTCCCCTCCCCATGTGTAGGCTAGTTTGTAAACCCCTTTGAGCAGGTTTTTGTCTCAAATCATGCCTATTCAGCACCAGATACGTTGCTGGTGCTATATAGATAATCAGTATTTGGAGGATATAATAATACTTCTGAATAACAAATCCGCTATTTGTTTCAATTCTATTGGCAAAATGTAGTTAGTTTTGGGGGCCCTCTAATGTGACCAACAAGAATTTACTCTACTGTAAACGGAAGTCTTCTAATTTTGGCACATGTGATGGATTAGAGAAAAAGCCCCATTGACCTGGTTCCACTTCGTTAGGCTTCCCAATTAAACAGGATGTTACAGAAAGCGAGACCCTGCACTAAAATCTGAGACCAGCGGGACTGAGGTTTTAAAGTGTCCTTTCTTGCCCTTTAAAAACATCTTCCCTTTAAAGATTTTGTTTGAGAGTTCATCCCATACCACTAATGATGTAGATTCTTGCAAAGATAGTATCTTTTACTGATATGTTAACTAACTGGCTATAAATAGGCAATTCTGTGCTTCTGTATTTGGAAGCTATTTAATGAGCTTTGGACCCCTGGCTGTAGTTGAGTTCAGGGTCTCATTTCTGCATGAAAGAAGGCACTGCATTAATGAGCTAGAGCTGTTAGCTTAAATATACTGTAATGGCATGTAGTTTTGTCATGGTTGCTATTGCATTACCAAGCTAAGCTGTGTGCGAGTTCACACATGTCACTCGGCTCGGGCTAATGTCCTCAAAGTGAAATTTTGGTGAAAACCCCCAAATATTTTGTTGAGAAATGTCTCCCTGTATGCATCTCCAGTTTACTTTCCAAAAGTGCTGTAAAACTTTAAAGAAGGTATATATAAAACAGCTGTGCTCCAATGGAAGAGTAGAACGGTACAAGAAAAATATAACACCAAACTGTCCTAGATGGACAAGTGTAAGTGTTTCAGGATGCCCATTAAAAACTATGACTCCGAATCTTTTCTAGAGTAATTTTGTATTCCTTGTGCTGTTCCAATATTAATTTTCCCCACATAACCAAGCATTATAGCTGCTATTTTTGTTGTTGTTGTTAGTTTATTATTTTTACAGTGACAGCAGTGTACATGGTGCTGTACTATCAGTAGTTATAAACAGGGGCTTACAATCTAAGGGAGACATGGGAGGGAAAGACAAGGGAAAGGTGACCATTGGGAGAGACAAGGGTACATTCACGAGGTTGAGAAGAGGGAGGTGCATGTACTTCACTGAAGTTACAGGGAACTAACTTAGTTGGTAGCTTGCTTAGTTAGAGGGAAGAGATTCTGAGCGAGGGGGACAAGGACACAATTTCACTCACGACGAGCTAGGGAAAGCTTGACGGAAAAGGTGGGTTTTCAGGAGAGATTTGGAAGGTGGGTGGGAGGGAACAGAACGAACGTATCCAGGGAGGGAGTTCCAGGCATGAGGCACAGCAAGAGAGAAGGGGTGATTGGTGTTTAGAGGAGCAAGGAGGTCGCGAGCAGGCGAGGGTGGGGGCAGATGTGACTATATATGACTGTTGGCAAGAGAGTCTTAGGGTGCTTTCAGATGTCATGAAAATGTGGCTTAAAAAGCTATGGAAAGTTTCCCATCAGGATGGGAAACCTCTGGCCCATGGACCAAATCCAGACCCATGACTAGTTTTCAATTGTCCCCTTTCTAATTTCTGAATCTGACCCATGAATCCAGTTCCCTCCCTCAAAGCCTGAAAGAGTGAGCACAGGAGAAGGAAGTGGAGAAGAGGGCATGCACTCAAGGATAGAGAGATGGGTCCATGAACAGGATCTTCCCTCCCCCCCTCCCCATCCTGAATACATCTCTTATGCACCCTCCTCCCAATTCGTGTGCAGCTGATAGAGCTCGTACTAATTTTCAAAGTGGCCTGCGGAATGGAAAAGCTTCTCCACTTCTGCTCTATGGGTGTTAACAAACAGCCTGCTTTGGCCCACGGGCCACCGTCATGTTTGTTAAGGGGCATCTAGATGTTTTCCCAGTTTCCCCGAGTGGTGGCAGTGTATGGTCTCTGGAGTCACAGAGAGCGGCACCCCAGTCCACCGCCGTCGCATATGTTTTCACCCTATGTGGTAACTCCGTAGGGAGGAGTGCGAGTGTTTCATGGGCTACTTTTTGACATCTGCATTTTTTATCACTTGGTAGCCACTTGAAAAATCACCCCAGTGGTTACCATGGACTTACCACATGCTGTGATAGATAAGGCATCAGAAAACAGCTGGTGGAAACACACTTTTTTTGTAAAAGAAAACATTTTAGAACAATGTGATAGAGCCAACATTTGTTGCTAACATGGCTGCTTTTGGGTTGGCATCAGTCTATAATGGATCCAAAACATGCTCCCTGTTCCACCCCCACAACTGGTGCTCTTTTTTCATTCTGGAAAGTAATGTCCACTTCTATCTTCTCTCTTCTTGCAGGATCAACCTCCCAGTCCCTACACTGGTTTGGAGACCCAGGTTAGTAGTATTTTTCCTTCCTCTTTTGGCTATTTAAAAAAAAAAGTTACAAGATGTTCTGGGATATTCTCCCTTCCTGAGTGTCCTGTCACATTCTTAACTAAACAGAGTTGAAACGTGCACATATTAGTCAGAACTGAGGATGTCTTTTCAACCTTGAAGGCAAACTCTAAAAAAGACCCTGTCGTCCTTGCCGCCACTCTGCTTTCTGAACTGTATGCTGTATGTGAAGATCTCAGTGGCTAGTATATTACTGTTGCTTTTTAGTCTTCTAAAAACACCCCCACCCCATAACCATGCACAGTATTGAGTTGCTGGAGTTGCTTGCCAACCAAAGGCCAAGGTGTCCAGAAGGATTTGACAAAGTCGCCGACTTTTTGATTTGCACTCCTAACAAGGCAGCTGCATCGATTTCAATTCCCCTTGGTCTTATGGAGAAGGAGAAGGGAATAGCAATGGCTTATTGGAGATGAGTCAAATGAATCTATTCAGTTTGTGCATTTCTGTCCCCTTGAATGGAGATAAAGATTTGTACTTTGGATTCTACCAATGGAGACTGGGGGGCTACTTCAATTGTTGCACTAACCAAACGTCAACCCTTTTTATAGACTCCTTTTAGGGAGAACCTCCTGCTTGTGTATAAGTGGTAGGATGGACTTGCTCAGTGGCTTTAGCGGGGGGTGGGGTGGGGGCCTGACATTCAAGTGTCAAATGCCATGGCAGTACAATCCTCTGCATGTCACTGAGACATAATGTGCCTGGAGGTGGAAATGTAGAGTAACTGTCAAAGCTAATTTATCACTGATTTGAAAGAGGTATGTTATCCAGAGAGAACTGCTAAGACCTCAGTTCCTACTTTTATTTCATTTATTTATTTTTTTAAAAACTATAGCCCAGTCTATCCCAAGTTCTCAGGGTGGATTACATGTATAAAGCCCACATAAAGTAAATATAAAATAAAAGACCTAAATATAGAATCAAATCAAATTAATCCCCATCCCCCCAGGCCTATCCCCATTCTCCAAATCCATGGTCTAATGTTGCTTAAGGAAGATGCACCAGCTTGGATCTTGCAAAACTACCAGGAGGGGAGATTCTCAAAACTGTGGGGCAGTCACAAAAGACGCCTCTCTGCAGACTTTAGCTGTATGAACTTGGCACAATGATGGAAGTAGCAGGAGGTTATTCTCAGCTAACCTTGAGGGTTGTGACAGAACATAGGGAAAGGGTGGTCTTTAGTGAGGCTTTGCTACGTCATCCACTAGGCTTAGAAATCACATCAACAAGAAACAATTCCAGTAATATATTGTATTATCGTGCCTAACGTTCTTTGTTTAATTGTGTGCATGCTCCTACCTACAATGTGTGCATGTGTAAAATGTGTGTTACCACTCATCAGAAATAAAAAGTATGTGGTTTGCCAGTCCTGGAGATTGAGGTCTCCCATTTATCCACTGAGTACGTCTAAATTTCCTCGCACTATCCTGCCAATTTGCGTCTTCATGACCTGAGTGTAGTTCAGTCTTCATGCCTATTAATTCCTTGCTGAGGCAGCCAGCGACTGCCAGTTGGCTCCAAATGTCACTGTAGTTCTAGAGGACTTTAATACTTCTAGTAGGCAAAGGGGGGAGGAATCAGCAATTGTTAAATAATAAGATGGAAATTAAGTGCATAGCTTTACATATTGATATTTCTACCAGTGTCGCAAGATGCCAGATCCATTTCTGAACCAGAAAATGGGTACCAATTTCTGCCTGTATTTTAATAGGAGATGTATTACACGGGCTGGGAGCAGCTTTTCATGTACAATGCTTTTATTTTCTATAGTGCTGAGAGCTGGTAGAGACAGTTCAAAGGCAAGAGTTGAGATCAAGTGTGGCATACCAGGGAGACAGAATCAAATGATCGTATCTCTCACGCTAAGAGAGGACCAAAGATGTGCATCATAGCTGTGATAGTTGAAGGTTAAAGGATATATTCTGTTTGCTCTAGCACATTTCTGTCAGTCGTATTTTAGGATCATAAGCGTTCAGACTTGCAATGGGAAGAGCTAACCCAACCTGATTGCAAAACTCCCGCTGATTTCAATGGCAGTTTTGCATCTACATCGATTGTGGGGTTGGGTCCTGATTAGGGCAGAAGGGTGTACTGATCTGCTTCTTGAGAAAAGCATCATGGGAAAAAATAGAGCATAAGCATTGTTAATATGTCACTAACTTGGATAAAATGTTAATTCAGTGTCTAGAAATTTTTATCTCTGCATCATATCCTGAGGTGGCAATTTACGTTAGCCGATATTGTAGTTTTGTCTACTTTTTTAGTGTCTCTTACCTCCCTTAGCATTTCCTAATCATTCTTGCTGTCCTGCTTAAGTGGTTGATAGAATAACCCTGCTGTTATAGCCTTTCTGTTTTAGCACAAGATTTCTATCTGCAAAGATTACAAAGTACAGTTTGTTTCCATTAGAATTTTTATCCTGCCTGACTCAATGCTGTCTTTAATAGATAGTACCACTCCCCCACCAGCGCGAATGACTCTGTCATCGCTATATATTTTGTCATCCCTATATGTTTTGTATCCTGATATTAGTGTCTCATTGTTTGTTCTCATTCCACCAGGTTTCTGAGATCCCTGTTATATTGATAGCCTTATTTAATGCCAAACACACTAATGCACCCATCTTACCTTTTAGACTTTTTGCATTTGTATATACAGTGAAGAGCTTTGTTCCATTAAAATAGCTTCTAGAAGTGTTATTTTGGCTGTTTTTACATGACCACAGTTAATCCAAAGTAGTGTTTAATCCAGATCCAGTAATTCAGAACTGTTATTCAGGAGTAACTGTTTACATGATCATTTTTAATCAGAAATAAGAATTAATCCTGATTTGCATTGTGAATAGTTTAATCTGGATTAGGAGTCACAAGGAAGACTGCGAAATCCCATGGTGCAATTGATTTTTGGGAGTACAGTGACAGCAACAGATACAGCAATCACCTTGCAGAATGGAGGGGTCTTCATCTTGGTGCAGTAGATTTTAAATTTGGCGTGCCAATCAGAGACTGCTAGGGAAACTGTGGGATACCATAGAGATACAGATGGCTAGAGGGGAGAGATGTCTGTCTGCAGCACTCTATGGCATCTGGTACTCAGTCCGGATTCATTGTTCACACGATTACTAATCCAGACTGATCTTTATCTGGATTAAAATATGTGCTTGAAAATTAGGTTTCCAGAACCTGGGTTACATTTTTAATTCAGGTTCAGTTATTTGGACTAAAGTGTTCACACGATCATCTTAATTCATATTAAGAGCCACTTAATTTGGATTAATACATGTGTAAAAACACCCTTTATTGAGCTTTCCTTTGAGGCAGACTGGAGAAAGAGGCTGTTGCAGTGTAGAGCCTTCAATAAGGTGGGATCCATCTTGTAACATTGATTGGTTTGTCCTGGATATATGAGCAAGGAGGATTTCAGTCTAGTTTTAATTATATTCATGTACTGCTGTAAATCAGCTTGTTGGCAGAATTTTGTAATATCAGTTCTCTGATGAGTTCAAGTAAAGTTTTGGCTAGATAATACCAGTGGTGGAAATGGATAAGCACAAAGCTGCTTTGTTACCTTGGATGATTCAAAATAGAAAGCCCCATTCTGCAGTCACCAGTCCATAGGGTTCAATGATGTTGCTCATGCTTATAAAAAGTGTTCATGAACTCAGAATTAGGCCCCAGGCTGCCCTAAAAGTGAGGATGTCTGATTTCAAAGGTTCTCTTGCTGATAAATGGCATGTTATGTCTGCAACTGGTCAGGCTTATTGATTGGTGAAGAAGATGAATAAGGTACTATTAATCATCTGTCCTCAAAGGAAGCAGGAAGTGGCAGATTTACTTACTCTCTGCGTGTCAAAGTGATGCTCACGCTATGAAATCTAGACCTAATGCAGTGCAGGCAGTGCAGCTCCCATGGAAACCTCTGGGCCCAAGTCTCTGGAATGGCATAATGATGGCATAAGTTGCATTGATTTCTAGCACCCTTATATTATTTTAACACTTAAAACTTAATTTTCCATCCAGTACAAACCAGCTATGGAACTTGTGGTGGCATTCACATTACCACTATATTTGCTTTTTGCTGTATTGTGTGTATGTGTCTGTGTGTAAAATGTTGCACATCATATATTTACACACAGGTATATCTATAGCCATATTGTATATACACTTTTTTAAAAAAAAAAAACAACAAGCCTCAGGTATTTTAGCATTTTGCAAAGCATGGGGCAAATTCATCCTTGCAGTGTAACTTTGTTAGCTCAAATGGTATTACAAAGAGTGTTTTGATCCACTGAATTGACAACTCACAGAATAGTAAAGATACACTTCTTCCTGTTGTTAAACTCTGTTTACATGAAATGGAGCTTCCCTGGCTGGGAATGAATTCTGTTCATACAGCCACTCCTATCTGGGGTTAATTAACTACCCTTTTGACTAATGTGTGACACAAGCTGCTATACACTGAATGTTTGTGTGTCTGCTCTTATCTGATGATAACATTGAATGGCCTGCATAGGAATGGCCACACAAGCAGACCATTGAATAATCTTTCCTTTCTCTTGGGTAATCTCTATTTCATGTGAATATGCCCTAGAGCTCATTGTGATCATCAAAGAGGACAGAACCCGGTGGCATTCAACATTCCCTACTGTAATGGTTTCCAACCTTTTTGCCTACATGACCCCATTTTCAGACTCAAACATAATCTCATGACCCTGGCCATAACAAAGGCATGCAAAATATATCAAAACCAGTCAGGATCATGGTGGCCCCACCTTAGGGTCCTGATCTGCAGTTTTGGAACTGCTGTCCTAGTGTGTCTGGATGACAGAATTTTCCTGAGAGATTCTCAGATGGCACTCATTCATATCATGTAAAAAGTCGTGCCCACGAATCTGACCCAGAGAACTCCTCTCTCTTGTTACCACTAGTGGAGGCAGACTTGCCTTCCAGCAGGAGTTCATGGGCCGCTTCCCTGTTCTTATTTACAGCTAGGAGTGAAAATGGGAGCACTTCACATTTCCCCCACTTCCTATCTTTTCCACCCAGAAAAACACAAAGGTCTGAAGGCGACAGTTTCATCAGGGTTAACCCCAGGGAATATGGCTCAAATGGAAGAATCCGAGATTATGCTAAAACAGCAGGAAACAAGAATTAAGAGATTTTTTATTTCCTTCTGTCAGTTGCAGGGGTCATTATCCGTGGCTTCTAAATTTGTATCTTTGCAGCTGTTCCCAGTTGCGCTATAGCTCGATTGATCTGACGCTGAGGATTCCTCTAATGTTTAGTACCATTAAGACTGTGGAGTGTTGCAGCTGGCGGAGTCGGTAGGACTCTGCTTAACAGCCAGATTAATGGAACAAGTAAGCAGTGTTCATATTAAGCTAGTGGATTTCTTACCTACGCGTGCTGCCCGTGGGAGGCGGCTCGGGGTTTTGCCTGTGAAAATCTGCTTAGTATCATAAGCACCTCTTTTTGCTTTAAGAGTCATTTCCCGGGTGTCAGACAGCACAGCAGACTAATGCATTAGCTACCGCAGGAAAACAGAGTACATTCTTGATGTTAGTTTCCCGGATAGGGAAAAACCTAAACCAGAAAACCCAGATCTGAAAGCCTCTGCACGCTGCGGGAATTGGATTCAGCCCTGGATGTGAACTTCCCACTGATCTCTATGTTTATTATAAGTTGGATCAAAATCCTCGCTCCACAAAACCCTGAGGGTTAGGGAAGTTTAGATCCTGATCCTCCTGTAGTGCCCAGAGAATGGGGCTTTCTAGTGCTGTTTGGTAGTGGTAGGCTGAACCGCAGGTTCGTGAGCCTGACAATGCAGAGCTAGGAGACCAAGATCTTTTAACTCACAAGGTAGAAGCTCATTCAAATGGAACAAAAAGTCCCTAGTTAAGTCCCCTCTACCAACGACCCACTGAAAGGCACCAAGTTACATTCCTTTATGGCTCAGGCCCATTTGTAGAAATGAGTCTGGCGTTGTTCAAACTTGGCCCCTTAAAGTGTGTGGTCCATTGTACATATTACTGTTCACTTGGATTGTCTGACATATCCCTGTAATTTCTGCGTTATTGGAAAACGTGTCCCCTCACAAAGTGTCAACAAAGGATGGAAAGTATTGAGTAACACATGCTTGTGGAATTCCTGGAGGCTTGAGAGTGGGTGACTTACCACGCAAGAATGTTCAGATGTGCCAATGCTACATGGTGAAGGTCTGTAATATTCGGTAGTCCATACCACACACTACTCTCCGGCCCTTTTGAAGGGTACTGCCTTGCAGTAGCTACTCTTCACTACCATACACATTACAACTGAATGCTCACAGGCTACAACACAGGGCGCTTTCTGACGGACCCAGGCCTGGCCACCTCCAGTCCTGCTCTGGGGGTGTCCAGCTCTGTGTCCTACGCGGGCAGCCCCGCCTACACTGGGTATATATGGACCCAGCAGCTGGTGCGGACTGCAGTCCGCCCACACAGCACCCCCTCCCCCCCACCATAGAGCTGCAGGCGGATCGTCCAATGAGAATGTAGCTGCAGTGGCCTTCTATAGCCTTAGGTCCGTTTATTCGGACCCAGGGAGCGTTCTCCCTCACGACCAGTAGGAGGCAGCACAGACTTTCGACTGGGCATGCGTAGGGAGAGTGCGCCCTCGCTTCCCCAGTCGAAAGTCTGCCTCCGAACTGATAGGTAGCGCAGCGCGGGGGCTCTGCTCCCCATCAGACTTTCGTGCCTCCCTGGTCTCCTTTTGAGGCGGGGGGGCCTAGTGATTGATAGTAATTCTCTCGCAGCAGCGGGACAACGTATTTTACAAATTAAACAGGGCTGCTTTCCTCGCTTCGGAGCTGGCATTCCTGTACGACCCGAGGGCCCAGCGCGTGGCGTGCGACCCCAGCGGGGTACACACGACCCATTGGCCAGGCGGAGATGGCAGAGACAGCCAAAACCCGCAGAGCCGCCGCCCGGCACGCACTGAGTCAGAAATCTAGCGCTGGGGCAAACATTGGCAACGCGAGAGAGCACCAAGCCCAGGCCGCGGCCCCCGCAGCACCAGCGGAGGAGCCACGTGGCCCGGAGCGGGATGGACATCCCGCCATTGAAGCTGAGGAAATGGAGGAGGCAGAATCCTCTGCCTCCTCTCAAGTAAGAGGGGATAACTCAGCGGAGGAATTTCAGAGGCTCCAAATGAGCGCTCTACAATCCATGATGGGGGTGCTGGCCCGCATTGAGGCTAATCAGCGAAAAGCCCAGAAGCGGAAGGCCCCTCCCCCTAGGGCAAACTTTAAGGGAGCCTCTAAGCAGACTAGCAAGGGGAAACAGAAAGCTAGCCCACAAAAGGCTATCACCAAGCCGAAGGGCCCTTCCCTCCGTGATCTCCTGGGTTCCTCCTCTGGAAGTGATCAGGGAGAGGCCCCTTCGGAGGAGGGGGAACTGGAGGAATCTTCCTCATCAGACCAATTAGACACCCCTCAGCCTCCACCGCGTAAAAAACGCAGTTCCCAGCACAGGGAAAAATTCCCACCTCATAGGCCTTCCTCTTCCTCAGAGGCCTCCATTATAATGGAGGACGATCAATCCTCTGCAGATGAGCAACAGAACGCCCCTGAGTGGGAGGCTATCCTGAGTTCAGATCATAAGGAGGCAGGCAGGGAGCTGCCCTCTGATCAAGGCCCTAAGCTTCTCAAGAGAGCCCAGAGGGTCCTGCGTATTACCCCAAGTTCCCGTAAAAGAGGGGAGTCTAATTCCTCCTCCTCCGAGGAAGACTCTGATAGGGAATACATCCCTAAACTCTCCAGGGGGAATAAAGGAGTGGTATTGGATCGGGCTTTCGAAAAAATTATTAGGGCCCAATGGCGAAGACCCACCAAGGCGGCTAAACTGTCTAAAATTCAACAGGCTCTGTACTGTTTTTCTAAGCAAAGTAACCCTATTTTCAAAACACCAAGGGTAGACGCAGCAGCCGCTTCCCTAGCCCGCCAATCCGTTTTTCCATCTTCAGAGGACCTTCTACCGACGGATCCTACAGATAAAGGCATCGAGATAGGCCTCCGCAAAAACTATGAATGGCCACCACGGCATCATATGCATCCCGGGCCATAATGAAATGGTTCAAGCTGTCTAACGACCCTTCCATTTCTGAGACCATGTCGTGCAAGCTAGCGGCGAACGTTACCCTCGCCCATGCCTTCTTAATGGATGCTTCAGCAGACATGGTCACCTGGGCGGCTAGAGGAATGGCGGCTAACATGGCAGCACGCCGCCGCCTATGGCTGCGCTCTTGGCGCGCTGACTCACACGCCAAGAATTTCCTGGTGCACGGCAAATTCAGGGGCCGTAAGCTTTTCAGCCCAGCTTTGGATAAGGCCCTAGCGCAAGCATCCAATAAGGATAAGAAACACACGCTCTCCCAAGTGCAACCCTTTAAGACCTTTTTTCGACCCTTTCACAAGCCAAATCAAGGCTACAAGCGGCCTTACTCATCATATACCCCCTGGTACAATTAGCAGCGCGGCAAAGGGCATAGGGGGCGCGGATCCAAGCCAGGCAGGCCGGCATCCCAATCAAACTCATTCAAGCGCCCGAGCTCCCCCACCCGCAGACAGGATTCCTGACTCTCTCACTTCTTCCTTCCCCGACTCTGGTCGTTTGGGAGGAAGGCTCCTTTACTTCTCAGATCAGTGGAGCAGAACTGTATCCGATGCCTGGGCCCTTCAAACAGTAGCAAGGGGATACGCCATAGAGCTCAAGACCCAGCCAAAATAGTACTTTCACCTATTCCCCATATCTCGCATTCCCAACAAACACGGGGCAATGCTAGCAGAACTACGCAGGCTCGAGGCAATGGGGGCCATAGAGAGGGTGCCGCTTCACCAAAAGGGACAGGGGCTTTACTCTCTTCTGTTCTTAGTCTTAAAGAAAAGCAGAAAATGGCGAGCGGTGCTAGATCTCAAGAGGCTGAACAGATGCATCAAGCGGCAGAAGTTCAAAATGGAGACATTGTCGTCCATCTCCCTCGCCATAGCGAAGAACGACTGGCTATGCTCCATAGATTTGAAGGACGCGTACCTGCATGTCCTTATTCTACCAGCACACCGCCGTTGGCTCAGCTTTGCATACAATACCCAACACTGGCAGTATCGGGCCCTTCCTTTCGGCCTCGCCTCAGCCCCACGGACATTCACGAAAATCCTGGTCCCCCTCATTGCAAATCTGCGCCTCGAGGGCATAGCGATATTCCCCTACCTCGACGACATTTTGATTCGAGCGGCATCAAGGGACTTGGCCAAAATTCATCTGCAATGCACCATTCTCTACCTGGAAGAACACGGTTTTCAAATAAATCTAGCCAAGAGCCACTTAGAACCATCCCAGCAACTGGAACACCTGGGAGTAATTTTCAACACCCAGCTCAACCGGATATTAATTCCGCTCGCATGTCAATCCAAGATCAGAGAACTAATAGCTCTCGTTCAATCACAACCGCAAGCCTCCCTCCAGTCCTTGATCTCCCTACTGGGATCAATGATTGCATGCACTCGTCACCTGCAGTGGGCTCGCTTTCATGCTCGTCCCCTTCAACGGCTTCTCCGTCTGTGGCAGCTGGAGATCTTCAACAAATCCCCACGTCCTTACTGATTCAGAACAACATCATTCAATCTCCCAAATGGTGGGAATCTCCAGACAGCTTTCTAGAGGGAGTGCCTCTGATGGAGCCAACCAAGGTAGTTCTGACAACGGAACCCAGCCTGTCGGGTTGGGGGGCGCACATCGGCCCCAACCTGGCCCAAGGAGTTTGGTCAGCCACGGAGGCCAACAACAGCATAAACTGGCTGGAGTTGAGAGCCATTCGCCTCGCACTTATCAAATTCCTGTCGATCTTGGAGGGGCGTGACGTTGTGGTGTTCACGGATAACACCAGCGCGATGGCCTACGTAAATCATCAGGGCGGATCGCGGTCAAAGTCTCTGCACAGGGAAGCATCCCGCCTCTTCAAGTGGGCGGAACACCATCTTCTATCCCTGTCAGCCCTACACATCAAGGGATCGCAAAACATCGAGGCGGACTGGTTGAGCCGGCAAAAGCTGGAACCGGGAGAATAGTCACTGAACTCGACCACCTTCCAGCTGATCACAGACACTTTCGGACAGCCAATAGTGGATCTATTCGCCTCCCCGACAAACCACAAGCAAGCATGCTTCTTCACCAGGCACCCCTGTCACAAGGCAGAGGCCACCGATGCCCTCAGCCAGGTTTGGCCTCAGGGGCTCCTGTACGCCTTCCCTCCATTCCCGCTAATCAGCAGGACTCTGCACAAATGCAAATCGCAGCGGGCCACAGTCATTCTGGTGGCGCCTTATTGGCCTCGCCGGCCTTGGTTCCCGGACTTGATCAATCTGTATTACGGACACATTCTCACTCTCCCTGTCTCGCACGATCTTCTGACACAGGGGCCTGTAGCCTACCAGAAGCCAGAATTCCTGAAGTTGACAGCCTGGTTGTTGAATCCTTAGCCTTGCAGGAGATGGGCTATTCAGACGCTGTAATTCGTACGCTGATAGCGGCCAAGCGAAAATCTACCAGTCGCATATACCAGTGCACCTGGAGGGTCTTTGTGGGATGGTGCAGAGCTAGGAAAATTTCCCCACAATCTCCTTCAATTCCTCAGGTGTTACAATTCCTCCAGGAGGGTCTGGATAGAGGGCTCCGCCTAACACTTTGTGTAGACAATTAGCGGCTATAGATAGCATAATAGGGGCATCAGGCAAAACCAGGGTTTCCCCCCATCCCCATGTCGCAATTTATCAGAGCCACCAAATGACTCTCTCCACCAGTTGTTCATAGATTTCCTAATTGGAATTTGAACCTGGTACTTAAGGCTCTCACGGGGCCCCGGTTCGAGCCATTGCATCAGATATCATTATTCTTTTTATCCATCAAGGTGGCTTTCCTGATAGCAATTACCACTGCTAAGCGTATCTCTGAGCTGGGGGCCCTATCTATTGACCCTGCCCTCTGTTCCTTCAGAAAGGAATCAGTCTTGCTACGCATGGATCCGGCCTTCTTACCCAAGGTCTCCTCCCTTTTCCACTTGGCACAGGACATAATCCTGCCCTCTTTTTGCCCCCGTCCGCGCCACCCGTTGGAAAAACGGTGGCATTGCCTGGACGTACGTAGGGCTTTAAAAATCTATATGATGCGGTCAGCCCCTTTCTGGTGATCCTCTAGCTTTTTCGTGAGTTACCACCCACGTCACAGGGGCAAGAGGGTATCTAAATCAGTCATAGCTGGCTGGATATCGTCCTGTATTTCCGAAGCATATAAAGCATCTGGGCTACAACCTCCTAGTCCAATTCGGGCACACTCCACTCGGAGTGCGGCCACCAATTCGGCCTTCCTTTCCAGAGCCCCCTTATCTGAAATTTGCAAGGCGGCTACCTGGAAAAGCCTACATACTTTTACTAGGCATTATAAAATTGACATACAACAATCTGCGGAGGCCGCCTTCAGGAGGCGGATTCTCCAAGGGGTGATGGGCACTATCTAAACTGGTCCCTCCCCTTCCGAATAAACACTACTGCTTTGTGACCTCCCTGGGTCCGAATAAACGAACCTAAGGCTATAGAAAGGGCAATTGGGATTCTTACCGGTGAATTGCCCTTCTGTAGCCTTCCAGGGAGTTTATTCGGCCCGCCCGGGCTGTTTTAAAATTGTTCTCTTTAAATGTTTGGTGGTTCAACCCCTTCCAGGGGACCCCGTTCAGCTAACCCCGAGGCTTCGGGAAAAGTTTCTTTTGTTATTTCAGCTCCAGTTCCTCAGCTGGGATACTCCTGGGGAAGCGAGGGTGCGCTCTCCCTACGCATGCCCAGTCAAAAGTCTGTGTTGCCTCCTACTGGTCGTGAGGGAGAACACTCCCTGGGTCCGAATAAACTCCCTGGAAGGCTACAGAAGGGCAAGTCACCGGTAAGAATCCCAATTGCCCTATCTACTGAGCAGACAGACTGCAGCCCTGCCTCCAGCTGGTGCCCCAGGTTTGGGTGGCCTGCTCTGCTGGCGGTGCTCCTGGATTTTCCAGAGCACCCCCACCAGAGCTGCCCTGGAGCAGGCACAGCCTGCCTTGCCTCTGCTCCACCTACACATCTGGCAGCCCGCCTTTTACATGGGCGGAGAACCCGGGGTGAGGCAGGGCAGCTGTCCATGTGGAAATACCCATAGTTTTCACCCACAGTGTTCATCGCTACGGGTGCCCTGTAATACGCAAGCGCCAACAAGGTGCGGAACCATCAGCCAGGATGCAGCTACAGGGGTGCCATCCTTTAGCCAAGGTAGCATGGATCCCCAGGAGCGCTGACTACAGGGACACCATCCACCAGTCAGGATGGCACTGGCCCACAGGCAGCACTGGTTGTTCCATGCTGTGTGCTTTGCCCTCAACCTATCGGGTCTCACCCTGGGATGAAAGGGGGAGGAGCAGGGAGTTCCTAGGGCTTCCTCTCCCCCACATAAGGGGAAGGCAGTCAGTTCAGCCTTGGCTTGCCATCTGTAAGGATCTCCTGCTCTGGCTCATTACTATCCAAGCCTCCTCTTCCACTCCTTGCTTCACTGCCTGCCTCCACCTCTGTTTCTGCCCTTGCACTCCAGTCCAGCCGCTGGGTTTCACTTCGGTCTCTGCGTCCTGCCTCGTCTCAGCTCCTGGATCCTTGCCCTTCTGCCCACCCCAGCCTTGGTCTGTCCTTATCCTGGTAATCCTCCACATCTTGGACCGACTTCCAGATTTCGATTCAGACTATGATCCGATTTTGAGCTTGGACTTCCCTTCAGCCTTGGTGCCATGCCTGCAGAGACTCCCTTTGGAACTTGAGCTAGACCTGTGTATTGGCCATGAACTCTGGCCTTTCTCCACCTGTGGCTGAGTGCCTACGTCACACGTATGACACATAGTAATTCTGAAGATACTACATGGTATCTCTATCCTTCATGTCACATCTGAACACTGGTTGCAGTCCCAAGTGGGATCCGCATGGAATCTGTGCAGGTCCCACACGGGATCCGCGTAGCACAATGCAGCACAATGGAGATGTGTGTGGTTTACATGCACATCCATGCGCGCAGAATGCGTGCAGCGTGCGTGGAGCATGGGATCGCCCCCACTGTCTTTTGTTGTTTGTTTTTTCCCCTCCCCTCCTCTTACTTTTTTTCCTACATTTTTCTAAAACTTTTAACTTCCTGGAGGAACGTAGCCATAAAAATCCAGAACTAGGACTGAGGCAAGCACATGCACATTTATGACTTTGAGGTGATAAGATGCCCTCCCGTAATATAGAGAGATGAGCAACAAGTATTAATATATCACCTCAGTAAAAAAACAAACAAACAATAAAACACCCCAAAACAAACCAAAATAACCAAAAATTAAAATGCAAACAAGAAACGTTGCTGAGAAAAATTAATCTAGCTTAGCATGTGTGCGCATATCACTCTTCAGTTACCAGATGTAAGTTTTGTGTGTTTAGTCCTTAGTGGAGAGTGTGATAGATAAGCTGTATTTTTATTAAACGATGGCAGTGGAGTGCACTGCAAATGTAATTCGTGGATATTTAACTGAACATGAAAAACATGTGGCTCTAAACAATTCTGAAATACCGCCAAACCTCGCAATAACAAATGCTGCTTATGAAAAAAACCTGATTATAACAATTCCAACTTCAAGAACCATCATTCTCAAGAACCTGTGCATATTGCCAAATCCTATAATAGTGAATACCTTGATGGAAAGTTTTTGTCTGGCTCCACGTGGATTAGTTATATTGAATTTATACTGCAATCCACACAGCTAGAATACTGTCACGGGGATGGGGGAATCTAAGGGGTGATAATAAGGTTAGGGACTCAGTCACCCACAGAGTCTCAGGCACTTTTCCCAGGAGGTAATGCCTTAGCACAGTTTCCCAGGGTCGCACGAGAGTCTCAGTATGCCCGTCAGGATAGTGTGTTGGCCCTTGGAATCCACAAGGGATTAGGCCTCTATCATCATAGGGCGTCGGGCAACCTGTGCAGGAATGCTCCTCCTCTCCCACCACACACGTACATCAATCACCCCAGGGGGCAGGAAAGGTGGTGTCAAATGTGGGGGGAAGGAGGGTACAGGTCCTAGGCTGGTAAGTGGGGAAGGGGATAACTTACACTGGGAAGGGGAATGGGATGGGACTACCCAGGGAGCGGGAGGCAGACTTACCCTAGTCGCACTCACCACAAGTTTCCTTTCCACGTGCTCTTAGGAGTAGGTAAGAAGGAAGGGCAGGGTACACTCACACAGACACTCCAGCAGGTAAGCACTCCACACAGTCATCCAGGGGGGGATAAAGGAAAAGGGGAACAACGCAAATCAACAGTTCAAAGTCTCTCCTCTCCTTTCACAGTAGCACACAAGGGGGCCAGTCTAGAACAGATCACCGGTGCTGTGTGCCTCGCAGTGCCGGATTTAAGGAGGAAGCCATGCCCCCCGGCGTGCCTGGAGCCTCAAGGAGTGGCGAAGCATTGTTGGCTCTGCCCCTGCGCTCCGTACGGCGTCGGGAGGCAGCGCCTTGCTAGGCGCTTGTTGCAGTGGTTGCTGGGCAACCGCCAAATCCGGAACTGTGCTGGCGGGGGGAGCGAGCGGCCCTGCTATGGGGCTCAATGTCGGGGTTTGGTGCTCTGGGGGCTTCAGCCGCGGCCGCCAGCGGGGCCTTGGCGGTTGGCTCCAGGGCGCGGCCCTGACAAATACTGGATGCAGAAGGATATGCATTGGAAATGCCATAGTTGGAGCAAAAGGAGGGAAAGGTTTGGGTGGCAGGTTGTTTCAATTCTAGACTAATGACTGTTGTTAAGTGTCCTTGCAAGAGCTAACTAGAAACGAGAAGAGCTCCCTATGCAAGCAGTTGTGAAAGGAAAGCCTCTTGGTTTGTGAATCCCAAAGGTGCTCTCCAGAAATCCTGCTCGATACTGTAATCCATGCAGCTATCTATTTTGCACGATGCTTTAGAAACGTTTTCCTGTTGTGCAGCGGTGTGTCCTGCTCCTTAAGCGTGCCTCTCATAGAAGTCAGCCTCCCCCTCTCCTCTGCTTGAGTTATTATGGAAAACTGCTCTGACAACGATTATTTCCTGGCAAATGTCTATCGTTAGAAGAGAGTATACCTGTAATATTGCAAACAGCTGTGGTGGCCTTGCTGTTGGTGCTGGGAGGAAACCAGACGAAAACTTTTAGGACTGAAACACTCTCGATACGCTGACACCATTAACA
This sequence comes from Sphenodon punctatus, assembly GCA_003113815.1. Lineage (NCBI taxonomy): Eukaryota > Metazoa > Chordata > Lepidosauria > Sphenodontia > Sphenodontidae > Sphenodon > Sphenodon punctatus. The sequence continues at coordinate 5,935,696 of QEPC01007559.1, read as the reverse complement.
GTCCAATTACCTTTTAGCCTTGAAAACAGCAGGCCTCTATCGAGGGGTATTTTTTCTTTAAGTGCTGCCAGCCTTTTAGAATAAATCATTCGGAGATGGAAGTTCTATATGTAGAGTGAGTACCACCAGTAACTCTGTATACTGTCCAAAGAGGGGAGTTATTGCTGCTCTCATTCGAGCGGAGATCAGTGCAAGTCAGAACAATTCTAATCTGTAGATTCAACCAATGAACCAGCGAATTCGCTCATCCTTTTAAATAAGTTTTGAGAGAAAGCTGTGCGTTATGAATCTATTCTGAGAAGTTCACCCTGCTTTTCTTTCTCCCCCTTTAAAGAAGTAGCTTATTTTAGAACTGAACTGTGCTGCTCTGGGGAATACAATGTAGAAAACAAGATGCTGTCATGTTAAAGGCTATTTCTTTTCCCATCATTCCTTTCTCTGCAACAGATGGTGGACTTTTTTTCTTTTCATTTTTTTAGCGTAAAGCAAAAAAGGGTGCAAAGTTCAAACTTCATACTGTGTGCCATTATTTTGCCAAAATCTGTCTTCCCAGAGAACGTTGTACTTGAACAGTAAGTGGCTACTTGGAGCAGCGGAAGTATCTTCGTGGAGCACTACTTATAAGAACAAAGCAAGTTTCCTTTTGCTATTTTTCTGTCACTCAAATAACATTTGGGAGCACAGCAGTCTATAAGTAATTGCCTTAGTCAAGTTGTTAGCCACTTGCAGGACTTGGGTTTGACGGTAACCAACTCTGTGCTCTTTTTACTTGTTGTTCACTAGACAAAATGTATTTCAGGAAGGATGGGATAACGCAGTTTCAGGAAGAATAGGATAAGGGTTTTTATGGGAACATCGCTTATTCCAGAGCTCTCTTGAGCAAAATAGACATATCTTATTTACATAGTGGATGTCCCTTATTCTGAACACCACAGCTCTAGGGAATAACAGACATCCCTTATTTTGAAATCCCTCAGAACTGTAGTGTCCTTTATTTTTGAATTTGTTTTTATCTGACAGCCATAGATCAGAGGCCCAGTGTCCCTGACACGTGTGTGTATGGTGCATAAATTGATGAAGATACTTTTCATGATAAGTATGTGATCTTTAAACATGCATGCACATATAAAATAAAGGGAAGAGAATCCCAGGAGCAATGCTTTCCATAATGGAGAGGACAGTTCCCCCCTTCTCTGAGGGCCTCTGTACACTTGCAACAGGAGTGGGGAACCACAGCCCCAGGAACGAAATCTGGCCTGTGGCTAGATTTCCAGTTCTGGATCTGGCCCCTGGATCCAGTTCCTACCCCCAAGCACTGAAAAACTGAGCTACGGGTAAGAGAGCAAAAGTAAGGGCATGCATTCAAGGATGGAGGGACAGATCCATGAACTCGACCCTCCTCTTCCTAAGTGCACTCCTTAAGCAATCCTGCCCTCAACTTCTTTGCGGTGTTCAGAGTTCGTGCTAATTTTCAAAGTGGTTTCTGGGAGGCCATCCCTGATTTACAACAATACTGTATTAGGCATTGCTCCCCCTGGTGTTGAGCTCCCAGAACTGACTAGCATAGCTGTATCTAGGCACAGGTAGCAACACTTTGGGTGTCTTTAGACATAAAGCCAATAGGTGTCTGAATGTGTGTTTTGACCTTGATATGAACACTGGTTTGTCACTTTGTTCACCATGAGGTGCTGCTTAGACACACAGTGCATCTTGGGGCAAATTGGTGTTTTGTTTGCTACCCGATCTCAGCACGCGAGCACTGCTGCCTCGTTCCCTGTGTTGTACCTGCTAACACGCCACACATTATTATTATTATTATTATTATTATAAGCATTTATATAGTGCAAGCAATGTACCCGATATCATTAGATACAACATTGGCCACATTTTCAGCCAGAAAATGCAAATTGACCTTGTGATGTAATGATGTTCACATTGCGTGTTCAACGGGTGGCCAAATTGGTGTTGGGATTGTTATGGTGTTGGTGTTTACACACAACAGCCAGACACGTGCTTAGGGGTTTTGACACCCAGTCTTTGTTATGTCTAAAGACACTCTCTGTAATGAAACCCTCTGTATAAAACTATGCATCCTGTGCCTGCCGTAGTTTCTTCCCTGTAAGCAAATAGCTATAACAGGGACAGCTGCACCAAGGCCCAGAACTCTGGGGGGGAACATTCCCAGGTATAGCTCCCCAGGGCGAACCACTGTCTACAGCCACCATTCCTCGGGTTGGCGGGAGGGTTGTTCACACAAGCAGCCCTCCCTCCATAACCCAAGCATGGGGACTCCCAGCACAGGTCCCTCTACGCCCTGGATCAGCAGGAGGAGCTGCCCACATGGGACATAACTCCCGGCCTCTGCTGCTCAGCAGGATCGAGCCCCCACGAAGAAGTGCCGCAGAACAAATGATGGGAGGACCCAAAGGCATGCCCTCACTCAGCCAGAGGGCACCCACGAAAAAGCTGATTGGGGGAGGTCGCTTCTTGAGGGCCGTTTCATGAAGCCTGGAGGAGTGTGTGCACCCTGGCCCTGCTGAACAGCTGATCGGGGGAAGGGGACTGGAGGAGTGTGCTCACCCCAGACCTGCCAAACAGCTGACTGGGGTGGGTGAGTGGAGTGTGTGCACCTTGGCCCCGCCGAACACCTGATCAGGAGGGCCTGAGGAGCATGCACTCCTCCAGACCCCCCAATCAGCTGTTTGGGCTGGCTGAGTGCACTCCTCCAGCTGTTTGGTGGGGTCGGGGTGTGTGTGCTCCTCCAGACTCTCCCAATCAGTTGTTTGATGGGGCCAGGGTGTGCACACTCCTTCAGGCCCCTCTGGTCAGGTGTTTGGTGAGCCAGGTGACTGTCTCTTATACACATCTAGATGTGTATAAGAGACAGGAGTGTGCGCGTTCCTCCAACTCCCCTGCCCCATCAGCTGTTTGGTGAGTTGGCTGGGCGCATTCCTACAGACCCGCCATCTGCTGTTCGGCAGGGCCGGGTGTACTCAAGGGCCCGATATTCTGACTTCGGTGTGGGGCAAAGGCAGGAAACAGATAGGAGGGAGACAATTTAGCCTACTTTAACCTGGGTGGCCAGGCCTTAGCCTGGGTTGCATCTCTGACTGCCAACGCATCCCATAGTGACTGACAGCCTGCCCTGGGGCAGTAGCGGGCAAACATCTGGTGGTGACAGACCAGATTAGCGGGTGAGTCCTGGGCAAAGGCAGGCTATCCCAGACGGAAGTGGGCTACTGTCACATTTGTTTTCACCCATAATCTGTTTAAGCCAGGGGCGGGCAACCTTTTTCCTCCCAGGGGCCACTTTGAAAAGTTGTACAGCTGCCAAGGCTGCATAGAAGTTGGGGTTTGGGTTCTTAAGGAGTGCACTCAGGAAAAGGAGTGTCCAGATCCTGGATCTGTCCCCCATCCTTGGTCATGTGTCCTCATCTCCGCTCCCTTGCCCTGAGCTTAGTTTTTAGCGCTGGGGCTAGGAACTGGATCCAAGGGCCACATGCAGGAACTGGAATAGGTTCAAATAAAAACTAGCCATGGGCAGCATTTTGTCCCCCGGCCTGAGGTTCATCACCCCTGATTGAAACCCTGGTCACAAGGTATCTCACTGTCTGGTGTGCTACTCCTTCACCATACGACTGTGCAAAGACTGCTCGAAAAAATGCATCTCAATAAAAGTTGCCTTCGTGACATCTAATCTCCCATCGAAAGTAAACTGTAAAATTACAGCACAGCACTTGCCTTCTTATATAGGGCTTGTTGGCTTACGGGGAAGCATGTAAATAATGCTAATTGCAATCAACTGCTTTTGGTACTAAACTGATAATTATAATTCTGTGTCCAATGTACAATAAAGCTACTATACCCAAACACACACATTTTCATGTCCTTCCTAACAGTTTTTCTGAAACTAGACAAGTTCTTGGTTATTGAGGTAATTTAGATTGAAGAGAAAAGATAAAACGTTTTTATAAGTACTGGACTCCGTTGACTGTAAAAATAAATTCTTTCATAGAACAGTTCTGAGAGCAAATGCAGAATTATGCCAAAAAATTTAAACAAATAATAGTTGAAGCCTAGTAGATATTTCAGGCACACAATACATGTCCTTTTTGTAAAGTCTATCTCAGTGGGTGTTTTTAGAAGAATACGGAACCTAGCCTCCCCCAGAGCTGCTCTGGGGGTGCAGTTTCCCCGAGCCACAGTCTGCCCACATGACACCCCCCCCCCCCCCCCAAAAAAATAATAATAATAAAGTTTCAGGCACGCGCTCGACACCCGCAACTCCATGATGCTGAATGGGGCAAGGGATGGTTGGGCGTGGAGTTGCAGCATGGGTGGGTCCACCCACCAGATGGACAGCAGCTCCACATTTGGCCATTGCCCCTGATTTGGCTGGCCTGTTCCTTGTGGTGTGATCCTGGATGTTTTGGAGAGCCACTGGTAAGGTTGCCCTGGAGCAGCCACAGCCTGCTCCACATGCACATCTGGTGGACATCCTTTTACGCAGACTAGCCAACCTGGGGGTTAAGCAGGCTGGCACAGGCAGAAGCAGAACTGCCGTCTGCCGGTTTACACCTAGTGAACGTAGCTCTTTTTTTTTTTTTGCTTCAGTGTTCAAAGTGCTTTAAGTACTTATCTAGTAGTTTACCCTCATGGCAACCCTGTGAGGTAGGTCATTATTATTCCCTTTCTACAGATGAGAACTGAGGCAGAGAGAGTGTTGCGCAAAGCCATTCAGCAAGTTTGTAGCTGTGATGGGATTTGAACCCTGGTTTCACAAATCCAAGTTCAATGACTTATCCACTAGGCTACAGTCCATCTTTATTTTTGTGAGCAAATATTTTCTTGAAAGAAATACCTAACTTAAATCCCTATATTGCACATTTTATCTCAAAATATCATCTTAGAGTTTCAATTTGTATAGCAGATGGTGACTGCAGATCTCTTTGATTGCAAGAGATGGAAGCAAGATAATTCAGATGAGATCTTTCATTGGGCCAACTTGCATCTACTTTCCTTTTTTGCTGCTCTGTGTCAAGATGGCAACCTCCAGCCATGTTTTTACTTTTGTTATGGAGCTTGTGGTGGTGCACTTTGGGGACTGGGCTTGTAAGTCTTAAATATTTTAAACTCTTCTTAAATAAAAACCTCCAAGTTTGACGGCACTATATTTATTTTGTGTGTACCTTATGAAAAACTACGGTGTACCAGAATTCTAGCCGGTGTAAAGGGGCAGTGCTCAGTTGCCTTCAGTTTACATCTGTTCAGAAGTGGTGCCATTATATTATTTTGCATGGGAGGAATAAACCAAGCACAGGCCTGTCAACCTGGTGAGATGCCAGACTGAAATTTGCAAAGAAGTCACAGGAGGTGCTGCGCTTTAAAAAAACAAATCTGCATATGCTACTGATGTCTGATTTTACAGCTTGTGCTACATACTACATACAACCGTTTTTGTATAAAACATCTGGAAGGCATTCTGCTTTGGAGATTTGCTTAAAATTATACCAAGGACTCCAGTCTATTTCTGTCTTTGATCACTTTCTGTAATCAGGCTAGGTAAGCGGTACTGTGCAAGAACGGTTAGTACACTACACCCCTGTGGGAAGGCTTGGTTACAACTCTTTTTCTAAAATTGCGCTACTGTATTTGGGGCCCAAACTGCATACCACCCTACCGTAAAGTGGAAGGATTATAGTAGTTTTTATTTCAATATATGTTAGAACAGTACTGTCATCCCAGTCTTAAGATACAGTTCAGAAACGTGGGCTTTAAAAGAACATCATGGAATAATGGGTATGATGGCAGATATTCAACAGAGATTTTTGGAATGAAATGGTGGATATAGTGACAAACAAAAGTATTAGAGTCCCAGACAAGGCAACTTCCCAGTGAAATGGCCAATAGGCTTACTTGTACATAGAATGCAATAACACTGCAAGATGTCTTCACTACAAGGCTTCCATATCAGTTGGATAAAAGGAATCTGGAATGCCCATCCTCAGATGATGCAGTACTACAGGAAAATACTTTAGAAGCCTGAGCCTCATGTGCAATGAAGCCAAGACATTGGCCTTGAGTTGGAATAGAAGTTGCTGCCTTATGTTCCCTTCAGAATGAGAATCCCGGCAGACTGTTTTCAGTATTTGGCGAAATATGCTGAAGGTTCTGTACTTGGCAGTGCAATTTTATTTATTTATTTATTTATTACAATATTTTTACCCCGCCTCTCCAACATCTCGTAGCTTGAGGCGGCTTACAAATATAAAATATTTTAAAACATACAAAGCTATAAAACCAATAAATAAACCAAACAGACTAACAAAAAGGGGGTGCCACAGAATAAAACATTAAACCCCCTCCCCCACACCTTCCCTTCCCATCACCCTTGCCGAAGGCCCGGCGGAACTGCCAAGTCTTACAACAACGACAGAAAGAGGCGAGGTGCGGGGCCACCCAGGCCTCTGCTGGAAGGGAGTTCTGCAGCCTAGGTGTGGCTACTGAGAATGCCCTCTCCGTAGTCACCCCCCCAAGCAACCCGGGGGACATCAAGAAGGGCGCTTCCAGCGGACCACAGGGGCCAATCCGAAACACGGAGGGTGAGGCGGTCTTGCAGATAGGTGTGGCCCAGGCCATTAGGGGCTTTATAAATGACATAAATTAGAATGACCTAAATCTGGGCTGCCCAACTTCTTGGTCACCGCGAATCAGATTCCCTCATGGCAGTTCGCTGGTGAGCCCTCTTGCACAAAAATCTTGAATGGTCCAGTCAGCGTACGTTAGACTTATTGCCACAAACTTTGTGAGTTAAACATGCAAGGTTTGGAGCTGTAATGACATGACACCATTCTGGAAATTTACATTTCCTTATTACCCCCAGCCCCTTAATATTTAAGAAGAGTGAATTTTAAGGCTGTGAGACCAGTTGGCACCATGCTGCAGCCCAGATCCAGTTGTGGGCCACCAACTGAATAGTCAAGATATGAATTTAATTGATTGTGCTCTGAAAATCAGATTTTTATGCAACTCACTTTTCTCTAGTTTATCTAGTGCAAATACCAAAATATTTCTCTGGGGCTATACAGTGGAGAAAGTGGGACATTTCTTCCACATCTCTCTTGGATCTTGAGGGGGGTTCCCTGCTTTACATGCCTTTACATGTCATAATTACTCCTTTCCATCAAGGGCATCCTACTTTGAATCTTGCTAACCTTGCTTTGTAATTAGCATATTCTACACCTTTCTCTAATTGTTCTGGGTCCTAGTCAGGAAATATTAGCAATTGAGTGGCCGGTAAGATCAGATGTGGGCAAAGAAGTGACAACAATACTGCATACGCAGTTGTTCAATGTAAAGGAGGTTGGAAAAGGACCACAGCTGGATGGAGAAGCGTGAGTATTAGTGTAGTCAAAGCAATTGGTGGGTGGGCGGGCGCACTTATCAGGTATTTTAGAAAGTATAACACTTGGGTGGCCAACCGACTTGACTATTAAATAGTTGTTGGAATTCATCCTTAATAGATGAGAGTAAATCAGGCTAGCTCTATTGACGTCGGAACTCGCTCCCTCTGAATGCCCATCTTGTTCCTCCTTCCTTTAAATAGCACCTGAAAACTCATTTATTCTCTAGCTGCTCTTAGGATCAATGGCAAGTTCCCCTTAATGTAGTCTATTCTCCCTCTTTGCCTTCCCCTTTTAAATTGATCTTTATATTTAATGTTTTGTTTTTATATTTTTATGATTGTAAAGTGATTTGAGTACCATTTAAAGGCAGGGGAGCGTTATAGAAATAAAATTATTCTTAAGTCACAGGTCCTCAGCTGGTGCAAGTTGGCCACGTAGGTCAGTGGAGCGAGGGCAGCTTCCATGGGCTGAGGATCTGCCCCAAAGTGCATATAAATAGAATCTGATCAAAATCAGCTCTTTTCTGCCTAGCGCCTCCCTTTCCCTCACTGCCCCAATCTCACGATGCCCCCCACCCCACCCTCAGACATGCCCGGCCAGCTTCCCCCATTGCTGCCTTGGGAGCCCCAGCCTCCTGAAGTGACCCCAAACAAACTAACTTACTCCCAACTGAATCCAAACAGCACCAAAATGGCAAGTGAGAGAAGCAGCATCAGCAGCACTGAGCTCAGCACGACACAGCACGCACGACAAAAGCAGCTCAGTCCAGGCCCCCAGGGTCCTTGTAAATCTTGCTCGCTCCAGCCCAGCTGCCCAGACGTAACCAGCAGAGTGTGGAGCACATGATCATCCCAGCCTAGGGCTGGCTTGTGGCTCCCATCCTGTTTTTTTCCTTGTTCCTCTGCTTGTGCCTGAATTGAAGGGCATGCCATCAAAGGAGTTTGTTTACAGCACTCAATCAGCTGCCAGAATAGCCAGAAGTGCAGGGGGCAGGGGAGGGGGCCCAGGCCCAGGCACAAACGAGCCCCTGTCCTTATAGCTACACCAGTGGCTCACATCCAATTTAATCAGCGTTACGTGTGACTCCACCCTATAACAGAGCGGTAGGGAATTTTCACTTTTCTAGCATTTATTATTTTCACCATGCCCAGGCACCTTACGGAACAGATTGATCAGTGATACTCACACTGTGGTCTGTGAACCACTGTTGGTTTGACAAGCCATGGTAAGTGGTCCATGAAGCCAAATGTGGCTACGAGAGAGGGGGCTTTTGTCCCTACTTGCATTGGTGGTGCACCCACCGCAGGACACAGCCATAAAGCTCCCGTGCTGACCACAGCTTTCCCATGGCTACTTTATGGCTATCCCTGCACCCTAGTGATGACTATCAGGTCCAAAGCTGCTCACTTTCTGCAGCTGTGGCCAACCCATAAGTGAGTGCCAGGTCATGCTCCTCTCAGGTGGGACCACTGTGGTCTATGAGAAATGTTGAGGGTTGACAGTTTGGGACCGAGAGATGGAGGTGATCTTAGCCTCAAATACTTTGCTTTCTTTTGACAAGACACACATGGGACTAGCCAGTGGAGACACCAAAGTGCTGTTGCCCAGAGCTATTGAATGATATCATTTTGTTAACTGAGGGTGCAGTTCTTGTTCTTTCAGGTGTGCAGGGGGGGTTACGTGCATGCAAGTTGGATGCTACACTGCTGCACTAGGCGTAAGTGGGTGCCAAATACTATTTCACAGGGAACCTCATCGTTCTGCAGCCTAACCATGTTCAGGGAGCTGTTCCCTGCAATGTGAAAGCGCACGACACAGCTCTGTACCTGGGAGCATACTTACTAGTGGTCAGACCGCACATAAGTGCTGAGTGCTTGGAAGGGAACTGCTTGGCTTGGGGGTGGGGGAGAGGGGTGACGCTGCATGTGTAAGAGTGGTGGGCAATGCTGACTCGCAACGAATGAGCTTATGGCACCCACTTAAGTATAGAATGGCACTTCCGCATGAAACCTTACATGGGTGAGTAACCTCCTTGAGCACCTACTTGAATGTGAGCTACGCCCATACACTAGTTGCGAAGACTTAGGTCATGTTCTGATGAACAGATACTTCATAGAAGTTAAGCCTTAAATTACTTTTACTCCTGAATTATTCACGTGTCAGGCGCTCTAAACCGAAGTTATCCAGGAGTAGGACGAGAAGTATGCACTCCCAAAAAATGAGGAGTACATATTCTCCTTTGTTTTTTTACTTTGAAGTCACTGTAGTGTGGACACTTTACTTCAAGGGTAAAAAAAAAAAAAAAAGGTCATGATCATTGGGGGAGATTGCAAAGTAACCACATCTGTTTGCAGTTGTAGTGTGAACGGTATTGGGAGTAGTTACTTTGATTTAATTAAATTGTAATTAATTTTGATTTAATTAAATTGAAGTAGCTACTTCTGTTTCTCACTGTCCATCAGAACGTGGTCTTAGGACAGGTTTTTGGGGTGGACTCCATTGGGGGTGGGGGAGGCTTCTTTTAAAAAAGGAAAAAGGTTAATTTCATTTATTTATTTCACTCCCTCTCCCCTCCTTGAAGGGTCATGGAGGATAACAAAAGCATACACAGAACATACATTAAAAAACCAAAGCAGTATAAAAATATAAACATTCCCTGTTTAAAAACAGCATCCCAAAACCTTATCCCCCGCCTGACAAACAAATAAGCCTTATATTGCCTGCAAAAATTGCTTGGGCTATGGCAAACCTCCAGTACAAGGGAGTCCCAAAGCTGTGGAGCAGGCATTAATAACGCCTCTGTGTGCGCCCGTGCTATATGCGTCTGGTGCAGTGGTAGAACTTGGAAGAGGCTTCCCCTAGCAGACGGTAAGATGTGGGGAGAGTGATCATGTGAATAAGGAAAAGCTTTTACATGAAGTCCCGCTGTACCACAAGTTATAGAATGCTTCTTAAAAGTGACACAGTAAAAACAAACAGCAACACACTTGTGTCTGAAATGTTTTACAAGCTATTATTTATGTAGCATGGTAATGCCTTGGTGCTCCAGTAAGAGACCGGGGCCTCATTTTACTAATGATTTTGTAAACACAAAACAGATGGACAATCCCTGCTCTTTGCAAGTCATGACTCTTGTCACTGGAACGGATTAGTGGGAGAAATATTTGTTTGTAGTGTATTGAATTGCACTTTGTGTTTAGTTGATGTTACTGTTTCCGCTGCATTGTTAGCCAGTTTTTTGTGTGTGGTTTGTGTTGGTCTTTCAAACAGCGACAAAGGGAGAGAAACACATGTATTTTTAATTTATTTTTTAAAAGTTGAAAAAAAATCTGATTTATTATTTATTTGTTTATTAAAAGCATTTAGTATCCCACCCCTCCTGCCACAGGCAGTTCGGGGCGTCTCACAACAGTGTATTTCAGCAATTAAAATAATAAAACTATAAAACATACTATTACACCCTCATCCCTCTCCCCCCATCTCCCCCACCAAACGCCTGGCAGAACAACAAGGTCTTGCAGCTTTTACGAAAGGAGGGGAATAAAAAGTAATAACAATTGGCTGGAAGAATCTGGAGTGTAGTACATGGATCTGACTTTAATTAGTGTTCTGTAAATTGTTTAGATTTCAGATTGGATCTTGATTTCTCAACAGACTCAAAATGCGCACACACCCCCTCCCACCCCCACCATTTGATTGAAGGCTGACAGCAGTTTTATTGGCATCTTAGTCGTGAGCTTCTAATTGTTTTCCATCCTGGTTGCAGAGTATGGTAACTGGACAAAAAGTGCCTTCTATACTTGAAAAAAGTTCAGAGTAACTAACAGAGGAGGAAAAAACCCACGGCTCTGGCAAAAAAAATAATCAATTAAAACAACAAATCAATGAAGCTTTATCAGTAAGTACCAGATCGGATTCATGGTAACCTTTGAAGCATGCCGCCTGTTCTTTTGACTTTGAAAACTGAGAAATATGGCATTTCAGAATGGAATAAATGGAGGTCACTGCCTTTTATTTTTGGCATCAGACTGATGACTGACACAGTTTTCTGAATTCATTTATTCCAATCAAATAGTTTGAGCACATACAGTATTCTTCATAGTTTGACCTTTTAAAACTGACAGCATGATATTAAGCTGTTACCATTATCATCTTATTTGAACTTGTAAGAAGGGGGTGCAGTTTAAACCCAGGTTTTGAAACAGACTTTGAGTGTATCCTTGGGCAAATCACTTAAATTTCTCTTTGCCCTGGATTGCCCCCATCTGTGTTAGTTGCTATTTTCTTACATACCTTTTCGGCTAGCCTGCAATTCTAGGCTGGAAGATGCCAGAGAAGTTAATGGTGTATAAATCACAGGTGTCTTACATGGATGCTCCAGCACATTAATAAGCTAACATCCTGCTGTTTAGCTAAAGAATATAAGCAGCAGCAGTATGTTACCTTTAGGAAGACTGGGAAAGGCTTAGGTAGATTACTAAGGCAACAGGAAATAGAAGTGCTGATAGTAGCCACCTTTAAACACTTAACCGTATTTTCAAAGGTGAACAAAAACGTTCCTCTTAGTGTTTTCATTATGGTCAGCATGGAGAATAATGCAAATACAGAGATAACTAAGCTGGCATGCCAGCACTAACCCCACTTGCTTGCAAGGCGCACCCCACATTTCAGGACCCAGGCTCGGCTCAGCCCCCTTGCGCCATGGTAGTCATGCCACTGACTTGAGAATTTACACAGTGACTGCAATCCCAAACTGCCTGCGTGTGGCTTGCGCGAACAGGTTCACGGGGTTTGCACGCGGCACAATGCCTCCATAATGGATGTGCACGCGATTTGCGTGCATGTGTGTACGCGCACATACCACGCAGAGCATGCGGGGCATGGGATCGGCCCCACTGAGAGCACCATCCTCCGCCATTAAAATCAATGGCAAAACTCCCATTGACTTCAGTGACGGAAGTTTGTTATGTGAGAGTTTGTGCAGGCAAGATGGCAAGTTTTTGAAGGGTGGCTACTTCAGTTGTGAAAGTTAGGCCATGTTCACACAAAACACTCAGTGTATCTTTATTTACCCCTGGGTTAGGATATTCCTGGGTAAAGTAACCCAAACCCACAGTGGTCACATGAACGTATTTACCCCAAAGTTAAAGTGCCATGTACTTACCACAAACTCATATCACCGCCTGGTGGGAGGAAGGGTGAGAGAGAGTGCATCTCACGTTGCATAGTTCAGGAAGTCACATCTGTCAGAAGACAATAGGACACTGTTGACCCAAGCAACCTGGACAATGGCTACAAAGGACTCTGGTATGTTTATGAGAATGTCTGGAGAACTGATTACCACAAACCTAGTATCCATGCAGACATGTACCCAAGGAAGTAAACTAACTCCATACCACTCCAGAGGCTCCTGTGGAATTGTTACCATAGACTATCACAAACTTTTCATGATATTCAAAAGTATCCTTTTGATAATCTGACGGCCGAGACTGCTGAGCACATCCTCGGGGAGTGTCATTTGTATGACGGGCCAAGGACACAATGGCTAGCTAGGATCATGGGAAAACTGTCAGGGAGAACCCCCCAGGAACTCCTAAGAGTGTTGCTTAGTGATGTCTCACGGGATATAACATATGCAGTCATGGGCTTTTTGGTGGAAGCATTTCAGGTTAGAGCTCTCTTTCTGGGCAGTAAACCAACCTCTGAGGTTATTGTATCCCCTTTGTCGGGGGAGTAGGTTGTTTACTTCTCAACTGTGGTTCTGGGCTTCATGTGTTTTATATTTTGTTCCTATAAATGTGCTTCACAGCTGGTGCTGTTAAGCCAAATATTATATATTATTTTACATTTCATTGAATGAGTTTTGTTGTATGTTGGATTGTTGGGTTGGGTTGAAATTATGTTAAATATGATTATGTTTTGAACTTTTGTTCTTGAATTCTTGAGTTTTTGATTTTTGCATAATATATATTGTTTGTTATATGCAAGGACCTGTTTGGTCACGCAAATAAAGATATTTGATTTGATTTGATTTGAAGTCCCCCGGGTATCCCGGTGGCCGCACCTAGGCTATGGAACTCCCTCCCAATGGAGGCCCGTTTGTTCCCGGACCTCCCCTCTTTCCAAAGATATTGTAAGATCTGGTTGTTCTACCGGGCCTTCGGGGAGGGTTTTCTGCCTTTTAGTATTTTTAGTATTTAAATGGATACTAGGTTTTTAGTATTTTAAATGGACTTTATATTGTTGTTGCTATGTGCTGTGGTGTTTGCCACCCCGGTGCTGCTGATGTACAGGAGGGTGCGGGGTATAAGCACCTGTAATAAATAAATAAAATGTGGACAAGACCGTAGAAAACTCTCTGGTGAAAGTGTCATCAGAAAGCTAGGAACTCTTGTGTTTAGTGTAACATTCTTAAATGAGGCTCCACTTGATGGGCGGTTGTTTAGTTGTAAGTGATGGACTAAAAGTTTTATAAGATTATCCTTGAGATTATTTGATTGTTTTGTGGAAGTGGGAGGAGAAGAGGGATTTTATAGGGAACATGATTGAGAAAGTCATGGCAATAGAGCTACATCAGCATCTGGACTCCAGTGACATTCTGGGGAAATTCCAGTCTGGGTTTCCTCCATCCTATAGGATAGAGACTATACTTGTCAGGGTGTTGAATGATCTACGGATGATCTTGGGTTGAGGACAGCTGGCCTTTTTAGTCATGCTGGACCATATGACAGCATTTGATACAATGACCACCATAGGCTGCTGCTTTGGTGGCTGAGGGATGTCACTAGTTTGACTGGAGTTGCTGGTCAGTGGTTTGAGTCATACATAGAACAGTGTCAGTCAATGGTCATGGATGTTTGTGTCATCCCCGAGAAACCTGAAATGTAGTGTCCCACAAGGTTCTATTCTGTTATCCATGTTGTTCACTGTATCCATGCAGCCCTTCGGGGATGTTATGGCTAAGCATGGGGTTGAGTATCATTAGTATGTCTCTTGTCCCGCGAGCCCTGTCAGCTTGGTTTCTGGAAGAATGTCTGAATGATATAGCCAGTTGGATGTGTTAGAGCTATCTTGTGCTCAGCTTGAGGAAGACTGAGGTGATGCTGGTGGGGAGGCACAGCCAATAGGCCTGGAATGACAAATTGTGATGAATGCTGTTTCCATCGGAAGTACCAATGAACATTAGCGAGCACTTCTAAAAGGCTGGTACGAGTGCATTTGCTCTCGTCTCAGCCCTAGCAGCCAATATGAGGATGCCTTCTCCTCCCTCAAGGCCCTGCATCTAGTGGAGGTTATGGGCCAGGTAAGGAACCTGGGGGTCATTTTCAACCATGTTCTGCCTGTGAAAACTCAGGTATGGACATGGTTCAAAAATATATATATTTTTTTCCAGCTGTGCAATCTACATTAGCTATGCCCATACTTATTCCTGACCTTGCCACAGCGACCCATGCCCTGGTGACCACGGCTTGACTTTTGTAATTCTCTCTCATATGGGCATCCAACAGTGCTCCTTCATTGCTTGCAGCTTGTTCAGAATGCAGCAGCGCGGCTGCTTACTGGTTTGGGCAGCTGTGATCATATTACGCCTGCCCTGTGTTCTCAGCATTGGCTGCCTGTAGAGCGGCAGATTGAATTTTAAATTGTTCTGCTGTTTTTTAAGGCTCTGAATAGCATAGGTCCTAGCTATATTGGAGATCTACTCCTAGAACCTCACCCAACTGGCTATCTGTGCTCAGATGCCACCCGCTGTTTGGGGATCCCGCTATTACTCCCTAAGTCAGCAGGTGATTGGGCCTTTGCTGCGACAGACCCCTCAGTGTGGAACTCGTTCCTTCCAAATGTTTGTCTTAGTTCCTCCCTTCTCACCTTCAAAAAGCACCTTGAAACCTTTTTGTTTTCGAGTGTCTTTAGAGGATCCACTGCTGGTTGTCCCCTTTATGTTTTTTTTTACCTTTCCCTTTTAAAATTGCTTTTATATATAGTGATTAATTGTATTATAAATATTATAAATATTGTAAAGCGCCCTGGGTGCCATCTGGTGGAGAGTTGCTCTAGACATATACGATGATGATGTGATAGTCACATCCCCTATATTGTAAGGGGCATGGGTAAGGATTTGAAAGGGAGATATGTTGGGGAGGGTGGGACTCCCAGGTGTGGGATGGGATGTGGAGGGTTTGGGGGGGCTTTGATGTTTTATATATGTGATTTATTTGTGTTTTGTTTAAACATTTGTTTTCATTGTTATGAGCCACCCTCATCCTTTGGGATAGGGTGGAACATAAATTGATAATAACAACTGGGTCCCATGCGCTTACTGTTCTCACCATAGTCCATTACCACATTCTTGTTAAGATCTAGAAAGGCAAAGATTTTTTTGCTTATAAAATGTGGATGTTAGACAATCAAATGAGCACCAATTGCTATTGTTACATTACTCTAAAATGTCTTGCACAAAACAATTCCACCTGACCTCACAGACGGTTTTATTTCACTGTTGGGGGGGTGGGTGGGGGGGAATTCTAAAAAGTTTAGACTAGAGAGTTTTTTGCTGCAAGATGACCTGATCTTTTCCCATCCCACAGAATAGAATCACTTTGCACTGTGTCTGTCATTGCCAGCCATGCCACAATTTGACTCCTCTTAGTCTCTCTCTCTTGTTTTCTGGAACTATGTTACTAATCTATCACTTTCATTACCTAGCCAGTTCTGTGATGCAATTAGAGCCAGAATTCTGGCAAGTTCATTTCCAAAGTAATTGCCTGCGGCTTTGATTCCCCTGCTGACGGCCATATTGCTGGCCACAGCCCTGCATGCTCAAGTACCAAATGTCCCCGATGTTCAATATTTTAGAATGTGTTTTTGCGCTAGGGTTGTTTTGACATCATTGGAGCAGGAATCCAAGGACTATCAACAGGGAAGCTTGGCACTGAAAAAAATCAATCAAGAAGCTTGGCATCCCTCACCTGGCAATTTTCATCTTTTATGGGGAATCATTAAAAATGATGGCATTGCCACTCACCCAGAGATGGAGATAGCAGGATGCTGGAGACGTTCCTGGGGAATTCGGAGCATGGTGGGTCAGCAAGGACTGCCATCTGGCTTAGTTGGAGGCTTGGCTGGTCTCTGCACCTGGAGTGTAGAATATTTTAGCAAAGCAAAGAAGTTTGCTGACTTTTAAATTATTAATTTCCCCCTAATTTAACTAATCTGGCCCCAGCTGCCTGTTTCCTCCTCTCTCTTAATGCTGACTGATCATTTCGACTCCCCCTAATTTGATTTTCACTTTAGCTTGATATTTTCCACTATTAGCTTTTTGAAATTAATATTTTCTTTAGCTAATGACTGAGTGTTCTCTTTCCCTTGGCTCTGTGAAAATATGTGTTTAATTCATTAATTCATATTGGTTTCCTATGGAAATGAGGCTTTATTTATTTTATTTAGTTGAATTTAATACCCCGCCCTTCTCGCCACTGGCATCCCGGGGCAGCTTACAAAATAAAACAATACAAAAATACAATTTCTTAAAACACCAATAAAGTCGCAAAAACAGAAATAAAAACAACAATAGAAATCTGTGTATAAAATCCTTCCTCCCCCCCCCAAAGCCTGGCGGAGAAGCCACATCTTGCAGTTACATTGAAAGGCCAGGAGTTCTGGGCTGAGGCGAATCTCAACTGGGAGAGCATTCCAAAGTGATGGCGCAGCTGCTGAGAATGCCCTCCTATCCATCCGGACCCACCGATAACGTGGGGCCTCTAGGAGGGCATCCCCAGACGACCACAGGGGCTGCTCCAGGACCTGGGGGGTGAGGCGATCTTTCAGATAAGCGGGTCCCAGGCCATGTAGGGCTTTAAAGATCAAAACCAGCACCTTGAATTGGACCTGGAACACAATTAGCAGCCAGTGCAGCACCTGGAGCACAGGTGTTACGTGCTCCCTGCAGCTTGTCCCTGTAAGGAGGTGAGCTGCCGCATTCTGCACCAGCTGCAGTTTCCGGACCGTCACCAAGGGCAGCCCCACGTAGAGCGCATTACAGTAGTCCAGCCTCGAGGTAACAAACGCATGGATGATAGTGACGAGATCTGAGTCCAAGACATAAGGGCAGAGTTTTTTCACCAGATTTAATTGACAGAAGGTGCCCTTGGCCACCGCTGACACCTGAAGATCTAGGTGCAGCTGTGGATCTAGGAGCACCCCCAGACTCCACACAGATGGTGCTAATGGAGGGTGAACACCCCCAATATTGGGGGAGACCCCCCTCCCTCAGATCACCGGCCCCACCAACCAACATCAGCTCTGTCTTGTCGGGAGTGGGCTTCAACCAGCTCCACCTCATCCAGTCCCCCACAGCCGCCAAACACCGGGACAGCAAGGAGACCACCAGGCCTGGGTCTGATGAAAAAGACAAATAGAGCTGGGTATCATCCGCATATTGATGACATNGGGGAAAATGCATGTCTCTTTCCAGCTGGGGCTGCAGAGCCAGGCTGGGACCAGGTGGGTGGACACCCCCGCCCGTTCCTGCAGCCCCTGTTGTCGGAGGTGAGTGCCCTGTGTTCTTTCCCCTTCCCCCCCCCCACACAGGAGCCCCCCCCCCCCCCGGGGAAGACGTAAAATCCCTGAGTACCACCCAGTGGGACCTATCCATCAAATAAGAACAAAACCATTGCAAAATGGTCCTGTCCACTCCAGCCAAATCTCACAGGTGTGTCACCAACAACTCGTGGTTAAAAGTGTTGAAAGTTGCTGACAGATCTAAAAGAACTAGAATGGTCATACAACCATTATCTAGTTTCACGAGGAGGTCATCGACCAAGGCCACCAACGCTGTCTCCGTACCGTACCCCAGCTGAAAACCGAACTGCGTGGGATCTAGAAAATTGATGCAGTCCAGATGAACGTGAAGTTGCCGAGCCACTACCTGCTTAATAGAGACTGGTCAGTAGCTCGCTGGGGCGTCAACGTCAAGAGATGGTTTCTTGAGGAGAGGACGAACCACAGCCTCCTTCAAACACTCCGGTGCTCTCCCCTCACTGACCACCCCGGCTAGCACCGGCCCCAAGGTCTTCCTGACTATTATCAGCCAGGATGAGCAAGGATCTAATTCGCACATTGTGGCCAGCACAGATCACAGGACATCCGCCACCTTGGCAGGCGTCACCAATTGAAAGTCCTCCCATAAAAACTGACCAGATGGAGCGATCCTTGCCTCTGGCTCTGCCGCTGCCTCCAAAGTGACAGTGTCAAAGTCATACTCAATATGAGCGATTTTATATGCAAAATATATCAAGAACATGTCATAGCGGGCCATGGACGAATCCATATCCAGGCGGAGAGAGACAGGACCGACCAACCCTCTCACCACCCAGAAAAGCCTCGCTGAACGTGACTGAGTGGATGCTATAAGGGAAGCAAAGAATCCCTTCTTTGCTGCCCGTTCAGCCACAGTATAGGCTCTTAACCATGCTCTATACTGCAACCGATTGGCTTGGGTGTGAGTGTGGCGCCATCGGCGCTCTAACCGCCGACCCTCTCTCTTCAGCCGCCGCAGGTCCTCTGTAAACCATGGGTCCCTGTGGTACCAAAGCCTTGGGAGTGGACACCTAGGAACCACCTGATCAATGGCATCCGCTAGCCAGCTGTTCCAGAAGGCCACAACGTCATCAATGGAGCAGCCATCAAGATCTCCAGGAATCTTCCCCAGGGCATTCTGGAATCTAACTGGATCCATAAGTCTCTGGGGGCAGGCTATCCGACTAGGCCCCTCACCTCTATGGTCAGGCAGACGTGCCCGGATGGAGGCCCGCATGAGGTAATGGTTCCACCATGGCAACTGCGTACACTCTATGCCTCCTAACAATGGACACCCCGCCTCCAGGTCAGTGCAAAACATTAAGTTCAGAGTATGCCCCATCTCGTGTGTCGGGCCAAACACCACCTGGGACAGTCCCATGGTAGCCATGACGTCCATGAACTCCTGCTCCACCCAATGGAACCCAGCCTCAGCATGGATATTGAGATCCCCCAAGACAATAAGCCTGGGAGACCGCAAAACCAGGTCTTAGACCAGAGTGGCTAGAGCAGTTATGGATGCCGCTGGGCAGTGGAGTGCACAGTACACCAGCAGGATCCCCAATCTGTCCCTGGCTGGACCCTCTGGTCCATCACCTGCCAAAAGTGACCACCAGATAAAGGCCCTTTATCCATTTACACTGAGTACCTCCAACCCATCCTTAAAAATAATGCCCCCCACCCCACCCCTCTGGCTTGGGATGGTGTTGGACCGAGTACCTGACCGGAACGAGGTCAGCCAACACAGACTCCCAACAACTCATCCAGCCAGGTCTCAATCCCGCACATGAGTTTGGTCGCCCAGTCCAAGATGGAATCATGTATAATGAAGGATTTATTGACAACTGACCTCACATTACACAACACCAGCGACAGACCCAGGTCCTCTGAGATCTCAACCACCCTGTTGCTTGAGCCCATGGGGGCTGAGCGGGGGACCAGCACCAAGTACTGCTCCTGCCACTTGCGATGACAACCTCCCCCTTCAGGATCATATTTCCCCTGACCCATGACCACCCCAGTAGCAGCCGCTGGCTCCCTCGATGGGTCACCACCAGCCGGCCCCCAGTCCTCAACAGGCCCTTGGCCAGGCCAGTAAGGGGAAACCCCCCCACTCCCTGAAACCAATCCCCCCCCATTCACAACCCCCTCATCCCTAAATCCCCCCTCCCACCACCTCTCACAGGAGGATACCCTAGTCAAGGATACCCTAGACTGCTCACGCAGTCCAGAGAACCCCTCCCATCCCCATATTCCCTACCCCCAAAAAGTGACCCCTCCTTGGTCTCACCGGGTCCCCCATTTGCCCTGTCCAGCTTCTCTCACCAGCTGGAGGACTCCACCCTAGTCCTGTCCCTCCAAATTGTTCTCACCAATGGGAGACACTTCCCCAAAGACCTCCTATACCCTATATTCTCCCCCCTCTCTTTTCTAAACCCACACAGATTCACACAAATATTACCAGGATCAATCCTTCCACAAAGTGTCACCCCCCCACCCCAGTTTGTCATGCCCCACCGAAGGGCCACACCCAAGGGCCTTTGGGTGCAGCCCAGCAGACACGCTGCTTGTATAGCACTGCAGTTCCTTCCCCTCACACTGGGAGGGATTCCCCAGCACCACCCCCTTCCCTCGTTAACAGGGAGGGGGAGATAGTCACATTCTTGGGGCCCAGCAGTCCAGGGGGCAGCAGCAATGACCCGGCCAGCAGGTAAGAGGGTTGGGGCAGCAACAAGGTGGAAACAACAGGGTGAGCCTTCAGCTCCCAGCCCCATGCCTGTCTCAACTGATCATGGAAAGGCTAGGTGTGAGGGAGAGTCAGTTCATTACTGAGGTCCATAGAACACAGGATGAGACTCCCTGGCCTTATGTGGTCATCATTCTGTCAAGGTTTCAATGATTGTGGAGGTTGAACCCCATTCTTGCCTATAACCACTGGAAAACTATGCTGTAGGGGATGGGAAACCTCTGGCCTGAGGGCCAAATCTGGCCCATCACTGTTTTTATTTAAGTCCCTTTCCAATTCCTGGATCTGGTCCATAGGGATGGGACACTGGGGAGAATACCAGATTTACCGGTATTGCATCTCCCCAGTATCGGATTTACCAGTATCAGCATACCGGATTTTTAACATTGGCCACTTTACTGTTTTTTTTACATTGTGGCCATTCACTTCAATGGGCGCGATGTAAAAAAAAACCCCAGTAAAACGGCCAATGTTAAAAATCCGGTATGCCTATACTGGTGATTATCAGATTAATCCGATATACCTGATTATTGGGTGTATCGGATTTATCCGATACCGATATTCCCACCTCTAGTCCATGGATTCCATCCTTCCCCTCAAGCACTGAAAGAATGAGCTCAAGAATGGAGCTGAGTTGAGGTCATGGACTTAAGAAGAGGGGATAGATCCATGATCTGGACCCTTCTCCTGAAACACCCATGTCTTCAACTTCGGACCACAGAGCTTATATTAACTTTCATAAATGGCCTACGGGAAGGGAAAGTTTCCCCAAGCTCTTCACATACAATGACTAATGAATGTAATGCTTCTGGAAGATGTTGTATTGATAACCGCTCATGGCCTGCCTAGACAGTAGTGATTTAGCCATAGGGAAGCTCTCACTGCTGGCGCTATGTCTATGTTTTGAGTAAATACATCACTTCTGTTTCCACTGTTGCTAACAGAGCATCTCTTGCTAGTCCTAAATTCTGCTGTTGAGTTCTTGCAATGGAAGTTCTTCTCAGAGTGGGGGAGGAAAGCACAGCCATCTGTGAAATCTATCATTCACATAGCTCAAGAATGGAAAAAGGAGGCTTGAAAAGCACTTTGCTCGCAGTCTCTCACCCCATTGTGTCATTGACCCTGACCCACATAAAGCCTAGAGCAAAGATTTAAGTTCAAGGCAAAGGAAACGATCCACCTCATTGTTTAAAGCATTCCTAGGGTGTATTCCACTGAAGGTGAAAGAAAGTTCTGGTTCAGAGGCTAGGCAGGAGATCAAAAGTGGTAGGTGGTATCTCTAGAAATGCTACGCGCCCGCAACCAAGAACTGTGAACAAAACCATTACATTACAAGCTTAATTGAAGTGTCTCAGGAAATAGGCATCATCTGAGCGCCGTAGCAGACAGCCGGAACTCTGGATCAGAGCCAGAAGGATAATAAGAATTAACTCATACATTATAGAGATTTATATTCTTTGCTGGGCTGAATAATGCATTCTTGTTGAACTGCAACTGGCATTCTATATGACCTTATAAAATGCCATGATACCTTCAAACATTTATTATTTGGGAGTGGGGGAAGCAGCATCTCTTTTCCCAATAATTCCACTTATATGTTCCAAACTCCTCGCTGAAACTTATTCTGATCAAGCAGAAGTTGCCTCTCCTAAAGTCCCCAGTCCTATTCCTGTTGAATTCAGTAGCTAAACTCCTCTCGACTTTAATGTTACGGTCTGTGCGGAGCATGTGATGTCTAAGATCAATTTCTATGCATCATTGTTGTGGGCAGCTCTATGTTCTGTTAGTTTTTATCCTGTTGATTTTCTATAGAACCATAGAATCACAGAATGTCAGAGTCGGAAGCGACCTCAGAGGTCATCTAGTCCAGCTTAGATGCAGGAAGACTTACAACATCTGTCCAGCCTCATTTTGAAAATCTTCACTGACAGTTTACAACTTCCCTAAGCAACTTTTTCTATTGCTGAACAGCTCTTACTGTTAGAATTTTTTTTCAAATATCTGCCTGTCTAATATCTAATGTGAAATGGTTTGGGAATGATTTACAGCATTTAGATGTCTGGCTATAAGCCCTATAGAAACAGATTGTCTAGGATTAGTTGTATATTACCTGTATGTTTTCCAAGTAATTTACTAGTAGGAAACTTTAAATAAACTTGCCTGCTTGCTGGGATGGAAGATAGAAATCCTAGCTGTAGCAAAAGGCAAGCTATATAAAGACTCCTCTTCATAAAGATTTCATCCATTTTACACAAATCACGTAACCACAAAGCAATTTAAGAGCAAAAGGCAAAACGCATTTCTTTTCTATCCAAACTAGGGCTGAAACTCGATCTCACGATTCTCATGTTTCTCCACAAGAATCATGGTTCTTCTCGGCTCATACTAACAAAACGAGGATATGCCAAGAATCAGCAGTGCCTTGACTGCATTCTTGTCAAGAAACATGAGGGGAAAAAGCAAACAAACAAAAAGAACTGTTCATGCACAAAATGGTCGCCAGACCAATCTGTGCACATACAGCCTTTTTCCAAAATGACGCCGGCAGCATTGCTGCCATTTTGGAAAAGGGAAGCTGTTCTATGTATGTGCAGAAGCCATTTTTCTCATGCGCAGACCAGCTGCCCTTTTCCAAAATGGGATCAGTTCTCCTGGTGCCATTTTGGAAAAGGGCTGCACATGAGCAGAAGGGCCCCAGAAGCCATTTTGCTTATGCACAGTTCATTTCTTTTCTTTCTTGCGAGATACCTTGTGAGATTTCACACTGAGGCAGAGATCTCAGTCCCTGGCACCAAATCTCACGGGCTATCTCATGAGAATCAAAGGATTCTTGTTCTGCACGAAGCCAAACTTTCCCACCATGATACCTACAAAAGTAGAAGCAGATATACTCCTTAAATGCCAACCAGAACATTCTATCCCTGCAGACATCAGAGAAGTTGTATCTGCCTCTCTAGATACCCATGCATTTTTATTTATAATTTTGCAGCCTACTCCAGTACCATAATGATGAGCCGGTGTAGCCTAGTAGATAAGGTGTTTGACTGAGACCAGCGTTCAAATTCCACCTTAGCCATGAACTCAATGACTTGTCCAAGGCCACCTAGAATCTCTCAGCTTCAGTTCCCTATCTGAGATAGGTCTTTATTATTCCCATTTTACATAGAGTTATTGTGAAATTGAACTAGATAAAGATTTCTAACCACTTTGAACACTGAAAGTGCTGTATCAATGATTAATAATAGTAGTAATAATAATGTACTGCATGGGAAACCAGAGAGAGAGAGGCATTGTTCCTACTGTCCTCATTGTACAGATGTAGAAATGGAGTTACAGAGAGCCCTTCTGCCAAGAATTTTCAAACTTCTTACCTGTGTGATACCTCATGGAGTCTTAAATATAACCCTGTGACCCCAGACTACACTGTAAGTATATAAATATCAATCCGAGTTGATGGCATGCCCCTTACTTGAGGTCACAAACCATTGTTTGGGAACCTCTTTCTTAAAGACAGAAGTGCCATACTGGGTTAGACCAATGGTCTGTCCAGCCCAGCATCCTGTTTCCAACAGTGGCCAGCTATGGTTGCTTCAGAGAATTTATTTATTTATTTATTTATATATATAAGCTTTACCCCACGCCCATCCTGCCCCAGGCAGTTCGGGGCAGCTAACCTAAGAATTAAAACATAAAATGCACAACAGGTCATAATGGAGGGATCCATTTCCTGCTATTGACTCCCAGCCCTGTCAGTAAGTGGTCTCATCCCTTGACCAACTTGATGTATAGCCATTTATGGACCTATCCTAAGAGTTTATTCAATCCTGTTTTGAACCCAGTTATGCTGTTTCCCTTCACGGCATCCTCTGGCAATGATTTCCCCATATTAATTGTACTTCTTACACCACATGGGTAGCCAGTCATTAATAGAACCCCATCGCCTATGCACCAGTCTTCTGGTATAATCATTCAGCCGTTTTCTCCCTGTAGTCAGGAGGTTGAAGAAAAATTCTTGGAGATGGCTGCATGTGAGTGCAGATGTTAGAATTACAAAATGATTCTTCCACATGAACCCTGACCTCTGGAATGTCTGCCAGCGTGTATTGTGTGGAGACAAGGCATAAATTGAAACTACTTGTATGCTATTTTTGCAGTAGCAATATCAAAGGTCAGAATATCAGTACACAGTGGAATACATTCTTGCTGGACTTTCCCTATGGATTTCTAAGCTTGACCTTTCATGTTACTCAGGTCTCTCTTGCTTGTATGCTACAGATGAACTGTAGTTTTGGCACTGTGGCCTGTGCCTTCGGATCCATGTTAGACTGTGTCCTTTATAATGCAGTGGTGTTGTCACAGAAAATAATGTATCAGAAGCATTTTAAAAATCAAATCCCATAGTAGGCTCTGGCAAGGCAGAGTCCTAGAGGACATGGGTGAAATTTCTAGCTATAGGGCAAGTCCATTTCATTTAAGGGGATGGGGGGTAGGGGCAGGAGTTATGCAGCTAAATTTTATAGCAAGTTTTGCAAATATCACCTAGCTCTTATAGCACTTTAAACTGAAGTATATGGGTGAAAACAGACATGACGCTAACCACCCTTTAACCATCCTTGGTGGTTATTTATGCATGTTGCCAGGCTGCATAGGGCACCAATACAGTCCTGCAACATGCATAAATAACCACCAAGGGTGGTTAAAGGGTGGTTAAGCGTCATGTCTGTTTTCACCCTATGTGTGGAATCTTAACCCAGCACCCTTGACGAGACTTTAATAAATGGTTTGACAGAGATACAGCTGCATTGGCTTACAGCTCTTTGTTTAGTATCTGCTCCATAATGTTCCTTTTTCCATTGTAGTGGATGGCCAGTAAACTGCTATTACAAGCAGCTTTAGGGCATAGGAGCACCTGTGTACCTGGACTCCAAGCAGTCTCTTGTCTCCTAAATACAGCTTTTTGCAAACTTTGGGGAAGATTTTTCGCATGACTCATAATTGATTCCTTCCTGCACTTTCTCTAATCTGCGTAAAGTGTTGGTCACCCCGAGTATTATCCCGATATCCTGGTAGGATTGTTGAACCATGCTGAGAGGAGCACGGGAAGAGCACGAGAATATGGGAAATACCCCTCTAACCCCCTCTGCCCCTTCTTTGACCTGTTTGCTGATTTTGCTGGCAGATAGTGTAGACCACCCTTTCGTATCTGCATTTCTATAGAAGCTGGAAGCACTGGCCTTCAAGACTTCTGGCAAACCTTTGATCACATACTACTTATATCAGTGGGACTTATCCCCTGCATTCATTTCATTAACAAAAGTACCTGTGCAAATAAGTGTTTTCTGGCTTTTGTAGATGTCTCTAATCAGCTTTTTATCCTAGGATCTTTAGGGGACAATTCTCTCTTGCTTAGTGCTAGGGCCACTACCAGCACAAGTTCTATTGAAGTGAATGAGGCTGCTAAAGGTAGGTGCCAGGACAAAACAGCTGGATAATCGTGATGTACGTAAGAACATAAGAGCCAAATTGGATCAGACCAATGGTCCATTGAGCCCAGCATCCTGTCAACCCCATAGAGTGTCTCCTTGTTCTTGTACTATTTGAGAGGGTAAATAACATTGTGTTGCTTACTTGTTCCATTCCACTTACGATTTTGTAAACTCCATGTCCATGTTAGAGTAATTTTGCTCTGGGATGAATGTGATACATTGCTTCCCTGCCACACCTTTTTCCTTTTTCTTTTCACATCTTAGTCTAACCTTGTTTATTTCAGTATTGTTTTTTCATATTGGAACTGCAATTACTACTAGAATCTTGTGAAAGTGATTTAATATTGCTAGTTCCCATCTATATAACAAAATAAAGTATAAAACTCCCAATAGGAGCTTGAAGATGCTAACAAGATCTCCTTGTTGATTAACCAAGCATTAACCCCAGGCCTGAGGGATTGCGTGTAGTAACAACCTTCAGGCAGATTGCTAAACAAAAGTAAGACAAATAATAGAGGTAATTGGATATTAGCATTGTGTAACGCCTTTGCCGTCTTTATGCATTCTGCGCTTGTGGTGTATTGAGCTAAAGGATTTTCTCTGGTTGTTTTTAATCCTTCTTACAGCTCACTACACTTGCAGAACTGGATGCCCATGGGCTGCAATCTACAAACCATTTATTCCAGACTACCCCCATTGAAGCCCACAAGGGACCAAATTGTTGCCCTCCACTCCATGAGCGACCGGTAACTGTTGATAGTGGTGGGGGTGAGGGAGGGTACAGGCGTGGAGACTGGGCAGTGGGTTCTGTAGTGCTTATGAAAAGGGGGGGCATGCCCCCCCATGCCCCTGTCCCACACATCGCCTATACCCCCATCCCCACTGCCCCGGTTGTCTCCATCCACCTCAGGCACTTCAAGCCTGCCATTAAGGCTGCTTTTAGACGTGCGCGGCGAACACGCTACATAAAATCACGCTGCATGTGGGATTTAGACGTGACATTTCACGTGTTAAAGCCGGCTGCGCGTACTTTTAAAGCTGCAAATTAAATACCTCGATGTCGAGATTCTATTTTTCATTGGATTGTTTATCTTTTGATCCCTTGCTGCTCCGTTTCTCCCTGTAATATTTACTCCTTTGTGAGAAGAGTATGAAATTAATAACCTTAGTCAAATTTTCTGGCCTAATGTTCTGGTGTTGACTTACAAGTGGGCAACAGCCATTGACACAAGAAAACGTTAGTTTATCTCTTGCTAAGGTTCATGCCAAACTTGTTTGGTTTCCCAACCTTTCAGTATTAACTTGCAGAATTTGCAGTTCTTCTTTAACTCCATTGATAAATAAAGCTTATTTTGCAGCCACAACTTTTAACAGCGTGCCAACTTTGTTTTCCTAAGCAGTGCTGTGAGAATCTGGGATCTTCTGCAAGGGCAATTTCATGCATTTTGCACCAATAAACTTGCAAGCAATTTTTGGTACTTTGTTGCGAGCTCTTTGGCAGGTTGTCGCGAGCTTTACATGTGCATCATGCTCTTTAATACACTTGTCCCACGTTCTTCATTAAAAGGATGGTACAGGGTAACCAACGTAGTCAAGACTATACCCAACTTTAGTTAAATAATTTGCTGTTTACTGTTTGTCTGTTTATGAATCAGTTAAAAGCCTTTTTAAGTGAAATTGGATAGACTACAAAGTGTTGGTTTCATGTGTTTTATTTGCAGTTTAATCAGCATGATCCAGCTGCCAGTGCAGGGAAAACCAGGGCTCGAATTTTAATTATCCCTGCTTTGCCTGAGTTAGGAATTCCCAGTAGTGCTGTCTGAGAAAAGATGCCAAAAACCGCATTGTTCTTTAATTAGCTGTTGTAATTGTTTCAGTCTAATCTCCATGATTAGCAGCAGCATTAAATACAGAAGTAAGAATAGGCCTGCCCTCTTTGTGCTGCCCTAGTAAACACAATATTTGCACTTCTGGTAAGGGACAAGTATAAAATCAATTAGAATCCAACCACTGTTGATTGGAAAATGATAAGGAACACCAGCTACCAAGAAGCTGAAGATTGCTTTATAGACCTACCACTGGAGTGGCTTTATTATCCCAGTTTTGTTAGAGGGCATTAGAATGACTTGCTACACTGAAATATAAAATACCTTTTGTAAAGGTAGATAAGACACATTGGGTGTTTTTGGACAGATGTGGGGCTGTGCACGTCTTTCTGATCCCAGCCCCGCTGGGGTCCTGATCAGACCCTGGTCCGCCTGCACGGTGCCCTCCCACGCCATAGAGTTGAGGGCTAGACTGTCAGCAGTGCTATGGTGTTGGCCAGAGCAACGGTCAGCTGGAAGCGGAGCAGCAGCATCAGATGGAGTGCTGCTCCGCTTTGGGCCAGTGCTCTGGATTTGACTGGCCCACTCTGCCGGCGGTGCTCCTGGATGTTTCGGAGTGCCGCCGGCGGGGCTGTCCCAGAGCAGGGACAGCAGGCCCTGTGCCTGCTCTGTCTGCACATCTGGTGGGACGCCTCTAGACAGATGGGCTACCTGGAAGTGACGTGGACTGGCACGGCCAGCAGCAGTTTTTCCATCTAAAAGCACCCAATGAAATGATCTGGGGTTGTTCATTTATATGGCTGTGCAGAAATTCATGACGTTGCAAGAAATGACTGTAAACCTCAGCACAGAGTATATTGGAATTTGGGTTGCATTACAGGCGTTTCTGGTTAACTGCTGCACTGGCTGAGGAAAAATAAGAATTGCAGCCCTTCTGGGGAAATATGAACTCAAAGAAGGTTTAGAGTGGAGAAGCAGTGGCATAGCGATGATAACATAATGGCAGCCTGCTTGTGCAAACTTGCTAATCGATGTCATTTGGGGCACAGTTTTGGATCCTACCCAACCAGATTGTTCTGGTGAGCTTGGCAAAGAGTGTTTTCAGGCAACCTAAAAAACAACAACATAGAAAGCCAGTGGGTGACAACTGGGGGAGGGGCGACAGTGGAGTGGTTGTGGTATCAAGTGGTAAACCAGTGGTGGAGCACTTGAAAAGATCCTTGGACTTTTATTTTATTTTGCTGCAGGCTGTACAGTACTGCTTCTAATTTACATTGAGCATCTGTTCAAATGCATGAAATTACTCTAGAACTCTGGGGAACTTTTCAGTTGCTGTACCATGTTGTCTAGCAGTTCAGAAGTCACAACCAGTTCATTGTAATCTCCCCCTCGCCCAACCAGATTAACACCAGCTGCTTTCTGAAAGGCTTTGTTTGTACATCTGCAAACACCCAAATCTCTGGGCCCATTTTTTGCACTGAAATGCCATGGCAGTGAAGTGCCACGTTGTGTGCTGCCTGCTCCATAAATATGAAATGAAGCAATAGGGCACTTCATAAGGACACAGAAGAAACCTCTTAAAGTTTTGGGTTTCTGAGGAACAGAGCACTAGAACAGTGGTTCTCAAACTCTTTTGAAACATGCCCTCTCTTCTTTGCTTCTCTGGCCCTTTTTGAATGGGCTGTGACTGGAGGGGGGCGGTTTGTGGGTGCACCACTGCAGGGGAGAGGGGGTGGGTGCACATGGGCACACACCCATCCTGCCCACATCCCCACGCATGCCGCTGCACGGAGAAACCAGTGCTTTTGCCAGTTGCTCCATGCATGGGCAATGGGTGGAGGTGCACAGGAGCATGCACGCATGTCCACCCACTTGCCGCCGCTTTCAGACTGGACACACCCATGCGTGGGTGTGTCTCGTGTAAAAAGGGCCTCTGTGGTAGTTGAGCTTCTACCGCCACCACATGTTACATACAGCTTGCTCCTGATCTTCCTCCCTCCCCCCGCCCCAAGTCCTTCTCCTCTCTTTCCCTCTTTTTCTTTGAATCTCCTCCCCTCCCGCCCACTTGCTTTGCCATCCCATGTTTTGGGAGATTCCCCCTAGCTCAGTCAGTATGTGGAACTGGCAAACACCTAACATCCTCGTAGAATACCTTCCATGCACCCTCCGCGGCAGAGACTGGGGTGTCCCAGTTTGAGAACAACTGGGCTAGAATGAGGCAATGCGTTCCCATGAAGCTGTCATAGCGGCCAGGCCAAAATTGATTCTGTCCAGGCCCCCCCCCAGCTAGGGTTGTGTTTCCAAAGCTACGGCTGATTTTAGCATGTGCGGAGTCTGCAGGCTAGAATCCTGGCACCAACATCCAGGTTGACATTTTATAATTGCTGTAGGAGCAGCAGCTGCAGGCTTCCAAGTCTCTTTGCACTGGGCTAGAGTGCTGATTGAGGTTATCATAACTGTTTCACCCAGGTGCACTTTCCCAATTTGTAAAGGCAAAACCAGAGGGAGAACTGGAGTTAGATTTCTTTACAATGGACCTGGCCAAAACCAACGCAGTTATATCTTGTGCTGGCAGCAGACGGCTCTGAGGAATCAAGGATATGTGCTGTCACTGCTAATATACAATTAGTATGCAAGAGAGCTGAGGAAAATAATAGTAGGAAGGGGGGAAAAGAGAACCACATGGATCAGTATTTTAGTTGCAAAGCAATGCTACACAGTCCTATACGTTGACGTACAAATTGTGCTCAATTACTCCACTGCAAATAATTAAACTGCGAGTAATAATTTTACTCATTTGACTGGACGATAAATGCGTGTGAGGAGAAATGATGTTCAGCCTGTTAAAAAGCAGGACTGAATTGTCACTTAGGCCCATTTCACATGAGACTCCCACCCCCGCGCCCACGTGTGTGTATGGGTGGGAGGCGCCCGTGTGACCGACGTGACGGGTGGGTAATTTGGTCTGTAAATTATTATTTTTAAATTGTGATATATTTATGATGGTGAGTGGTTATTTTTATACTGCCCCCCCCCCTTTGTGTAGGAAAAGGGTGTGGGAATGGGTGTACTGTGTAGAAAAGGGTGGGACAAAAATCTAAAATAATAATCTATTGTTATAGTTAATGCAACTGGATGATTTCTTTGTACTTATTTACATGGCTGTTGTGGATATATGATCTGACCACTTTAGAAATCTCAGTTAATTTATTCTCATATAATAACCTCTGTAGATTTGGGAAGTACCACCATCAGTTCAAACACGGGCAGCTGTTGATGTCTACAACAGAGCAAAAACTGAATCAGCATCTCCTCAGTCCCAGCTCAGTGCTTTAAACACAAACTATCCTCTTTCTCCAGGAAGATGAAACCGATTGCTATTAATCTTTTTACAGAAAAAAAATACATATTTGCAAGTCATTTATAATTAGAATGGAAATAAGCTCCAACACTTTCAGTGACCAGAAGAAATGCATTTAACTTTTTGGATGGTCTTAATTTTTTTAGGAATGCAGTCCAGCTCCCATTGTAGTCAGTGGGAGGTTTGCCATTATCTTCAGTGGGAGCCGGACTGCATTCTGATCCTCTACATTAATGATGGGGAAGCTATTCCTCCCATGGCCCACTTTGAAAATTAGTACAAGCTCAGTGGACCAGATAGGAGTTGGAGAGGAAGGTGCTTAGGATAGAATAAGGAAAGGGGTTCAGATCATAGATCTGTGCCAAGGAGTCATCCTCTAGCCTCCGGTGCATGGCCTCATCTCTGCTCTCTCCTGCTGAGATCACTCTTTTAGTGCTTGGGGGCATTTACAGGATTCATGCGCCAGATCCAGGAATTGGAAAAGGGTCATATAAAAAACAGTCACAAGCTGGTTTGGTCCATGGATGAAGATTTCCCACCCTTACTCTGTACACCCATTGAATAGCAGATTACCTAAGGCACTCTCTCCCATTAACATCAAACTTTGGCCTTATGTTTTAGGGGAATATATTTTGCCCGTGTAAATTGATTTTGATAGAAGTACCCTTAATTTATATTAACATGATTGCAGAATTGATGGCTTTGTCCAATCACTGATTTTGTAGCAATGGGAAAAACAAACCCAAGAGCAAAATATTTTATAGCATTAAAAAAAATCAAGCTTGTATAACTAACATATGGAACAAAATAAATATCATCTAAAATGTATTTATTAACTGGCTTGCCTTTAAAATATAGTCCTACAAAACATAAACTATTAAGACTATCCACAGATTAAAATAAATCCTTTGAGATTACTGAGTGCACAACACAAATACTTCATGGTATGAAACTGGTTATTACCGAAATCTTTTGGTCAGCTCAATGAATGAAATATTTTAAATACGTCTGGGTTTATATCCATTCTAACTCCCAGTGTTATCCTCTCTGGCTCTAATATGTGGGAGGAAGGAAGGAAGTTGTCATTTTCATCAGCGGCAAATCTATACTACTCTGGCTTTCAGAAATAGCTAAAAATAGACAATTAATGCAAAAGGAATAAGTGTGTGTAATCCCAATGGCCATGAAAAACACATGCAAATACATTTGCTCTATCAAAAGGCTGCAGTCAATAAATCTAATTTTCTGCAGATTTTGCTATTCAGTTTGCAGTAACCGTATAAAAATTGATCAGTTAAAGCATGTGAATTAAGTACTGTGTTGTAACGTTATTTCCTCTGACATGCAATTCCCACCCTCAGTTTTTTTCTCCTAAATCCTTCCCTATTTATTTAGGCAAAGGATGAAGCTGTTATTCATAGCCCAGAGCTGCCAGCTGTGCACAAGACTGTATGTGGACCAGGGTCCAACAGTTGACTATCAGTTAGGCTTAGCTGCCTGAGGGTGAGGTTACACATTACACGTGTATATCCATGAGAGCTTGTGGGAGGGGGGCAGTGGCAGGAACCGTGATGGCAGTTGAAGGACAGCAGTACTGCTGACAGCTCCCATTACCACTCCTTCCATGCTCCAGGACCACATACTGCTATTCCTGCTACCACCACTTGGACCCCTGCATGGAGGCAGGTTCTCGGGAGTAGCAAGTGGCTTGCTGATGTTCCTTGGGTTCCACCAGTGCTCCCTAGAAGCAGGTAAGTGTGTGGGGACAGGGACAGGCTTTCTACAGTTTACATACTCTTCCCACTTCTCCACCAGCTACTTACTGGTGTTTGATATCCATGGTCTGCCCAAATGTCAATTCAAGCCCACCATGGCTTGTGACTGGGTTTTTCCCCCAACATGAAACATGCACCTGGTGTAACATGTTGTCAGGCAGTAGGGGGTCTAGAACCCAGGCTGTTGAGGAGATTGAGCCAGTACCTTATCAGTAAGTTACCACCTGCGCCACCTGAGGCCACGCAGGGAATTACATCCTATAGGGTGCAGTCCAGCCTGAGCCTGTTATGGCCGAAGAAGGTCAGGTGAACAGCAGGCTGCTGCCCATTGTTACTTAAAATTTCTCTTCCTGCCCCTGCCACACCTCCTTTGCCTGAGCCAGTCCACATCTTTGGAACTCCTGACTGCTTGCCTTCTCCACCTTGACTAGCCCTGCCTACCTGCCCTTCATTTCACCCTGGTGTGCCAGCCCACTCAGCAACTTTCCCCACCTGTGTCCAGATCCTACCCTGCTGTCTCCAGATTGACCTCCTGGAATCAGTATCTGTTCTGGACACTGACTACAAGCCTGATTAAACCCCTGGACTGGCACTGGCCTGTAAATACCAGGGCCCCGATTCTGCAAATATGACACATGTAAAAACACATTCCGTTTTGCCCTCAAACACTCACCCCCTTTAAGTCTCTTTTCATTTCAAGTCCCCATCGGTAAAATGGGGACACCACTTCCCTACCTTACTGGAGTATTTTGGGGGATAAATATGTTAAAGATTGTGAGGTGCTTGGTTACTGTGGCAACAGGGCCATTGCAGTACCCCAAATAAGTAGATGATGGTGGCAGGTACCAGTTTGACTGCTGGTGTCCTACCATATTGAAGTAATAAAACCTTGTGGAACCCTACCCTGTGTCATGTTGGGTACGTTCCTAAATGCACCTGCCACACCAGGGCACCTGAGTTTAAGATGACTACTCTTACCATCACTCCTGTGAGTCAGATTTTCACCGCAAACCTTGTCTTGATATAGTAAGGAGCTTTGCAGTATTTAGGCTGGTTTTAAGTGGGTCCAATTCCACTTGCTAAGATGTAGGGAGCAGAGAACTGGAAACATCTTCCCATCACCTACCAGAGGAGACAAAAATGAATGAAAATTAAGGCTCGCAGTTGACCATTTAAGTGGATGAGATATAGATGTAGCTTTTTGAAACTTGCATGATACTTGAAACCACGCTAGACAAGCCTTGATTTTGCCTACTCATAACTAAACACATGTAAACATGGGCTACATAGTTCTGATTTATAAAGCCCTAAACAGCTTAGGCCCCAGGTATCAGAAAGACTGCCTCTTCCCTGATCTGTTGTAGCCAGGAGTATTCTTTTGCGCATACTGTCTGTCCAGAAAGTTTTCACAACAAGGGCACACAGGGAGGCATTCTCAGTGACTGCCCCGCAATTATGGAACTCCCTCTCCTTGGAGATCTGTCTAAGTGGTAGAAGAGCAGGGTCGGGCTTACTAAGCCTGGCCCTGCTCTTTTACCGGAAGAGATTGAAGACCTTTTTATTTGGCCAGACATTTGGCAGGCAGGGATAGGGTTGGGTGAGGTTGGTTGGAGGGGTTAGGGAAAAGGTTTGGAGGGGGGCGGGGAGGTAGGGAACGTTTTAGCTGTTTAATAAATATTTTGATATTTTGTAAGCTGCTCTAAGCTTATTTGGGAAGGGCGGGGTAAACACTAGAATGAATGTATGTATAGCACATAAGCCAGACTTGTTATCTGCTGCATACCAGTACTTCCTGTGTCCTATTTCGTCCATTATATCTGACTCAGTGTCTGGTTCTTATTGACTGTGGTGTAAATTTGTAGCTAAGACATCTTACCAACTGCTCAGTCTTAGGCAAACCGGGACCAGTATATCCTTCTGTACTGCTTCTGACAGATCATGTTAGCATCCTTTTGCCATAAATACAGAAACCCACCTGTCTTCATATATAACAGAGTTCATGTAGAATCAGGGCCAGCCTTATCATATGTGGGACCCAGGGTGGGGAACAAAGGTGAGACCCTATTCTTCCGCCGGCGGGCCTAGGGGCGCTCCCCGGCTCAGTCTGGGAACTGCACGCTACCCGGGCCTGGGGTCGGGGATGGGCGGAGGGGCATTCCCCTCCACCCAACCCCAAGCCTGAGCCATCAGATCACTTACCTGATCAGCCGCCACCATCACCGCCGGCCTGGGCCCCGCGCTGGGCACGGAGCCTCAGGCGGGGCGGGCGCCGTGGCAGCAGATTAAATCTGCCGCTACGCTGCCCACTGCCACCGGAGGTTCTGCAGAAGTGAGGGAGAAGCAAAGGGCCCACCTCTCCCTCACGCTGCTGGCCGCCTCCGCTGCCTGGCTGTTTTGGCCAGGGGAAATGAGGGAAAGACATCTCTCCCTCACTACCCCTGGCCGAGACTGACAGGCAGTGGAGGGGTCCAGAGGAAGCATAGGCCCCGCCTCTCCCACACTCCCTGCAATTTCCGGGGGGGGGGGGGGCATGGAGTGTGGGAGAGGCGGGACCTCTGCCTCTCCCTCACTCCTCCTGGCTCCCTCCGCTGCCTGTCAGTTGCAGTCGGCCTGGGGCCCCACTCTCATGCTGGGAGCTGAGGACCCCGAGTGTGGGGCTGCCCCAAGCCGCCCCGCGGTAAGGCCGGCCCTGCGTAGAATTCCTTTTAAAATTGAGTACAGTGTATGGAAGTTTAAGAGAAGGAAAGTTAACCTCAGCTCTTGCGTAAACTTTGATCTTGATTCTAATTTGATCAATTAGCTTTTCCATCTACTGGAAGTAATCATGCTTAATAAGTTGCCAGTTTTGCCTAAGGTTATCTGTACATCTACAGTGTTGCCTATGTTTAGTGAGGTGAACCCAGGCCTTAAAACTGCAAATATTGATGCAAAGTTGTTTAGGCAGGCAAAGCAACTGGCAAGATTGGCACAGTTCACACTCAGTGTTAATTTTGTTGACAGTCTAGGAAAACAGGCCAAGAATGTCAAAGATTCACAGAACACAACATTTTATCCCTTGGAGATGGTATGTCCATGCCAGGGCCGAGAAAATTCACCAAATGGAAATGTTTGAAACTGAAAAACCGAATTTTCTGGCTGCATAGAACATGCTAATCTGCGGTGGGGAACCTTTTCCCTCCTGGGGGCCACTTTGAAAATTAGTACAAGGGCCACATATAAATTGGATGCCACGTAGAAGTTGGGAGTGGGAGTGTCTAAGGGGTTCACTCAAGAAAAGGAGGACCCACATCATGCATTTGTGTCATGGATCTGTTCTTGATCCTTGTGTGCATGCCCTCATCTCTGCTCCCTTGCCCTGAGCTCAGTTTTTCAGTGATTGGAGGTATGAACTAGATCAATGAGCCAGATCCAGCAGCTGGAAAGGGGCCACATAAGAACTAGCCACAGGCTGCATTTGGCTCCTGGGCCTAAAGTTCCTCACCCCCACAGTAATCCAGTAAATTGCTGGATTTTCATCCTGAGAGAAACTTTAGCACCAAATGGGATTTGGATCTTCCTGTGTGGATCCAAGCGGGCGGTGTCATTTTTGGATATTAGGTTTTATTCATTTCTGTAAAGCTAGGTAAAACTTCTGTCAGACCTGATCATTGCCATGGTTACTGAGGTAAAAAGCAGCAAGATTTAAAACTACTGTTTTATACCCAACATAAAATTACCTATAGCTTCAACCTACTTAAAATGAGTAGCCCTTTAATCCTTGCTAAGTCACTACATCTTTTTTTTTTAAAAAAAGAATTAAAATATCCGCAATCCTGGACACTTTAATCAAGATGCTCCCTTTGGCTGAGTTGTCCCAGGGCAGTATGTGTCTTTGGTACCGAGGCAGGAGGAGAGGATGTGTGCTAATAAAACATTTTGAAAACGTGGCACTAATGTAAGTGCATTCTTATGGCTTAATTGCATGTCAGGGAACAGGTAATATGCAATAATTGGCAGTCTAAATTTTGTGAAACTGCTGCATATTATATGAAGACTGGCTCAGTAAAAGAAACGCATGAAGTTTTCCATTCTTGACTTGTTTCACTGCAGTGCAATTACAGTGTGGATGCACTTCTTATAATTTGTCTCGGGTAATCCATGGGGATTCCAGAGAGTCACTTCCATTAGACTCTTAAGTTCAGGCTGTTTTGATTCTGTCAGATAGCAGAATTACTGCTCAGGGATAAAATTACATTGGAATCAGAACAGGTTTATTTTAGTCCCATATACAGTACAATGTGACTTTCTATGAAACTCTGGGTAGGAAGAAGATGTTTGCTCTTTAACAAACTTTCTGCTACAAGTTTGTTTTCTCCATCAAGAGTTTGCTACAACTTTAGGCTCTCCCCCCACCCCCATAACACTGAATCGGGCAATTGCAGTGAAAGGTATTTCTATTGAAAACAGACCATTTGTCTGTGCTCACACGATGAGGAAACTTACTGGCGCTTTTACTATTTTCGCTAGTTCCTGTTTGGTAATTGCCATTGTTCCCTACTTCTAGTAATTATTTTTAGGTAGGAGTAGCTACACACCACAGAACGTTTCTTACATGCTGCTTATGTTAGCTTGTTTACAATTGCAAGTTCACTACATAACTTTAATAATTTATCTTATTGGTCCTTGTTTGGTGCCTTGTAAACTGTGTTTCAAGGGCTAGCCTGTGTTTTCTGCATTCTGATGCTGGAGAGTGTCGTAAAATTCTGGAAACTTAACTGGTAAAAATTAACAGTCCATATTTAGGAGGGACAGTCCCTCCTTGGGTGCTGAATCCCACTGTCCCTCTTTCAGAGGAGCAAAGTCCCTCTTTCAGGAGAGAGAGTAGATGACAGGGATTCAAGCCACAGGTGCCTCTTTCCTGATCGCCTCCCAGGAAAAGCACTTGAGAGGACAATGGAGAGATAATAGAATGACAAGAAACTAAGTGGAGTGAGAAGCAGGAGAGTGTCTGTCCTTCTTTATGCACTTGGAATGCTGGGGACAGTATGTGTGAACATGTAAGTGTGTGGGGGAGTGGGATTTAGTCCCTGATGGGTGGAGCTTATTGGCCAAGGGGGTGGGGCTTGTTCTTCGTTGCCTGCTCAAATGTTGTCAAATATGCTTTAAGGCTTGGTTGCTGCATTAGTTCCAAGTATAAGAGGGACAAGAGGCAAATTAGTTAAGATGATGCCTCATAATGAACCAACTTCTGTTGATGAGCACGACCTCTGAAGCTTGAAAGCTTTTACACATTCTCACCAACAAGAGTTGGTCCAATAAAACATTTCATCTTAACTAATTTGTCTCTTGACTCTCTACAGTAGTCGTTCCCAAATGTTTTGCTTCGGTGGCCTCATTTGAAACTAAAATATAATTACATTAAGCCAGGCAACAAGAAAGGCATATAAAGGATATGAAATCTCAATTAAGCTTATGGCCTTATTCAAAGATAGCATGCCCCCAATGAGGTCCCAACTTATAGTTTGAGAACCTCTGTTCTACAAATTTTAGAGCACAGTGAAATTGCAAAATAGACCTCAAATGGCTATAGTTTCTCCCCAGAATTGCTTTTGGGGAGATCTCCTAAACAATTTTGGGGGAAAACTCCTTCAAAGGGTGAAACAGAAAATTTGAAGCAGTATTGGTTTAAGAAGCTTCCAGCGCCCAGAAAGCCCCTCCAGGTGAGCAGGGCCCCACCCCATAGCCACAAGCCAAAGGTGCACGCCCGCGCCCAGAAAGGCCCAGCAGGCATTGCAG
>QEPC01007559.1:5846108-5882036 GCA_003113815.1 Sphenodon punctatus | reverse complement strand
CCCTGCTCTAACCCACTAGCCCCCACTCCCCTTTCTGAAAACCCAGGAGTTCTGGCTCCCAGCCCGCCCCCCCTGCTCTAACCCACTAGTCCCCACTCCCCTCCCCGAGAACCCAGGAGCCCTGGGCTCCTGGGTTCTCGGGGAGGGGAGTGGGACCCAGCCCCCTTACTCTGGGGCTGGGGGGGCATTGCCCCTGATGTCCTTGGGGGCGCACCGCCCCTGGATGCACGTGTTTAGCTTAGTAACAGTTACAAGGAGAAGCGATACCCTGAAGCATAGGATGGTAGAAAGAAGCATCAGTGAGCAGTTCCTTCCTTCTTTCTTTCTTTCTTTCTTTCTTTTCACTTCAGTAAGAAGCAGCAACATATACAAAAATAAACATTTTTAACAATGCACATTTTTATCTTTCTTTAAGGCCTCATAAATAAAAATCAAATAGGTATGCCCGGTCATCAGTTGGTGTGTGGGTGGTCTTCATGATTTGCAGTCACCGAGACCAAGTTGCTGCAGAGTCTTCTGTTTTATCCTTTATACTTGCTAACACCTTTTCTGTTGAGAAGACATACCACAGAAGCGTGGTCCATTTCTTGATGGTTGGGAGATTTGGAATCTTTCCATTCTTTAGCAATTAAATTCAGTGCTGTTAGTATCAGTTGATCACATGTGCTTTGGTAGAAACACATCTATGGCACTTTCAGGTATAACCCGCACAACGCTATTTCAGGCGTGAACGGAACGTAATACCTGTCACTTCTTGGATCCTAGCCCAACCCCCTTCCAGAAGGGCATTATTATCGTACAGGAATCAACAGGACCACCATGCATGTAGATAATTACTCGATACCCCGCAGTTTCTCCACCACTTATCTGAGTACGCCTCTAATATATGATTAACTCTCATGGGGGTGAGATAGAACCACATGGTCAGTTTTACCTGCACATCCTTGACCTCCCAGAATGAGGAGCTACAGCTTCTGAATCATTTGAGTTTTGTTCTCCTTTGTGTTTTTTGTTAAGGTCTTTCTCCCACCTTTTAAAATAACTCTTTGGAGCCTCCTCAATTTTGATAGCGCTGTAAAGACGTGATAAGCAAGCCCTGTGGAAGCAATACATTTTGAGGAGGGATTTGAAAGTTGTGAGAGGGTGGGAAGGAGGGAGTGGAGCAAAGGTGTTTGGTAAGAGAGCTTCAGGCATAAAAGGCAGCTTGGGTGAAGAGGCAAAGATGGTTGAGAGAGCAGGAGACTGGGGCAGATGAAGGTGCTATCATAGGAGGAGTGAAATTCCTGGGGTATAATAAGGGCAGAAAGCTAGGAGGAGTAAGGTTTGAAGAAGTGGACAACGGGTGAAAACAGACATGACCCTAACTCCACTTTAACACCACTTTAACATTTCTTATGCATGTTGCAGGGCTGCATAGGGCACTAATACAGCCCTGCAACATGCATAGGAAATGTTCAAATGGTGTTAAAGTGGAGTTAGCGTCATGGCTGTTTTCGCCCAATGAATTTGTTATTGCTGCAAATGGGGAAAGGGGACCAGTGGAGAAAGGAGGAATTGAACAAGTCCAAAGCAGTGGGCAAGGTGGATGATAGCTGAGCTGGGACTTTGTTGATGGTTGTCGAGTATGTATAGAATCCAGCATTTCAGGAATGTACAGATTCATGCAAGTTCAACATTTACATAGAATAGGATTGCCTTTCCTCTTACTTTCTTTTCCAACTCTCCAAATCTGGTTGAGCAACAGTGTCGACTGTATTATTTTAGTAATGGGGATGAGCTGCTGGAAAGCTGTTGGGGCCTGATTTATATGTCATTGAATATCCAATCTGGTTCACTTGACAAATCTTCCTTTGCCGTAGATGAACAATCAGAGTCACAGGGACTGGCAGGCTCCCTTCAGCAGACTCTTAATTAATAGTGTCAGCTAAGTACAGCCTTTGCCTTCCTCTTCCTTAACCAACACACATTTTGCTTTACTGCTGGATAAAACCAGCTGTGGACCATATGGGTACATCGTAAGCTCTTTTGGCTTTCCTGAAGTATGATTTAATGACCATGTACTCAAATGTACAAAGCAGCATTAGGATGACTATTAGCTGACCTATAAAATGAGATAAACACAAGCAGTCAGGCTTTCAGGATTCTCATGACCTTGTCTCAATTTTATGCTGTTACATATTCTCACCTCCGTCTCTCTGCTCTGTTTCTGCATTTCCATGAGCTGCTTTGGGGACCATCTAGGTACAGAAACGGGTTCAAAACTCCAATATGTCATTCATTTCCTTTATAATTTCCCCAGAGCTATAGCTCGAGTGGGAAGATTCCACTGGGATGTTTGAACAGATAGTTAGTTGCCTTCTACTCCGCAGGCTGAAAATGGGCCAGATTCTGACATCTTTATCTCTTTTGCCTGAAAATGTACTCTGTGACGAGTTCCAGTGAATTCAGTGGGGATAATTAAGGAACAAAGTGATATGTAGTGGCTGCAATGACAGTACTAGTGTTTAAGATTGAAGCCAGCGTGAGTTCAGAAGAGTACTGGAATCTGCCCCATTAACTTTGGTCATCTTTGTCCTGTTGCACCTTCTCTCTCTAGTGTATAACCTCTTTGGCTTCTAGTTTTGGTGGGAATGGTTGTGGTACAGGACTCCATGTGTCATCAAACATGCTCTTTACAATGGGACTACTCCTATTATGGTTCTTCCTTTTGTATGTTTTATTAAAGATTTAAGCAGTGTCAGTAGGGCCTCTCCATTGAAATTGATCTACAAAGTAAAATAGGGAACAGTGTTTCAGTAAATGTACCCGGTGCTTCAGAAAACACACCGTTAAAACAAAGTTACTGTCTTGAACTGTGGTGTTACATATTTGAGACCTACTCTCCTGGCTATTTTGCAGCTACTGTGTCTTTGTGGTGCATACACCTGGGGATCCATACCTGTTCCCCTTTTCCCACAGCGTGGTGTGTGTGCAGGGGTGGGGGAGAAGCATTATGTCAGTCTGCCTCTTTTGTCTTTGAGTGTACTGAGACAGGGACATCTGGTTCTAGGGGTGAAATTAATTTTCTGGAGGGAGTCCATTTCCAATTAATCTGCTTGGTTCAATCTGGTCTCGCGAAATGTGGACCGATCTGCAACCCAGTCCACATTTTGTGGAGATCAGGATTGGCTGGTGTCCTGCCGAAAAGCAGGGTGCCATCCTGTTCATGCGCAATATATCTATCGATCTATCTAGTACTACATGTATGCAAAATGGCGACACCCTGCTGTTCCAGAGGCTGATCAGCAATTCAGAACAGCATGTGGAGATTCACCATGCGCTCCCAGCAGATCTCCATGCACTCTTCGAAAATTGTGTAGGATCTCTATGAAGGCAGAAGAACTGCTCGGTTTCAGCCTTTATCTGGTTCCTGTCCATGCTTCAATGTGGCAGGGCTCCTCCCATTTCTCCCCCCACCCCTCTCCCTACCCTGCTTCCCTATGAGAAAGAAGCAATGGGATTAAATTAGGTAGGTTTAACTTAAATAATAGGAAAACCTTCCTATCTGTTCAACAGTGGAATGAGCTGCCTAGGGAGGCTGTGGAATCACCTTCCCTGGGGTTTTCAAGAAAAGACTGGGCAGGCATATGTCAAGGATGTTTTAGGTATAGGGTGATATTATTGTTATGTGTATAAACTATATATAGCACTTGAAGTCTTCAAAGTTCTTTACAATCCTTATCTGGTTCACCCTCACAACATCCTTGTGAGGTAGTTCATTATTATTCCCATTTTACAGATGGGAAGCTGGGGCTAAGAGACAGTGGTTTGCCCAAGGCCACCCAATAAAATAGTATTGGAACACTCATCTCCCAGATTCAGCATCTTATCCACTAGTCTACACTGGCTCTTGACGCTTGAAATCCCTTCCAACTCTCAAGTTCTATGACTCTATGTGAGAACAGCACCATTCTGGCTCATTGTGAATTAGAGTGGTCAAATCTGACCTGCAGAAGCAGACAAGGTATTTCCAAGGTACTTCCAGACAGGATTATGTACAATCCTGTCTGGAGATACACAAATCTAAACAGCAGCTGGTGATGTATTTTTGTAATAAAAATAATTTCCATACTTCCGATGTTAACAGGGCCTTGTGTTTCTACGATGAGCCGTGTTTGTGACTCATTCCAAATGAAAGGTGTTGAATCAGCGTGAGACTAGTATTACATGTTGACCATACGCGACTGGAAAATAACACTTCTAGTTAAAGGTCAGCTTCTAGCTTAGATTATGGTCACAATCATGGCAAGAATATCCCAGCTTCTATTTTTCAAAATTTGTCTGTGTTATGAATCGTTTTGACATATTTTGTGCTTTGCAGACCCACTTAGCAATGGACAGACCAGGACTCTTCGAGGTTATTTACGCTCTGCTTCCCTAACTGCTTCTGGTAATCAGACTTATCCTCCATGCTAGAAGCCAGAAGGAAACATAGCTTTCATTAGCTGTCTCTTCTTCCCTCTGCTGTTAGTAGCTTCTTTTACTAATGTCATTTAGAAACCAGTTTTGAACATATATTACTAGGCCACGGCCAGTGGTCCTCAATCTTCTTGCCAATGGACCACTGTCAATCTTCATAGTTTCTTGTGGATTGCCACACTGCTCCTTGTACCAACTGGCTGCCACTACAGGTGAGCCTGCCTGGTGCATTGGGGCCATCTGAAGGGAGTAGGAAAGCAGAGGATAAGCTGCAGTCAGCTGGGGCATCTGAGGATACAGCCTGGCCATGCCATGTTAAAGATAGGTGCCATCCCAGCCAGGATCACAGGCTGCTGTTCTGTAGCTGGGGATGATTCCAGGGAGAAGCTGTAGATCACATTATTTGGCTAGTGCTGAATCAAATAGTGA
The DNA here is from genome assembly GCA_003113815.1 of Sphenodon punctatus. Taxonomy (NCBI): domain Eukaryota; kingdom Metazoa; phylum Chordata; class Lepidosauria; order Sphenodontia; family Sphenodontidae; genus Sphenodon; species Sphenodon punctatus. The sequence continues at coordinate 5,877,149 of QEPC01007559.1, read as the reverse complement.
CTTTTATATTTGTGGATATTATTTTGCTTTTTTGGATAGCCATCCAAATATTTGAATACTACCTTCAACTGAAATGGAATGGATATTCATATAAACACAACAAATTACATCAATTATGTCCTTCCCACATAGGAAGGATTAGGTCCCTGCAAGGGATTGGACTTATGCTCTACATGAGTAAAGGAGTTGTGTACGTCTTTATAAGCCCTTGAAAGGAAGAAAAAGAAAAAGACACTGAAGAAACTTCTGGAGAGGCAAAAAGTCAGCATTGTTTATTGAAAAGTTAATAGTGGGCTCAGGACTATATTTATTCCCTTGCTGATAAACTGGGTTTGGTTTATTTCAACTGTATAGTTTACAGCAGAGTCAGGACTTTTTTCAATCTTCAAAGCTGTTCCATCAGCAGCAGGTCCAGGATTTTCTGCAGCCATCTTAAAGCAGTTTGCAGTTCTTGTATCAAGACAGACTGTATTGGGTCATATATGCTTTTATTTTCACTTTGTGTAATCTGATATTTTGTTTTATTAACGCAATTCGATATTGAAATATAACAGACAGTTAAAGAACACAGAACGCATAATCGGTGTAATTTGTTGTATTTATATCACATAGTGTATATTGCACCTGTATACCTCTGTTGTTGTTGATGGATATTCATATACCTGCTCTTCTGGTTTTTTGGCTGTTCCGGTGTTTTTTTTGGGTTTTTTTGGTTATTCAGTTGTTCAAATATTCAGTTATTTGGTTGTTGGGCTGTACAAACAGCCAAAAACCAAACAAACACACACAAACTCAACCTGAAAACCAGAGTGGATATCCAACGATGATGGACCTGAAATAAAGTTCTAGTAATTCAGTTCAATGGACATGGTTCAAATTGGACAAAGTCATTGGATATTAACCACTGATGTTCATTTCAGCCTTAACTGTGGACTTATGAGACACCAGTGTTTCCCAGATCACAGCTTGGGAGGGATGGGCAAAGCTCCTAAGCCCCCCAGAGTCGCAAACTAAAATGTTCATATTGCCAAGAGCAACATCAGTCATGGCTTCCCCTGATCCCAAGGACAGAACAGCATGGTTTCCCGCCAGTCCCCCAACCCTCACATAAAAGCTGTGGTCTGGTGGGTTCAAGCGGTAGCAGCAACATAGGGTATACTCCCCCTGCTTCCACAGCCCCCATGAGGCTCCAGCAGCTGAAATGGTGGTTCAGCTTCTCATCCTCATGAGGGAGCTACATGGACATGCTCCCAGGCAGCCACCTATGGCAGGATTTGCAGTACAGGTGGTAGAGAGTGGCATGTGGCCCCTTAGCCACCATCTCCCACCTCTGTACTAGACTGTCAGCATCCTTTAATCCAAGATGCACTTCTGCTCATTAGTGTTAAGTGTTTATACAGTGCTGTGTTACAGAGGTCACAAGGAGCATCCTTGTAAGGGACATGGGGAGAGGAGACATCCAGAATGGTTGTGAGTGGACATTAGGAATGGGGCAGCAGTTCAGGATCAGGGCCAGAATGGGGAGTCTGGATTAGGGCTGGAACTGAGACAGGCAGAACTAGGAACAAGGCAGGACAAGAGCAAGGGGCACAGAGCAGGAAGAGGAGTGAGAGAGAGAGTTGCTTTTCCCAGCTTCCTGCTGCCACCAGTCAGGTTTATATCCTTGCTGGCAGCCAACCAGGAAGCTGGGAGGCATGGTGTAGGGGCTTGGACAACCTGGAGAGGGGTGTGGCAAGGGCTAGAGTTGAGGACTCTGCTGAGTCAGGCAGCTTTGGTACCAGACAGTGCTTCAGAAAACCAGTGATTGAAGGTTCAAGACCTGGGTCCTGTAGGAATCGGTGTTCTACTTTGTGCATCAGGCCCTGACCTTGAACCCCCACCCTCCAGGGCTCTGGAGCAGTGGTTGGCCTGTCAGTGTCATCGCCTCAGCCTGCCTCTGGCCCAGTCACTCCCCTGCCATGTCTCCTCCCCATCTTGTCTTGATCCCACCCCATCTGTCTGTCTCAGCCCTTGCCTGGTTTCCAGCTTCCTGGTTGGCTACCAGAGAGCATAAAGGACATACTGGTGGTAGCAACAGGGAGCTGGGTGAAGCAACACTCTCCCTGTTTGTCCTGCTTTTGGTTTGCACTGTGTCTTTGTACCCTCTCTCTAGTTTTGTGGCCCCCCCCCCCTTGTGTTCTTGTACTCAACCTTGTCTTGCTCGCGTCTCTAGTTATGCCTTGTCCCCTCTTGGTCTTGTGCTTTCCCTGCCTTTGCCCTTCCCTCAGCTTTGCCTCCTGTTGTGCCTCACAGCGTTGACCCTGAACCCTGCCACCCCCTAAGCCCTACGACCACCCACATCCCGGACACCCCTTGTCCTGTGACCCTTACAGCATGTGCCTCTGTACAAAGGAACTTAGACCGCATTCTCACTGGGCAAAAAATGCAGCATTTACCTCTGGGAAAAACTTCAGGAGGCAAAGGCTGTGTATATTTAGCCTGGTGAGAAAGCAAATCCACTCAGCTTTGCCTCTGAACAAGCGATGGTTACAGAGCATGTTTTTCCAGCTCTGTAACCTCCGCATGTTTGGAGGCAAAGCTGCGTGGGTTTGCTTTCCCACCAGGCTAAACATTTTTCCCGGAGGCAAATCCTGCGCGTTTTGCCCAGTGAGAATGCGGCCTTTTTATTGTTATGCCTAAATCTCCTCTTCTTGTGCCTGCTTAAATTTTTTGTCAACGGCTTCCTGAAGCTTCTCCCACATGCATGCAGATCACATGGACCTAGTTCTGCTGTATCTTATGTGTTCATAATATATGTTAATGGAATGAGCATCCTTGGTACAATAACTACAGCTATTGGCACATCAGTAAGAAATGGTAGAAGTTTGGCTTTTGCAGGAACTCATAACTTCTCAGTAGCAGTGAGTCACCTTCTCCTACATGCATGGATGATTGAAGCAGAGGCAGTTCTACTAGCCTTTTCTGAATCAGTAGTAGGAATCACAGCTCACTATCTTAGCTGTTCTGATTTAAAAAAATATCCTACTTCACTGGAAGTCAGATATTGCAATTTTCAGACACTATCTTCAAACACTAGGGAAGTGGAATACTAGGAGCTTCTTCTCCTGTTCTACAAAGCAAAGAACGAGCTGCTACATTTTAACCACGAGAAGTATTTGAAAACACAATTCACTTTAACAGAACTTGCAAAATATATTCCTAGGAAATAATGGGGTCCCCCTCCCTTTCTTTCCAGCTCCACCCTTGCTTTTATTTTATTGAAAGACAAGCCTTTAAAAAAATAGAGTATAAAAACTTGAGATACTGCAGTCAAGAAGCCAAAGTTGACAGCTGTTTACTTGTTGATAATTAAGAGTTGGGGTTTTTGTTGTTGTAACGTATGCTGATGTCAGTGGTTCCCCCCCTGAACTTTAAGTTCCTATAAAACTTCTGTTTCTATATATGTTTCCTTTTTGTGTTTGACTTTGTAACAGGATGTTCAGGCCTTGAAATGCTGACAAGGGAAGACTTCAGGCCCAATGTTAACTTGTTCTAGACTTTTCCATGGCAGGGATTGCAGTAGCAGAGGAAGACAACATGGTTTCAGAGGGTGTTACCAAACATGACGCTGGCCCGCGGTGGTCCGCTTAGGCCTGTGAGCCATCGGCACGTTTGTTGGCATGCTACCAGATGTTGGCCTAGGGTCACACCCTGGGCTAGCCACCAATACACCCAGGCCATGGCCTGCCTGACAGGGCCTAAGCAGGCTATCACATGTGTTAGCCTGATGTTCCCATCCCGGGAGCACCATGAACTGAGCCAGGGCCAGGTTGGACCGTGTGTCTCTCCACCCTCCCCGGTGGCCTGGCCGCTGGCACGTTTGTTGTGCTGATGGAACAGGTGTGGGCCATGTTGCCAATGTGTTTCCGACCTGGGTTGGGTTGTGATGGCAGCACTCCAGTGTCGCGTCTGTTAACATCCAGAGAGGCAGTTGGAATTTAGGGTAGAACTCCAGACTGGCATTTAAGAGACAAGATTCCCAGGTTTTCATTGTCAAATGTTGTGAAGGCAAACAACATGACTCAGTTCGTAGAAGACCTCAAGGCTCAGCTAGTCCAACCCCCAAAAAAGGATTATATAAGTTCTTAGAAGATAGGCCCATAAACGGATATTAGTCAGGTTGGTCAGGGAGTTAGTCCTCTGACGTTTGTAATCTGGGAGTGAATAGCAGGCAATGGATCACTCGATTACGATTAGTTCTGAAGTTCTCAGAAGAAACTGAAACAGGTCACTTTCCAAGACAGGATGCTGGGCTAGGTGGACCTTTGGCAGTGACCTGATGGTGTTTAAGTTCCTCAGCAACTACAAAGACTAGAACTTTACTTTTGTTAGAATGAATGAAAGTTCATAGTTTCAAGACTTGGGGCTTTAAGAAAAACACCAAACGCTGAGAGTCTGAAACACTGGAAAAGACTGTCTGGGAGGAAGCAACCAGTTTTGCTGTTTTGCTGCTCTGTTCACCTGTCTAAAAAGGATGCTTGGGTCAAACTTCCGGTGATGAGCTGTGTGAAAAACAAAAAATATTTTCATTCTAGAATATCTCTTCCTTCACCTCACTTGTTTGTTGTAATACTTGTTTGATGGTTGTTTTTTCCCCCTGTAGACTCAGTATCTTAATGTTTTTTTGTTTTTCCATCTGTCTCCCCACCCCATACAGTTTTGTACATACTCATGAAAGAGGCCAACTGGTTTTATTGGTTGGAATCTTGGTTCCAGACCAACATGGTTCCAAGTCAGTGGTTTCCAACCTTTCTGCCTATGTGACCCCATTCTGACACTTAAATAGAATCCCCTAACCCAGACAGCAACAACATACAGAGTAATTCAAATATCCATTGAGATCATGACCCATTCACAGATGGTGGCTTGATCCCCAGATCAGAACCAAAGTTTGGGAATCTTTAAGTTCAAGTTGATTTAGCTTTGTCAACTAGCACGTTTCCATTACCCAACCCACAGTATTCCTGCTCCTCCAGTCCCGAGTCTCTCCTGAGTATTAGAAGAGAGAAACAAATTGTAAATGATGGTGAAATGTGACATGGTTTTATGAGAAAAATACAAGGAACGAGAATGAGACTATCAGATAAATTTTTCACATGGGACTTGCAGCACGATATAAACTCAGGTCATTTCCAATGCAAAACTACTAAACACTGCTCTGTGTTATTATGCAAATTTAATTGTTTGATCCTTGAAACAATTTCCCAAATCTTTCAAAGTTCTGTTTGCTTTGCAGTGCTCACTGCTGTTCCCTTTAACATGTATAAAAGGTTTTTCTCTCTCAAACAATATATGCCATTTACACGCACTTTTGAATGTAGCCACATCAAACACCTGTTCCTCATCTTTCCAAGGCAGACATTGTATATAAGTGTGAAAGGAGATTTATCAATACAGCTTTAATAAGAACCCTCTTTGTAAATGTCCGGTAAGATGGATCGTGTTGCCATGGCAGAAGTGTAACCTGAAAGAGTGTTTCTCTCCAAATACAAAAATGATTACTCTTCTGATTGCTGGCCGCTGACTGCCATGTTTAGAGATTCTTAGAGTGATGATAAATGCCTGCCAAATCCAGTGAATCCTTTATCAATTTGGATCTTTGGCTTTGGCTCTCATATCATAAAAGTTATTCCTATTGAACTTGGTTTATGTAACTCTGTTAGAGAGTCTTTCTATTACCTTTATTGGGCTTTGGATAAGGCCCTCAACATCCACATACCAATTTAATGGGCACGATACAAACATCTAGGTATTGATGTACAGGTAGATTACCTAAGCAGCTAGGGGCATGGTGGCTGAGTAGTTAGGACATTTGTTTATATCTCTGAAGGTTCTGGATTCAAGTTCTGCTTGGTCTTGCATTGTATTGCCACCTTCAGTTTACCCATTCTACCCAGCTGTGAATGGGTATCAGATCTGTTAGACTGGAGGAAGTCAAAGGCAGTTAGATTGGTGCTGGCCATGCCACTTCCTTGCATCCGATAGGCCACATAGACTGTCATGCCCTAACCACTCTGTCCTGATGAGCCAAAGTAGCCAAACCAAGCCACAGAGGGTGTTCTTAAACAAGCAGGGCTTGAGGAGGGGTCCATGGCTGCTGAGTGGCAGAGCTGCGGCGCACCCACGCACATGGAGTGAATGGGGAGCAATTCCAGTGAGCAGCTCCCAGGGTGGCCACCACGCCTACTCAGGCAGCCTCCATGCACTCCCGCCACCATGGACTGACCCTGCAAACAACTCATACAGGCAGCTGTTCACCCTCCACCGCACCCGGCAACAACCCCCACCCCAAGCCCCGCCCAACTTCTTGCCCTCTGCCATGACACACAGCCTCAGACATCATGGAAACATGCAGCCACAGCAGCCAGTAACCCCTTCCTGTCTATGATCCCAGGAGCCAGTGCAGCTGCTGGTGATCCTGGGCAACAACGGAGGTGCATACTGAGAGGGACATACAGGAGTCTGCTGTCTGAGCTGCTGTCCTCCGTGGTGGTACCTCTTCTCTTGTGCATCACAAGAGGTGTTTGTTGTGCTTTGAACCAACATGATGTTGTATTTCACACGTGCGTCCTTTAAGAGCTCCTGGTAGGGCTGTGGATGGGACTTGGGAGGCGGCCAGGCCACGGATCTGTCTGCTGATATGGGTGGGCTCCCCGGTTCATACAGGCAGGGGATGCGTGGGTGCCTATCCCCATGTACTTCTGGGGCTCCCCCCACACAGGGCACTCCAGATTTTTCAGCAGTGCCCCATGAGTGGGTGCTGTGTGACTCATGGGAGCACGCATCCCCAGGTGGCCATGCGTGTTAGCATCTCGTTTGAAAACACCCAGAGGTCAGGGATGGGCTTTGGCTTTTTGACACATGCACCTAACTCCTATCAACTTCTAATGGGATTCTAACACCTGAGTACCTTTGTAAATGTTCCCGTTAGGCCTTGATGCAGTACACAGTGAAGCCAGTGAGAGTATTGATGAGTCCGTAACAGTTCTTTTTATTGTATACCCATCAGGCTCATATCATCACATTCCATATGCAGATTTCTAGCACTTTCTGGGAGGCAAAGCACAGAGTCTGCCCAATTGAATTTATCCTGGTGATACTGGAAAAAGAATGTTTATCTTAACTGTTGATAGCTTGCTGTAATCACCTGTGGCAGAAGAAAAATGAATAAATCTTTGGTTTGAAACTTGACAGGTCTTCAAACCTGAAGGTGGAGGCTGAGTAGCAGCAGCATTTAGACAAATAGATGGACTATGCAAAACCAGTCAGGGAGTGAATAATCATGTAGCAAGACTAAAGGACAGAAATCCACACAATATTGTACCTGCTACGTACAGTGTGAGGAATCCTGCTAGCATTGGATTCAGGAGGTGATCAGGAATTAGATTTTGAGAGAATTTTCCAAGGTCAGATATGAGAGAGACCAATGTTAATCTTGAAACGATTTCTCTAGGCATTTTGGTTAAAAAAGAGATGTTCATGCCCACCCCTGGCTTCCCTTTTAACTTTCCACTCTGTGCTAATAATGTACATGTTAGGTTGTGATCAATGTATTTTTATTATGCATTCATTAATATTTTAATTCTATTTTCTATTCACCTCTGTAAACCTGGGAGCTGCTTAGGCCTCTCCTGTAAGGTGCTGAGCCCCCTCCATGCCAGTCAATATCAAGAGCACCCAACCTCTCACAAGACTGGCCCTTAATAGGGATGGGAGCTGGTTGAATATGTAAATAGAAACTTCAGAATCAAAATTTGATAGTGAAATGTTTCAGTAGTCATGGCAATTTCAATTCAAAACATCTCTTCTGTGGACCTTTCCTCCAAGGTTTTTGAAGCTTGGTTATCCATCTTCCACATTATCTGCAAAAAGATCGTGCATTATTTCATTGTCTAGTGTCACTTCTGACTCTGTACTGAAGGTACCAGTCGTAGTGCATGTAGGTGTGAACCAATCTTGACTTGGGGTGAAAACAGACATGCACATAACTCCACTTTAACACTGATTTAACATTTCTTATGCATGTTGCAAGGCTGTATTGGCGCCCTATGCAACCTGCATAAGAAATGTTAAAGCGGTGTTACCGTGCATGTCTATTTTCACCTGTTGACAGGAGCTCTTTGTCCACAGCACTCCAGGACCTAGCTTGAAACTGCAAACTCTAAGGATTATGGGTTTAGTTCTGCTAAGCGCTCGCGACTCTGGCATTTGCAGAGATGTTTTGTATCTCATTGAACTCATTGGGAATGATGGACATCTTACAGCCAGAAATTCAACCGGCCTCTCCGGGGGTCAAGATTTGGCTGGAGATAGTAATTTTTGATGTTATTTCCCTTTCTGAATCTGCCTTGCTTTTATTTCTTAAGTGTTTTGACATTCAAATTTCCTGACCTTTTTCTCATTGGCCAGAATTAAAATATTTAGCTTCTGGCAGTTGCATGCATCTTCAATTTTCATATTCTATAGACTATGGGCTAGATGGACCAGAAGGGTTGACTAGATAATTTAATGTTGGAGTACATGCCATTTCTGATATTCCCTTGGAATAAAGAGAGATCACCTCCTCCCTTCTGAAATTGCTAGGGCAACAAACTAACCCTGGACAATACTGTTATTAAAGCACAGTCTCGTAGAGATTCTTCTCCATTTTGTCCAGCCCCGCTGTTCCCGTGTTCCCTTTGTTTCATCTTCTTTGTAATGAAAAGTGACATTTCTCTAACATCCTGGAAAGTCTTGCATGATTGGTCCCAGTTCAATATCTGCAGGGAGAAATTAAGATTACACTACCCACACTTTAATGATGAAGTTCCCATGGCTTTTTAATGACATAATTCTATTCTAAATGCAGATGCGGCTGTGTTTGGTGAACTTCAGAATGGGAGTCTTACAGTAAAATTACATAGACTGATCAGATCATATTTGCCGTAATGTAATCTGTAATTAAAAGCAACTGCTCTGTAATAACAATTAAAATAATCTGTGAGTAATTAAATGCTGCTCAGTTAAGATTTTTTTTTTTTTTGTACTTAAGGAATATCAAATTTCCTCATCAAGACAACAGGGTTTTAACAACTGCTTTGTACAAATAGTTGTCAACCAGTTTCGCCGTTTTATTCAATTATATTTTCAGTCTTTTCAGCACTTCATTTCTCTCCATGTTCTGCCCATCTTGGATCTTGCTTGGAATAGGTTGGCTAAACTACTTCTTTATTTGCATTTAATCTAGTTGAGAGTTTTATCTAATTTGATGTGGCAGGATTCTTTTCTGCATATGAATTTAATTGAAATTGTGTTGTTTTGTGGCTTCATATGTAATTGATAAATCTTAAGACTCAGATTGGCACCAGGGAAGATGCCATTTATTAAGAACATAAAAAGTGCCATACTGGGTCAGAACAATGGTCCATATAGACCAACATCCTGTCTCTGATAATGACCAAAGTTGGTTGTTCAAGGAAAGTGATCAACAGATCATAATAGGGTGGTGCATTTCCAGCTATTCACTTCCAGCCACTGACAGTCTGAGGTCGTATCCACTGAGTAACTTTGGACCTAACTTCTAAGAACGTAACTAATCCTGTCTACTACTGACATTTTTTTTTTCTAGTGTTGACTGAAACGGAAAATATTCTCCTTTTCTTTTACCATGGATTTGTCTTACACAGTTGTTACTGATCTGTGGCCCATGGACTACTGATCATTCTTGAGGGTACAATAGCTGTTCTGAGGAACCAGGAGCTTCTACGCCAAAATGGTTGTTGGTCCTTGCTAGCAGTGTGGCCATCTCTTGTTAGGAAATGGTCTCAGAAGAGGGTAACACAAGCCCGCTCCGAACGGAGGATTTAGATGCTGCGGGGAAATAAGAGGCCCCCCGCTCAGAAGCCGCCCCTACCTGATGCCGACTTCCAGACCCCAAGAATGCAAACCCAGGCTCCCACCAACCCTAAAGCCTCAGAGACACTGCAGCCGAGCAGTGAAGCCCAGACTGACCCACGCCTCCTGTAAACAAAGGGGCGGGTCCTTCCAACGTGTCCACGCTGCCTCCGAGCAACAGCACAGAAGCAACACAGGACCAGCTGCCCCCCCCGGGGGCGGAGCCCGCAGAGACTAGCAGAACCCCTGCAGGTGATGGGGGAAAAGCCTAATCAGACCCTGTGGCGTTCAGCATGTCTACAGGCACGTAAGGGGCGGAGCTAAGCGTTCATAAGGAAGCCTCAGCATAATCACCTTGCCGGCGATCAGCAGTGCTGTGAAGCTGGCCCCCTTGTGATTCTTCTGACGGTCCTTGTTGGAGTATCTTGTGCTATTTAGAGCAAGTGTGTTGTGTGGAGTGAACGAAGAGTGAAAGGTGAGTGCGTGAACTAGGAGTCTGTGTGTCGTTGTTTCGTGTTGCATTTCCCCTTCTATTCCAGGCGGTTCCCTTCCTTCCCTACCGCCCAGTGGTGTCGGCTTTCCCTTCCTCTCCCCCTTCCCAAGGTCTTAATCCCTTCCTCACTGTCCAGGACACCCAGGTGAGTTCTCCTGAGCACAGTGTAAGTGGGTGTGGATTTGGGAGTGTGAGTGTTGGGCAGGATCCTGGTCCCCCTGTGGAGTGTGTGAGGGACGTTCACTCTTCCTGTTGCTTTCCAGTGCCCCTGTGATGATACGGCCTCATCCCTATTGGGATGTTTAGGGCCAACTCATATCCTGAGGGGTCTTGTTTCTCAGCAAAGGAGAGTGAACTCCCTTGCAGCGCAGGAGTTCCCTCGTGTGTTTAGGGCATTCCCGAGGCTAGGTCCGTGGGTTCCCTTCCCACAAACTCCTTACCCTCACATCTCTACAAGGTCAAGGGGTGGGGATCTGTGAACAGCACATGCACATTATGGTCATCTCCCATCTCCCCCTCATCCCTGAGATGACTGTGGCTCCAGTAGGAACTTAATGGAACCTTGTGTAGTCCTGACCATGTCTGGTGGGTCCATGGTGGTCTATGAGAAGGTCTGAGGGTTCACCGTGATCCTTTAGTCCCATTCTACCAGGATTGTTTTGTTTAAAATCTCTTGGCACCTACAACCTCCAGCCCCTTCTCTTTTCTCAAGGGGAACAAAATTCTTGTGGCACTGAGCATGGTATTTAGTGGTGTGGTAGCACCTCTGCAACTTTTCTTCTCTTCCTTAAGTGCACAAATAATTCCCTCTGCTGGGTCTCTGTGGCTGGGGAGGTGGCAAACAAGATTTTGGGATGCAGGACGTACAGGTCTCTTTCGGCAATGAGTGAAGGGAGAAATTATTGAAGTGTGGTTCTGTTAGTGTTGGGAGAGGGCCATAGCAGGCAGAGAACTAATACAGAGGCTTGAGTCCTTTTACCTGAAGGCTATGGTCTCCATAGCTTTCAGGGATCCAATAGATTTGTGGACCAGTTTCCTTCCTCATTTGATGTTGGGCCCTGACTCCTTCCTGATGGATAATGCCAGAAACTCTCCAAGTGGAATGCAATCCCCTAGGTCTTGTGGTATGTACAGACCTTTGCAGGATCAGGCTTGAATCCGTTGAAAGTATTTGGTGATGCCTTATGTCCAACAGATGTTTCTCTGTCTGTGTCAATATTAATATTTTTCCATTTACAACTCCACACAGAAAGGGAAGAGGGGACCCGCGACCTCTTACTTCATAGGCCCAGGCCCCTAATGTGTATAGTCTATGATGTTTCTAGGATTCAAGGTGGGCACTGCTGTCACTGGAAACCCATTTTTTTCCAGTCCTTGAGAAAGTGGGGTGTAATCCAGAAAGGATGGGTTAAAACACAGAGATATGACAACTCTGTTTCCAGCCTCAAACAGGCAATACTTCCCCAGGGGCCTTCATTGCAATCTGTCCCCCTCAGCAAGGGGTTTTACTTCCCATTTCTCCTGCCCAGCAACTCTTGTCTCTCCTTAGCGTATTTTGCTGCCATTTTAACCTTCTCTGGCCAGTCACCTGGCAATCCTGCCTAAAGCATCCCTTCAAGGAACCACACTCTCCATTACAAGGAACTGGGAATTGTCTGGCCCCTGGTATGTATCTATTTGCAGATTAGCAGGCAGACATGAAAGGGAAGCATACCAAGATTAAAAACCCTGGAGAACAATTGGTTCTTTTGCACACTGCTTTCTAATACAAATGTGTTACCTGGATATCAAAGCAAGGAGCATGTGACCTAGAAGGTTCCCAGGTGACAATTATATAGATATCAAAGGAGCTCAGCTAATCTTTATAGGAGACTGGAGGCTAAATTAGAAAGCATGCTACTTGCTGGAATATACAGTACAAGCCAGTGGCATCGTTTCAAAGGAAAGGCTCCAGCCACATGAAGAGATGATTCAGGGGATTAGTCACTGGCTTTTCACCTCAAAAAACCAGGGCTGGCCTGAGGGGCACTTGGGAACACATGGCCTCACGGGGCACATCGGTTTAAGGAGCACTTTGAATTGCCAGGATGCCATAGGCTTGTTTGTCTCCCACTAAAGTCATTAGTCTTCTGTCCCTTTGCGTTTAAAGCAGATGCTGCCTGCTGGTGCTGTCTCAGTGGCTGCATTTTTAATCACAGAGAAGCAGCATTGCAGGTATGTGTGTGATGCTAATGACTGGTGACAGATGACCCTCTTAAGCACTGACATTTGGGTTCATTCTGAAATGGTTTCTTCCACCCCTGAATGCATCTTTGCTTGCATCAAGATATGACTAAGGGGAAAGAATTGGACGGGGAAACGACATTATTTTCCCAAATATGTCATCTCCTATCCTTATTAGTGATTGGGTTTTGGATCTTCCACACAAAAGCCTTCCTCAGACTGGGTGAATTGATTATTGGAGATAAAGCAGATGAGAATAGGGTTTGCTGGGTACTCTCACTGTAGGAAGGGGACTGGAATGCAATAAGAGGAAGAATCTTCCGTTCTTTCATGCCTCAAGAGAGGTCCAGCTGAATTGCAGTCCTAAACAATGTGCTTTCATCTTCCCTAGCTCCTTGCTGGGGGTCTACTTCTCCACTCTGTCGTGCTGATGTTAAGCTGCTGTAACTCCACTGGCTCCCAGGCAGAGCTGAACTGAGCACCCTCCAAAATTGGTATCTCCGTTGAATATGTACTAGCTCTTCCCGATTCGCCATTTGTGGATTTGAAATGGGGGGAAACTGTGTGCGTGTGCGCGTGCATAAATACCTACTAATTTTATAAGCCAGCTGATAGAAAGTGGCAACTTAGGACCCTGGCACAGCTGCCCCAAAACAGCAGCTGAGCCACACCAGAAGAGTCCTTTCTAGGCACTAACTGTAAGCTCTTTATATGACCAGCATGCAGTACCTAGCCCTATGACAAAAGTAGGTAGTTCAAGGCTGCTGTAAGCTAAAAAAAACTAGATGTAAACAGAAGAGAATCCACCAAAAGGGGAAACCCCTGCTAGTGTCTTTTGTTTTTAATAATGAAGGAGCAGCTCCTAGTTTCACAACTCAGGTTGCATCCTTACAGCCAGTAGAGTCAGTCAGTAGGAGCTGAGACTTCATTTTGTTAAAAAAGGAAACGGAATGAAACAGAAGACTTGATCCCATGATCACAGAGGTTAGCTTCCCAGCCACACTGCAGCTGCAGCTTTAACACCCTTACAAACAGCTATCTAGCTTGTTGGGCACTAGAGTCCTTCCCCTGCTGGCTGAATGATGCAGTGTAGCTAGCTAGCCCTTTCTCCTGTAGCTCTGGTGGTAGAACAGGGAATGGGAGACTGATAAGTCAAGGGCTCAGATCTGGACTGTATGGTAAGCTGAAGGTGTTATATCTTGCATTTGTAAGTTTACTTTGGAAAACAATAATATAAGCTTTTCTTCCTGTGTGGTGGATTCCCTGATGTCTAGATACTATTCCTTTACTTGATGCAGCCTTGAACCAATGACTTTACAATAGCATTTGCTTAACTCTACCACCAGAGCAAGCGTTAGTTGTCTTGTTAATTCAGTCATAGGGTAATTTCAGATGTGACGGGCCTTTCGGCCCACCACAGTGACCCCTGGACAGATCCCGGTCCGTGATCAGACCGGCTGTCCTTTAGATGTGCCAGCCTGATCGGGGAGGGGGTGGGGCTGCACAATGCGACATATGGCTGCTCAGCCCCACCCCCCTGTGCTCCTCTGGCCACCCGCCCTCGGGGAGACGGGCGGGCGCAGCGGCCAATTCGGCTGCTGCGCTCGATCCCATACGGCAGTCAGAACCACGGTCTGGAACAGGGCGATATAACAGACATTACCTTCGCCTCATTCCTGATCGTGGTTCAGCTAACCACAATTCTGGAGATGAGGCCGGCCTCACCTCCAGAATCATGGTTAGCTTTGAACCCCGCCAGGAATTCACCGTGGTGAACATCTGGTGGGGCTCAAACAGACGTTCGCACAATCATAACCACCACCCTGAATGCACTGTGATTCGGGGTGGTTGACTGTGATCCCATAATGTCTGAAATTACCCATAGAAACCATTGGCATATTATGCACATAAATGAGTGGTTTCTTCCATATGTTCAGTAGGGCTTTTTTCCTTTTGTGTGGTGGATTCTCTGCTGTTTATATAATTTCTTGGCTACAGCAGCCTCAAACCTCCCCATTTCTTTTCTAATGCACTACCAGCAGAGCTACCAGAGCAACTACTCATTCCCCTTATCTACTCCAAATACTAGGGTAAAAGAAACTTTCCTACAAGTTAAAAACTTCGCAAAGCTACTAGACGGGCTCTACAGGGCAGAGATATTTTTCTCTGGTAGCTATGATAGTCCCAGTGGACAGTCCACGGCAGATAAATTGAATGTATTTATTTTCAACATGGACTTGTTCTTTATGTTCTTCTACTACAGTTTCCCCATCTCTTCTGGGACTTTAGCTAATTAGCACACAATTATTCACAGCCAGAGTGGGGGTGGGGGGAAAGCGAGAGATATTCAAGTGACTCTTTCTTGCCTTAATCACTTGTATGCAATTACTGCAAAACCATTTGTTTACTGGAAGCGGCACAGCTTTTGCATTGAGGTCAGAAAGTCAAGAATAATAATAATCTCCTTGCTCTTAGCTGAGCATCCATTATCTCCAAACTTTCAGCATTCTGGGATGACACCGGCATCTTAATATTCCTTAATAGGCTCTTGTTGCCACTCTTTTTATTTATCTTTTTTTTCTGAGCCTCCATGGCAGCCAGTAAGAGCCTGTACACATATTAAGAGAGTCCTTCAATCAGGTTTTACTGTTATCAGAGGACCATAAAAAATAAATAAGTTCATTTTCAAAGTATAAATGTGAATCTAGGCAATTGACGGATCCATACGTCACTTCTTGGTAAAGGCTCTAACCAAACTGCCACATTAAAATAAAGAAGGCTTGCTTTCAACTTTCATCACATTCAGTAACAAATCTTTCCCCTGCAACTCTGTTTACTGCGGGGATGACGCAAAGATGAGACTTATCCCAATCTGTTTGAGAAACATTATAATTTGATGCTAATAACAAATAATAAAGGCCAGCAATTTTGGACCTGCTGACAATAATAAGCGGCGCCAGCTTTATAAATGATAGTAACCCACGGCTTGTTTTCTAAGAGGAAGCTTTATTATCAAAAGTGCCGATCGCTGATATTACCATGCTCAGAATTGCAATGCGGTACCTGCCGTGTAAGCTGATCTCTGGCTGTTTGTTTTCTTCTTGGCAGAATTTTCTCCCCCCTTTCTCCTGCACGCTGTTAAACATCACTGCTCGACTACATTGGTATTCCAGCCAACATGCTCTTGAGCAAACATTTCTCCGCCATCATCTTCGTGCAGCAGATTTAGGCTAGCCCATGGCGTCCAAATGGGAGGGGGAGGAGGAAGAGGTGGTGGAGGAGAGAAGGACAGGGAGGTACAATAAAAAGAGAAATGAGCAATGGAGTCCGCTCTCCCCCTGCCCTGCCCCCCTTCTAGCAGCAATGATCAACACGTTTGAAGACTTGTGATTAAAGGTTAGAGGGGCAACAAGCAGTGGTTCAGGATAAAGGGGTACAGAAAGTGGCATTGTGGCCTGTATGAGATTTGCTGTCATTCCTTCAGCCTTGCAGAAAGCCCCAAATGAGGAGAAGGCTTTTCTAGGGGGCTTAATGCTGTTGGATTGGAATGCAGTGGCACTGCGGGTTCCTTTTCCTGCAAGAATTTGGTAAACACAGGGGGATGAACATAAGTTGAACCTGATTAAGTAGAATTTCCTTTTAAGTCAAACTGCTCTTTTCCCCCTGCCCAGAGATACGGTTTTCCCCATGGCATAACTCAGTTAAAGCTGAAACAA
This sequence comes from Sphenodon punctatus, assembly GCA_003113815.1. NCBI lineage: Eukaryota > Metazoa > Chordata > Lepidosauria > Sphenodontia > Sphenodontidae > Sphenodon > Sphenodon punctatus. Next base: position 5,860,805 of record QEPC01007559.1, on the reverse strand, counting down.
CTATCGCTAAAATAAGCAAAGCCATTGAATCCAAATGATCCGACTCAAAATGAATGAGCCGTGTAGTGAACACTATGGGTGTTTTTAAACAAGACACTTCCATTCATGGCCACCCATTAACCACACATCCAACTGCTCGTTTGAAGGTGGAGTGTGGGGAGGCATGCTCCCATGACCCACGCACCAACCACTCATGGCCACTCATGGTATACTGCTGAAATTGCTGGAGTGCGTCATGTGGGGCAAGCCAAAATGCCCATGCATCCTGTGTCCATATGAACCAGAACTCCCACTCATGCCAACAGACAGATCTGCAGCCCGGCCAGCTCCCAGGTCCTGCCCATAGCCCTGCTGGGAGCTCCGTGGGGAGTTCTTAAATGACATGCATGCAAAATGCAACACAGTGTTGACTCAAAGCACAACAAACCCACCTCATGATGCACGAGAGAAGAGCCAACCATGGAAGGCAGCAGCTTAGATGGTAGCTTCCTGCATGTTCTGCCCTGTAATATGCACCTCTGTTGTAGCCTGGGACTGCCAGCAGCTGCAGTGGCTGCACAATACTTTTGGGCAGGAAGGGGTTACTGGCTTCATGTTTTCATGGTGTTTGGGATGTGTGTCACGGCAGAGGGCGGGGGGTTATGGTGGGAGGTGCTGCCGGGTGGGGAGAGGAGGGGAAACGATCACCCATATGAATTGTTTGTACAGCTGGTCCATGGTGGAGGGAGTGCAAGGAGTCTGCCTGAGTGGGCTCAATGGACACCCAGGGATCTGCTCATTAGAATTCTTCTCCACCCTGTCTGTTCAATCTTAGTGCAATTACCCATTTTCTCAATGTCAGTTTGGTTAGTTCATTTGGTTTGTTAGTTTCGGCCATTTCCAGTTTGACCATTCATTTCCCACCACTCACCTTCATTGTTCCAGACAAAAACAAACGGAAAACTGGAAATGGATGAAATAAATGAATTGAATGAACCGAATAAACCAAAATTGCAAAAAATTGGTTGCTTGGATGTTTGATGAATGTCATTTGGGTCGACTGCAACCTGCTTGTATTTTTTTTTTTAAACCCTCCCTCAAGCAATTATTCTGCTGCCCATTTCACCTCCTCAATGTTCCCTGCTCCAATTTCCTGATAACTCCCAAGATGCTGCCCAGAAATCCCTACTAAGTGCTGCGAGAATATTAAGTGCCATCTAAATACTTGTTTTTCAACCTGCATATCACGTCTTAATGGTTCCAGTATAGGAAGTGAAGTGTGTACAGGTTCTGAGAGTTAGGATGATTTCCTCGCTACCCACCTCCGCCCTGATAGCAAGTGCATTTTGCATCTGATAAGCTTCCTGGTAAATGGTATGGTGTGTGCTTGGTTTATTGTTTGTTAATGGAAGAAGCAAAATGGCCATTTTTCTCCTGTTTTCCAACTTTCAGTTTAGTACATTTTTAGCCAGTATACAAAAATACGTGTTCAATAAATTTATTTTAATTTTAAACTCTCCTTGAGGCCTTTCACCAAACAATTTTTAACATTGCCATTTTAAAAACTATAGCCCGCTTACTGCACTCCCTGCAGCCCTTAATGAAAAGAGACTCAAGAAAACCACAAAGAATTCAGGAATAGCAACACATTGGCAATTCCTATGCAGGAAAAGCCCCAGGCCAAGTCAGTGTGAAGGCTAAATTGCTGCTTGACAATCCTGATTGGAAGAGGGTCAATGGAAAGAGATGGCATGAGCAGGTAGGGAGCCAGGAATTGCACGTGACACTAGATGAGATATTGGAAACCATCACACTTGAACATGGCCAGAAAAACAGGATGAGCAAAATTACTGTAACTGCAATGAGGTTGTATAGCATTTGTATTCTTGTGTTAGTGCAACCTCATTTTTAGATGCACCAAATGATCGCATTGGGTATAAAGAGATGGATGTCAACTGTGCCTCTGCTCTACCTCACCCCCGGGTGGCCTTTCTGTCTAAAGGTGGGCCGCCAGATGTGCAGGCGGAGCTCCAGAACATCCTGGAGCACCACCAGTGGAGCAGACTGCCCAAACCCGGGGCACTTGTTCAAGGCGGAGCTGCAGTCCATCTGCTTGGTGGATGACAGTTGCCCAGTGCAGCACCATAGAGTTGCAGGTAGTAGCCTAGAGCGTTGGGTGATCCACCCACAACTCTATGGTGTGGGGGGAGGAGGGCACTACGTGTGTGGACTGTGGACCGCAGCAGCTGCCGGGAGCTGGCATCAGGTCCATGGGTGGCCAGTCCAGGTCCATCTGAAAACACCCATGGTGTTTTTAGTTGAAAAACAAAGTGCACTGCATTTTTGCTGAAACACATGGAGAGCCATGCCTGTAGCCGAATTTGCACTGAGAGGATATGCATTATAAGGAGGTTGTACTATATTTGTCGCAAGAGTACAATTGCTGTGTATGTATGCATGGAAAGCTTGATTAAGACCATGAATGTAAAAACAGGGGAAGGATTTGGGTGGACCCCTAACTGAAGCTTTGAGTACAGGGGAAAGTTCTCATCTTAATTCTCCCCATAGCCTTCATCATGGAAACAGCCTTGTCCTCAGTCATGTGATGGTGTTTGATTTAAGCTGGGCTCATGATTGCATTTAACTTGGATTTGTGATGGTGAGGATGAGTCTTTGGAGGTCATAGGTGGGACTTTGGAAAAACGAGGTGGTAGAACTACCCCTGCTCCATCACTTAGTTGTTATGCCATTGATTAAGGTTCCGCTATCTAGGGTGACATGATGCTTTATTTCAGGGCCTAGAAAATCTATTTGCCTGGGTGGGGATTAAAAAGCCTCTTGTGTCTAGTGTGGACCTTCACAGTTCAGCTTTGAGTACAAAACTTTCAAAGGGCTGCTCCATGAAAATCATCAGGGTTGCACCATTTTACCCTAGCTTTGAATTAAGATTAGAATTGGTAGCTCTTATAGTTGGGAAGCTAACAGTTCCCATCGCCAGCTAATACTGTGTTCAAGACAGATAGCTCAGGGGCCTCTGCTGACAAGGCACGGCTTTCCAACCAGCAGCAGAAGAAAATTGACAAGAGCAGGCCTGATCAGAGTGATGTTGCTTTCATTCTGCTGCCACTTGGGACAGTTTATGAGCAAGATGTGGATCAATTTAGGAAGGAGGACACAAAACTGGAAACTTGTGGGCGGGCGGAATAGAGCAAGCACAACAAAGCCCCTGAGTAAGCTTGGTGCAGTTGCTGTGTGTATAGACATGGAAAGCTTGATTAAGACCATGAATGTAAAAATAAGGGAGGGATTGGGGGGGGGCCCTCTACCCAAGTTTCGAGTGCAGGCGAAAGTTCTTTCCTTAATTCTCCCCATAGCTGTCATCATGGAAACAGCCTTGTCCTCAGCCATGTGAGGGCATAGCCAGAAGTGCTTCTCCCAGCAAGTCTGAAAGGGGAAAATGAGCACAGGCAAGCAAGCTGCTCCCACTTTGCCAGGCAGTGTCAGCTTCCAGCCTTGAACCCCTACCCTTCCTGGTTCTGGAGGGGAAGCTGGCCCATTAGTACCACGGCTGTAGCCTGCCTTTGGCCCAGCAACACCTACCATGTCTCCTCCCTGCCTTGACCTGCCCCATCTCCTGACTGTCTTGCCCATGCTCCTCACCTCCCAGCTTCCTAGTTGGCTGCCAAAGGCATGATCCTGGTAGCAACATAAAACTAAGTGGAGCAACACCCTCTTTCTCATTCTTCTTCCTGGTTCCAGCCCCGCTCTTCAGCTCTTGCTCTGTGTCTTGTTCCTAGTCCTGCCTCTCCTCTAGTCCTTCTCCTCAGTCTTCTCTCCTGTTCCCCTTCCTGTCTTATCCTCCAGCCCTGATCCCGACCCCATGCCCTAGATGCCCCTCACCCTGTGAACCTTACGGCAGCAGCTGGGAAAGTGGGGGTGGAGGGGCTAGTGCCAACTTGCCCTGCATAGGGGCAGGAAAGATGCTGCAGGGCAGACTGGTAAGTGGAAGGCTGCAGGGTGAAGGGATGCTCCTCCAGTTGTGTCCCTGGGTGTGAGGGTTCTGCCCTGGAGCTGACTCATCTCTTGTATTGGCCTCTGACTGGGAAAGATCAATATCCTAATTTGTTGCGCCTAAATGTGCACAGCTGCCACCAGCTCCGCTCACCTGGAGTCCTCCCAGAGGTAAACGTTTCATATTTCACTCTTGCCTGAAACCCAAAATAATATATTTAGTACCAGAGTGGTTCATTTCAAAGAAATTTTAATTAGCTCGCCAGAGTCAGGTGAAAAGCAGGTTCTGGAAGGAGGGCGCCTGTGTATTTCCATGCTGTTTTGTATTAATAGGCTTTGCTTTTCATGCTTCTGGCTTATTATAATGCTGATTTAACAGCATTTATCAGGTAAAGATCACTGCAAGGCCTTTAATGATTATGGTTACCCAGGTTGATAGCATGAGGCTATTAAGCAAGCTCCAATTACTTCCCGTTTGTTTGTGCTGTTCCCCCCTCCCCTTTTCAAGCAACAAAATGTAATTGTGGAGTTAGCGATAATTCTTTGCATTGTATTTTGTTTAAATAGATTTTTCTACTTAATTAAGGCTGAATGTGTCCCTGTTAACCAGTCCCTATTTTAGGACTGTGCCTGAGAGTGTAATAGGGTGTCTTTTGTTCCCACCATCCATATTTTCATCAGGTTTAATTTCTATGACTACCCCAGTTCCCATTATACATCATGCCAGTTCAGCCCCTGTGTCTCGGCACTGTTGAGGTAGAAGCTTGAATACTTCACGGTTGACATTTCTAAGAATCTAGCTAATGTCAAGTTTCCAGGTAACAACATCAAGTGTTCATTATTTTGCAGTTTTACTTTCGCTAGATTGTAAATAAGAGAAGAATAAACCAAGGAGTCAGTCAAGTCAATGAATTGCCAACTTAATCACACTATTTATAAATTATATGATTAATGACCAGACCTTGATTATGCCAACTCATGTACACTGGGTGACAGCTGTTAACAGCCACTCAGGTGACTGGGACTTACTGTGGGATAGGTACTAGTTTACCTGGATAAAGAGCCTTACCTAAAGAAAAGAAGGTTTTTCAGCTGCTAGAGAAGATACGATTATGAGGGTTGGATATGCTAGAAGCATACAAAATTATGAGTGATATGGAGCAAGTAAATCAGGAGCAATTATCTACCCTTTCTCATAACACTAGAACTAGGGAACACCCTATGAAATTCACTATCAACAGGTGTACATCAAATGAAAATAGCTATTTTTTTCCACTCAACATACAATTAGCCTGTGGAACTCATTGCCAAAGATGCTGTGGTCAATAGCATAGCTCGTTATAAATAGGATGGGATAAATTCCTAGAGGATAGGACCAGAATTGACTGTTAGGCCAGTTGGTCAGGGGAAGAGGCAGTTGTCGGTCTGTGTATGAATAGCAGGAAATGAACAGCTACCATTATGATCTTTTGTGAGCTTCTCTAAAGCCAGCAAAGCTGGCTGCTGTTGGAGACAGGGTGCTGGGCTAGGTGGCCCAGTAGTTTGACCCAGGATGGCACTTCTTACGTTGTATAACGGAACCAGTTAGGCAGCTGAGCTCCCTTTTTATAACAGTGAGGGATGAGCCCGGCTTTTCCTCCACAGGAAATGATGTTTAGGTGGAAAGGCTTAAAGTCTTTAAATGATGAACTCTCACAAAGGGAGATAGAAACAGTCCAGGAGTAAGGGAGATTGCAGCCTTCATTTAGAGCCTGGTGGTTGTTGTTTTTTTTAATTAATCTTGGTTTCTGCTGATTGTCTTTCTTGTATATATGTAACCGTGTCACTTTGCACCATCTTGAAGATGGGTATGAGCACAAATAAGAACTGTGTTTTTGTTTGTTCTGGGCACATTTTGGGCTCCAGTCCAGCAAGAGCTTGGCCATTCCACACTTGAGTAACTTATCATTATCATTGTCACTTTTTGCAGAAATTCAAAAGATTGAGCTTGGCTCATACAGATGGTGCTTAACACTGGATTTATTTATGGTATTCTTTCAATTTCTATTTCTCTATAGGTCCATAGAGAAATGCCTTTCCTCTTCTTGGTGATTAATTTAAAAAATACAGTAATACTGTTACAAATCCTAAACAGCACATTTCCTCCTGTAACTATATACCACCCGCCCTCCAAATTCCCACCCTGAGCATTCTCCCGCCCCAAAACTAATCTATTGGAATTTTTGGAAGGTATGAACAAGCATGTGAAGGGAAAAACAATCCAAACCTTATGTACACAATGCTGGGTTCCAAATTAGGAGTTAACACTCAGGAAAAGGACCTTGGGGTCAGTATGGAGCCAGTGCAGTGTTTTAAGTATGCAGTCCCGGGACAGGGAGGGGAGACACCGGTTCAAGTCTTCCCTTAGCTAGAAACTCACTGGGTGACCTTGGACCATTCACAATAGTCTCTCAGCCTATCCTACCTCACAGGGTTGTTGTGAGGATAAACAGTTGTATCAAATTGTTCTGTGTAAAGCACTCTGACTGCCATGGGGGGGTGCTATATAAAAAAGATGATGATTGTTATTGTGGACAATACATTTAAATCCTCAGCTCAGTGTGCGACAGTCCTCAAAAACGAAAACAGAATGTTGGGAATTATTCATAAACGGATAGAGAATAAAACTGAAAAGATCATGATGCCATTATATAAATCTATGGTGTGACTGCACTTTGAGTATCGTATGCAGTTCTGGTCACCCCATCTTAAAAAAGATATAGTAGAAATAGAAAAGGTACAGAGAAGGACAACAAAAATGATAAGGGATATGGAACAGCTCCACTATGAAGACAGGATGGATAGGTTGGGGCTCTTCAGCTTAGAGAAAACGTGGTGAGAGAGGATCTGACTGAAGTTTATTAAATCATGAGTGGTGTAGAACAAGTTAAATAGGGATCGGTTACTTATCCGCTCAGATAGTACTAGAACTAGGGAACACCCCCATAAAACTAATGGGTGGCAGATTTAAAACAAACAAAAAGAAAGTATTGTTTCACTCAACGCACAATTAAGTTGTGGAATTTGTTGCCAGAAGATGTGGGCAAGACCAGTAGTATAACTGGGTTTAAGAAAGGGTTAGATGAGTTTCTGGCGGATAGGTCCATTAACAGCTAATAGTTAGGTAGGTTTGGAGAATTTAACCTCTTACTGTCAGGAGCTCAGAGTGAACAACAGGGAATGGATCGTCCCATTATGACCTGCTGGGTAGTTCTTCCAAGCAACTGAGACTGGCCACTGTCGGAGACAGGATGCTGGGCTCGATGGACCATTGGTGTGACCCAGCATGGCACTACTTAAGTTATGTTAAAACAAAACATCCCAACCCCAGCCACCTCAGCCCAACTCAGTTGACCACAGAGACACATGCCCTTTGACCTAAAGAGTCTGTGTATATTGCAGACCAAAGGGAGGCATTGATTCCAAAACAAAAGGCTCCCTTGAAAATACCGTGTATCCTTTGGATACAGAGGGAACGTTGGCTAAAGAGTCTCCATTGATGTTGGCTGTGGCAGTCAAGCATGGAGAAACAGATGGTCTCTCAAGTAAGTCTTTTGGGTTCCTGACACTGCTGTACGAAAAGGACTAATGATATAGTTTCTTAGTACCTCACAGTCTTTGTGTTCATCATTGTGACATACTTTTAGGTACGGTGGGGTTATTACTCTTATCTTCAGATGGGGAATTTTGTTTGAGAAAGACTAAGTGGCTTACTCAAGGTCATACAGAGAAACTGTGACCGAGTCTGGAATTGAACCTAGGTCTCCTGAGTCTCTCTTTAGGGTACATCCTGGAACACAGTTCCTTTTATCTGGTGGTGTCCCATTGAAAGATGTCTTCGCCATTATTTTATCATTTGCAAAGCCTGGCATATTATTTCAGTGATGCAGACTCTCAGCAACAAGCTTCACCTACTGATGCTCGTACCTTTGTGAATCTAGATGTCACCCATTAAAAGCAAAATTATCACCTGTTTCTTTTGATATCTTAACGTGGCAAAAGTGACTTGACTGGACACAGTAAATTCCTTCCTGTATTGTTTGTGTCTCATCTTTCAAGTTCAAATTCACATGTGTATATTTTTTTGGTCTTTTACTTTTTCTCCTTCTGTGGGGGACAGGAGATAATGTTTCCTTGTGTATTTCTCAGTGGCCATCGCAGTTTAAGCTACTGGCAGTTACTAAAGTACAATTTACTTATTACAGCTAAACAGAAAAGCATATGGAAAAAGAAAACTGCATTAACATCTGCTGTCTTTCCCCAATCTGCTCCCTTTTGGCTTTACTTGTGTCCGAACCTGCCAAAACGTTTAGTTTTCCAGGGGCCTTATGGCATGTGAACCATTTCTTCCACTAAAGTTCATAATTTGTTGTTCATTTTGATTGAACAGCAGCATGACTGCCTTCTCACAAATGAAAACAGCTTGGTGCAAAGTGCTTTTGAATTGGGTGGATGTGATAGGACAGGGGAAAATACGATGATGACTATATCCTGACTCCCACCCTAAATTTGAGATTCTCTCTTTGGTGGTAGTGCCTCTTTGTTTCCCCATGAGCCTGGGAAACTAATTTGAAGAATACTGACAGTAATTACAGTGAACGCAGGAGATCATGCCTGTCATAAAACTCGTCTTCCACAGACTCCAATAGGTCTCTTGCACACAGGTGTGGTGCCTGGAGCCTGTAAAGGTTTTGTGCTATATGTCAACCCTCTATGCTGACAGATCAGATCTCCAAGGAAAATGGAGTCACAAGAAGGAAGATCAGTTCTAAAACATTCTTTTTTGAGCTAATAAATTCAAGCTGGGACTAAACTTTGTGTTGTTGTTTTTGCTTATTATTGTTGTCATTCTCATTATGGTGATGACGATCATCCTTCTCTGCATGTCAGTACAGCAGAATACAAAGAGCGTCCAGACAGGTCTAAGTGACTGCATTTTTGGAGGGTTATACTTCCCACTGAACCAGAAGCTGCCTTTCCTCTTTGCGCCCGTTCCTATACTACTAAAGGCAGCGGAAGCAAGTGATATCTATGGGTATTTTCAGACGTGACGGGGCCTGTATTGGCCCCGTCATGGAATCACCCATTGATCCCCTGCCAGGATCAAACCGGCACGTCCAACAGACGTGCCGGCGGATCCCGGCAGGAATCGGGGAGGGGGTGGGGCCGCACGGCTCAACGTGCGGCCGCACAGCCCCGCCCCCCCACGCTCCCTAGGCCGCCCGCCCTCTTGGGAGACAGGCAGGCACCGCGGCCAGTGCGGCCGCAGTGCCTGCCCGCATTGACCACGGCCCGGAATCCCGCTGCTGATTCCGGGCCGTGGTAGGGGGATAGACGAGACAATCTCCCTGATCACGGGGGGGAATCACATTGAACACGTAAACAGAGATGGTCCGGGCAGGACCTCCATTTGCGTGGTCAATGTGATTTCCCCCCATGATTCACAGGGGTGAACATCTGGCGGGGAGCTTCCGTTCCCCCCAACAGACATGACGCGACCACGATCACCATGTGGGAATTCCCCGTGGTTGAGCGTGATCGCGTAACGTCTGAAAATATCTTATAAGGGTGAATTTACTAAGAGTAAAAGCCACCGGCTTCTCTCCATTCTTGTGGTGGTGTTTGAGTTTGGAAATCATGCCCATAAGGCACATAGTTTGAAGAAGTGACTATTCTTTTGGGCCAAGGAGAACTTTGGCCCTTTTTACATGAGACGCACCCCCTCATGTGGGCGACTGGGTGGGGGAGGGGGAGCGTCCATGTGACCGCCGGTGGGGATGGGTGGAGGTGCATGTGCGCTCCCGCACTTCAATTCCCCTCGCAGAGAAGGATTGGAGAAAATGGAGGTGCCTCCAGGCGTGGAGATGAGTGTGCGTCCATGCGACGGGCCACACACGCACTCAGGGCCAGCCCAAGGGTTTCAGGGGCCATGTGCCAAGCCTTGCTGTGGGTCGCCAAAGGCCAGCCGGCACTCGTTAGAATTGGGGGGGGGGAATTTTATGGGGATGAAGGGTGGCTGGTTACTTACCTGCAACTTGACTGTGTCAGCTCAGCTCCATAGCGTATAACTGGCCAGGGATTCCCAGGAAGTTTACACCCCACCCCACCCAATGAGGACTGACTCAGAGACGCCCAGTGGGGAAAAAACCAAAAACCGGCGGCGTCTGTCAGTCTCTAGCCTGCAGTGGCGCGGGGCCCTTCCCCCCCGCGGGGCCATGTGCCTGGGCACTGGTGGCACATGCCTCAGGCCAGCCCTGCACGCACTTCACACCCACTGCGGCCTCCACCCATTCTCCCCCTCCCACAGCTCCTCCCGGGCCTGTTTGAAAAGGCCGTTTATCTCTGACATGATATTAGCAGACTGACAGGGTCTGGATTAAGTTAATATCTGACAACTCATTCACACAGCACTTCTGCAAACTTGCCATTTGTTCCTTAACCTGTCTTTGCCTTGCCCTGAAGTAATGCATTTAGTCCTCTGGGGAATCCCTTGCATTCCACTGCCCTCTCCTTCCTGCTTTGCTGTGATATTTTCCATGATGAAAAGAGCATGGAGCAATGCGTTGGTGATATGCATGCAGCCTTCCCAGAGTAACATAGAGAACAAAATGGAGGAAGAAATCTTTACTCCAGAATTCTCTGGTCACACCTCTATGGTCATTTGGAAGTGAGAAGTGGCAAACAAGAAATGAAGTATTGTGGATTGATGCGTGTCCCACGTTAACATATATCACCCAGCTACATACTAGAGTAGATCCTTGAAAGCCAACCCTTTTCATTGGGTGACAGAGAACACAGTTAATCACAGAGCACAGAAAGTCATAACAGTTTTACTCAATGTTCAGAATGTGGGTTTGTGCCGCTACCTGCTCAAACGAATGTTGCATTAATCATCCCAAAGGTTCATTTGAGTGGAGAATGCGGACTGCTACTTCCATATACAGTAGAGAATAATCAAAGCATGTTGTTTTGGAGAGATGGTGGCAAAAATCTGCTATAGAACAGAAAGTAGTGTTTGACAGCTGTGAAGTATAGCAATAAACTTGCTAAAAGGATGACAAGATGTCCATATAAATGTATTTAGATTTAAAAATAGCGAGAACTAATCTCCTGTGCTATGAATCTACTAGTAACGTCATGGATTTGGGAATCAACCCCAAAACACAGGACTCCAAATCAAGGTGGCTGTACCTGCCCCTGACAGGAATTTGAAGGGTCTTGTCACTTACTTTGGCAACAGTTGTCTAGCTTCTCATGCTAAAAGTGTTATGACTTGAACTGGACACTTCTCATTCAGGTCTCAAGCCAGGTCTTAGACCAGATCTCACATGGAGATGGGTTGAACTGAAGATTCAAAAAAGATTTGAGTGGTCATGGAATTTTACAAATCTTGCAAAGGGCTTATGGATTTGTAACCACTATTCTTATTATTGGAGTTTAAGGATCATGATAATCAAACACACAGTATCCAAAGCCCACTGGACTATTCAAGTCAGTAGAAGCCAGTCTTTATTTTCATTCATGAATTGGGAAAGCCTAATTCATTCGATCACCAACAGAGACAGTTCTTGGAACATTGATTCCTTGGATCCTTCCTGTCATCTTTGATTTTTACTACACCCTGTCAATTACACCAGCTTTGAGGGGACGCTGTGTTGGCAGAGAATCGGCCATTGGTAAAAGAGCATTCAGAACAGCACGAGACTACTCTGATAGCTACCACTTCCTGTACAACAGAGAGTCTGACTTGAAACAAGGCACCAACCACACTGTTAGTAGCAGAGCAGAATGTTTCAAGAAGAGATGGAAGATGGTTTTCCAGTCTTGGGTCTCAGCTAGAGCCATGTGGCTCTTGGAATGCTGTTAATTTTCACTCTTGTCCTGAAGGACAGTGTGTAACACCTGCAGTTCGCTGGGAGAAAGGGAGAAGCCTTGTTCTAAATAACAAAGTAGCCCTCAAATATGCTGAGGTCAGAGTATGAAAGAAGGGATTTAATCCGGTGACGGCTCCTGCTGGCAGAGCTGCCCTCCTCCTGACTCTTTCTGCTGATGAGAAAGAATTGTTGTTATTGAATAATTACTGGCATTACCAAATAATACACCGCCGAGCTATAATTAATAGTGAGTGGTGGAGAAAATATTTTTTAATTTAGCCTCTTCTTACATTGCATTTTAAATGATTCCTGAACAAGGGATGAAAGTAAATGCAATGGTAGAAAATGACCAGTCCCCAGTTTGGGCATTTGATCTATCGGGGATGATTTAAAATTGCCTAGGAAACCCCTTTGCTGCTAGCAGCCTTTTGACTCTACAGCTGTACCGAGTTTATAGCCTGGCTTCAGCAGAGTCACTGTGGCCACAGTGGCCAGAACTGGTGCTGGGCACTCCAGGCTTCCGTAGCCATGAGTTAGTTTGTTTGTTTATTTATTTATTTATTTTAACAATTTAATACCCCGCCCAACTCCACCACAAGCGGCTTTGGGCGGCTTACAATAAAATCATATAAATAAAACAACATCATCACAATAAACATTCCCACCCAACTTAAAAATATAACAAAACACAAGCCCTCCCATAACTCCCTCCCACCTAGCCACCCTCACCTGTCCCCTCCACCAAAGGTCTGACGAGCGATGAAAAGTCAACAGGTCCGGGGCCAGGCGAGCCTTCTCCAGGAGGGAGTTCCACAGTCAGGGTGTAGCCACCGAGAATGCCCTCTCCATAGTGGCCCCCGGATTAACTCGGGGGACCTCCAGGAAGGCACCCCCAGAAGACAGCAGGGGTCGATCCAGGACCCGGGGAGTGAGGCGATCCTGCAGATAGGTCGGGCCCAGGCCGTGTAGAGCTTTAAAGGCAAGAACCAACACCTTGAATCGAGCCTGGAAAAAAAATAGGAAGCCAGTGCAGAAGACGGAGCACCGGTGTAATGTGCTCCCGGCGACCCAACCCTGTAAGGAGTCTAGCCGCTGCATTCTGCACCAGCTGTAACCTCCGGATCATCACCATGGGTAGCCCCATATAGAGCACGTTGCGGTAGTCCAGGCTAGAGATAACATAAGCATGAATTAGCTTGCATGATTGCACAGTGATTGCGTATGTTCAAATATCTGATCAGCAATCACTGGCATATGCTTTACTGTGTGATAGAAAAATGGCAGTGCTCCAGAGCAGACAGTTTCCATTTGATTCTAGTTCCTGGGGCCAGTGTTGTAATATATGGCACACTTTGGGGGTTTATTTGTTTGCTTGCTTTTGCAGTGACACAGTACTGCACTTTACGGGGGGGCAGGTGGGGGAATATCACAAGGGTGTGCTGCCAGTGTAAAACAACAGTGACTGCAGGGGAAATCAATCATGTCACATACACAGAAACAAGCTGTGAATATTTGCCATTCAGAGTTTTGACTGCCTATTGCGTGTGCATTTTGGCAGCATTCATAAGGCCTCCTTGATATGAGAATCAGCAGTCAGGAGCTTATTTTTTCCTCAAAGGGCAGTGTTTCTTATTGTTGGGTATTATGCACAGCACAGAGGAATACCCAACATACCAAGATAGAAGGAGCTCCAATTTTGTGCCTTTTTAAAGTGGTGATGACTATTCTTATTTATATAGCACCATCAATGCACCTCATGCTGAACAGTCATGATTAGAGAAAGATCCCTGGCCTGAAGGGCTTCCATTCTAGGATGCACAAGGGAGGGGAGCATAGGGAGAGGCAGGAATATATTTTGTGAAGTTGACCAGTCTCAGGTGCGTGTGCTTTGCTTAGTTACAAGGGGAGGAGGAGAATCCTGGAGGATAAGATGGTGTAAGGAGGAGCATAAGTGAGCAATCTATGGGGATCAGGAGCTAGAGAAAGCCTGATGGAAGAGGCAGTGATCATGATGGTTTGGGGGAGGTGGGGGGGATTGGGGAAGGAAAGTCAGAGTCTATGGATAAAAAAAGACATGACAGTGGCCTGTTATGACCTGCCTGGTCCAGGGACTCACCTGCATGCCTGTTGACCCACTGCCATGGACACCCCTAGGGCAGGTAGGCAGCTGGCCCGTGATGCGTCCTCCCGATGATCCCAGGTGCCCATCCTGGGCCAACGTGTCACTTTGGGCTCACCTATCCTCTGGCTGCACAGCATGGTGGGGCCAAGGCAGCCACCCATCTGTTGCGTTCCCCTGCCCTACCTGGGGCATGGGAGTGGTATGACAGCTCTCTGGCTGCCAGGGGTCGCAGGCACATCTGTTGCATGCTGCTCGCCGACCCAGGAAGCTACGCTTTTCCACCCCACCCCGCCGCCAGCACATCTGTTTTTACCCTGTGAAAGAGGCCATTGAGTGGTGCTGGATTTCCACAAAGTAGACACAGAAAGAACATTGTGGCAGACTTTGGATTTAATGGGATGAATTATAAATATCTATGGTTTTAAAAAATGCATGAGGTGAGATCCTTAACTTAATAATAATTATTTTATTTACATAGTATCCCCCCCAAATGGTGCTCCGGGGGCCTGTCGTTCTCTCACCGCCCCCGCCCTGAAGGCCTGGGTGGTGGTGTGGGCTTACTCCTTGCTAAGCACTGCCAATTCAAAACCCTCTCCCCTCCTCCCTCCCCCTCCTTCCCTTCCTTTGAGGCCCACTCTGTGCGCTTATACTCCCCTCTACACCTTCGGGTTG
>QEPC01007559.1:5832224-5843775 GCA_003113815.1 Sphenodon punctatus | reverse complement strand
CCCTACGCACTCCTGCGCGCGCTCTCCGCTCTTCCTCTGTCCCCTCCCTCGCTCTCCCTCATTTCTCCTGCTCGCCCAACCGCCTTCGTCCCTTCTCCCTTGCTGCCCCGCATGCCTGGAACTCCCTCCCTGCCGACATCCGCCTTGCCTCCTCCCTCCGCTCCTTCAGATCCCTCCTCAAGACCCACCTTTTCCATGCTGCCTTTCCCAATGCCCTCTAGTCTTTCCCCTTGCTCTTACTGTCAGCCCTCCTCTGCAGACTGCTGCTACCGACCACTTTGTAACCAAGCCAAGTACACGCACCTGAGACTTCGCATCCGCCTGAATGTTTGTTTGTCTTCTCCCATGTCTCTCCCCTGTCCCCTCTCCTTGTCTCCCCCTCCTTGTCTTTTAGATTGTGAGCCACAGGCAGGGACCGCATCTGATTGTATGTTCTGTACAGCGCCAGGTTGCAACTGGCGCTTTATAAATGTTTAATAATAATAATAATAATAATAATAATTCACAAAATACAAAGATACAGCAGAATAATCTGACCTCCATTTAAACTTTAGACAAAACCAATGTAGCTTCATTGCCTTCAACAGAACAGTGTCTCCGTTCTGGCCAAGACTGGTCTAAGGTGGTGGTGTCTCGAGCCACTGGCTGACGGAGTGCTGTCCTGGATGTTGCTGAAGAACCCACCTTCTCTGTTGTTGCTGCTCCAGTCTGGACCCAGCCAGGGAAGTAGCAAAGGCAGGGACAGGGCTGCTGACAAGAGCCAGGCGGCATGGCTTTAGAGGTTGGGGAGGTCAGGCAGGTCCATCCCATCCCTGGGACCACGTCCTGCTTTAGCATGCTACTGTCTCGAGAATGCTTCCTGCTATGTGTTTGTGTGGTGCAAAGAGGGGCCCTGATCAGTGAGATCAAGACTGTTAAGCTGCTACCATAATATATACATGAGGGGTGTGTGACCATCATCCTTATTCAGTGGGAGCTGAGCCATTGATTTCAATGAAGACATATTTACATTGGTGATAAACAGTATTAACATACAATCTGGTTAGGTTCCCTCATCAATGACTAATTTTTCTCATAGTGATTTAAAGTGCGTTTGTATATTGCAGGAATTAACATTTTTGCTATCTAATGCTGAAAGTGAGTTGTGTTGGCGATGGAGCTTTCTCCACAGTGAGCCTGTATCCTACTGCTAAAAGACCTAAATTAATTCTTAAGAGCATTGCGCACTGTTATCTATTTTTGCAACAGCTGGGCACCTAACTATGAACACCACTGCGTTTTGATACCCTTTCAAAGTAAAAATAGTGGCAGTCATAGTCTTTCCCCCTTTTGTCTATTATCGAGTAATTGGATACATGCTGTAGAAGCATAGTTGAAAGATGAGTTTATGAAATCTGTTCTAGGTTTTCAAAGTTAGACATGTAATGGCAGATGCATGTTTGAGCTTGCCTAAGCTAAGTGTGAAAATACACTGTGTATGCCAACAAAAACATTAGAATGTATGCAAAGCCAATTACATATCACCCAAGAGTCCTTACTTTGTAGGGACAATCCCTCTTTCGGTGCTGAATCCCACTTCCCTCTGCAGGGGTCTGTCATTAGGAGATACTGGGCTACATGTAGACTACAGGTCTGACAAATATGTAAAGGTTAAATATGTATGCAATGTGAAAGCTGAGAACTGGAAACTCACTTAATGCAATGGAGAAATGCAAAGTCATGCCGAATGTGTATTCAGAAAAAGCATAAACACCTCTGCAGACACTAGCCATAGACCATTGAGTTGCAAATGGATTTCTTCCTGTGGATGTGACTGAAAGCACAGAGTCACCTGGCAGGAAAATCAAACAAAGGACCCTGGAAAGGTACTTAAGGGGGGAGACAAGACAAAGAGTGGATCTTTTCTATCTCTCTCAGTTGGTGGAGATCAGTTTGTTGAAGTTCATCTGCATCATCATATCTTACCAGCTGGAGAAGGGTTGCACCAAAGGAACTATGAAGTAAGACCTTTTGGAAACTCTAAAGACTGGTACCCGGGCAAGCTTTCCATCGCTGACTGTGACATGAACTGAAATACCCTTGGACCCGGATTAGGGTAAGCCTAAATCAGGAGGATCCAAGTACAGATAGGAATGTGTTATTGGTTATGTTATTTTGATTTCCGCACTCTCAAGTATAATTTTGTACTGCATGCTTATTCCTGATTTATTCATTAAACTTCTTTTAACTGAACTTCATATGGTCCAGTGGAATTGTTAATCCAAACATTGGGGAGACACAGTTTGGGGTTAATTCTGTGTTTACAAACACAGACGAACCTAGAGAGAGAGAGTCTGTGCTGGGAAACTCTGTGGCTGAAAAGGTGACAAGAAGGTTCCCCTGTTGCAGGCTCAATCAGTTCTAGAGAGAGAGCTGATCCAGTGAGAGCTGCAAGCCAGGGAAACTGAGTCATGACAGCCTAGAGTGGGGTAGTGAGCTCCCCAATCCCATGACAGGGTCAAAGTTCCTATTTCAGGAGAGAGACAGACAAAAAGACCAGTATTCAAACCTCAGACACATCTTTCCTGGTTGCCTCCCAGAAAGAGCACTTGAGAGTAGGGGTGGGAATACCGGCAAATCCGGAATCCGATAATGCCGGTACTGGGCGTACCGGCATTATTGGATTCAACCCGGTAAATCCGGTCCGGTTACCGGATTCCGGGTACCGGATTTTTTTTACATTGCAGCCATTTAAATGAATGGCTGCAATGTAAGTCCCAACAAAAAAGTAAAAAAAAAAAAACCTCCCCGAGTCCAGGCTGTGCGGGTGGAAGGGGGGACACCCCCCACCCACCCTGCCCAGCCTGGATTTTTGTTAAAAAAAAGAGCCCACCCCCCAGCACCAGCGGCCGCGGCGTCCCCGCAGCCGCCGGTAAGTATAGACCCGATCCCTGGGGGGGGTGTTTAACACCCCCCCAACCCCCCAGGGATCACCCCTACTAAAGTTGAGTGCTTTACCTTTGCGGAGCTCCGGGTGCGGCGGCGGCGGGCGGTCCGGCGGCCTCAGCGCCGGCTGTGGCTGCCGGCGTCAGAGACGCTCTAGGCCTTCCGGGGAACTTCCGGGTTTCCCCGGAAGGCCTAGAGCGTCTCTGACGCCGGCAGCCACAGCCGGCGCTGAGGCCGCCGGACCGCCCGCCGCCGCCGCAGCTCCCAAAGGTAAGAGCGGCAAGCGCACTGAGCCTTTAGTAGGGGTGATCCCTGGAGGGGGTGGGGGTGTTAAACACCCCCCCCAGGGATCGGGTCAGGGTCATACTTACCGGCGGCTGCGGGGACGCCGCGGCCGCTGGTGCTGGGGGGTGGGCTCTTTTTTTTAACAAAAATCCAGGCTGGGCAGGGTGGGTGGGGGGTGTCCCCCCTTCCACCCGCGCAGCCTGGGAGGGGGAGGGGGGAGGAATTAATTGTATTTCATTGATTTCAATGGGGACACAGTGCCCCATTGAAATCAATGAAATAAAACTGGTACCGGATACCGGATTTAATCCGGGAATCCGGTTCTTCGAGAACCGGAAACCGGTAAATCCGGTATCCGGTAATTACCCCGGGCTCCCACCCCTACTTGAGAGGGCAGTGGGGAGTGATGGAAATGCAAGGAACTAAATGGAAAGATAGCAGGAGAGTCTCTCTCCGATCTGGAATGTTGGGAGGGGTATGTGCACGCACAACCTGTGTGTTAGGGGATCGAGCTAATTGGCTGAGGGGGTATGACTTGTCCCTCTTGGACCACTCAAAATGTTGGGAGGTATGCAGTTGGACACCTTGCTTGGACATACAATATATATATACACACACCTGTGGGCGTTTGCAGACAGTACACTCCCCACCCACCTCCCACTCACTATACATGTTACAGGGAACCCATAGGGCAACACTGTAGCCCTGAAGTATGTATAGTGGGTGGAGAGTGCCTTGTCTGAAAATGCCCTGTGTGTGTGTGCGTGTGTGTGTGTGTGTGTGTGTGTGTGTTTTGCATATATATATTGCATTTTACACTCATAAATAGATTGTATGCTCTTGTAAAGAGAATGCTATTAAAAAGCCAATATTGACCATAGGAGACTGCCCTACATAGCTACTTCTTACTTTAAATACAGGAGAAAAACTATGTCTCATTTGCTATTGTTTGGTATGATTGGAAAGCACTGGCTTTTAATGCTATTTAGTTTCATGTTTCAATAGCAATCTCTGACTGTAGAGTGCAAGTTTTAGGTCCTTTTCACACGGGCCGGCAGTGTTGAAGGGAAGGGTGGAGGCCGCGGTGTGTGGGCAGCGCGGGGACAGCCTGTTGCACGGACGCCCACCCATCTCCGCACACGGAGCATCCGCCATTGGTGCTCAGTGCTCTGTGTGTGGGTGATGGGTGGAGGTGGGTGGAGCACACACCTCTGTGGCGATTGCACGGACGCCTCCCCCACTGACCACACATATGGGCGAGGGGGGGGGCGTCCGTGCAAAAAGAACCTTTTTTCTTCTACCCATGGGGGGCAATCCCACCACTGGTTTACGCCGGTGGCAGGTGCACTATAGAGCTGAACGGCGGGTGCCCAGGTGCGCATGCGCCCCACCTGTACAGCAAGCCATGCGGAGCGACAGCGCACCCCCTCTGCTGCGACCCCTGCGCCCACACACACTGCAGCCTGGTGGATGGAGCAGGAGCTGTGCCTGCTCCATGGCCCGGACTGCAGGGTGTGAGAGCTCGGAAGGTCGCAGCAGAGGGGGTGCGCCGTTGCCCTATGCAGCTTCCTGTGCGGGTGGGGTACGGGTGTGCCGGTGGACGTACCTGAGCACCGGCGTTCAGTGTTTGTGGCGCAAGTAAGGGCCAGCATACGAGGCCCTTAGGATTGCACCCATGGACTCAAAGGCTGTGCCTTGTTCCCTGAGATTCATGGTGCTCTTTGAGTTTAACTAAATGTTTCAGTGTACCATGAATCTGCTATTGCCAACTACCTGGGGACCAATTCATTCAGGTGCCTGGAACTTTGCTTTCATTGGAGTGGTATCTTAGTGAAAACATGAGTAAAAAGAATTTGAGGAGGTAAGTAAACAGATATATTCACTCTATCTTCACCTATAAATCTCTTCACAACCTCGCTCCCCCCTACCTCTCTGCACTTATCGCCCTCCATACTCCAGCCCGTGCACTTCGCTCCTCCTCTGTCCCTTCTCTCACCCTTCCATGCCTTCCCTGCTCCCCGAAGCGCCTTCGTCCCTTCTCACTTGCTGCCCCCCATGCCTGGAACTCCCTCCCTGTCCACATCCGCCTTGCCCCCTCCCTTCATACCTTCAAATCTCTCCTTAAAACTCACCTCTTTCGCTCTGCTATGTCTGACTCTTTATCCTGCTGAGCCACTATTCCTATACCTACGATCGGTTTACCCTTATCCTTGCTACATGGACCTGCCTGCTGTCATTCTCATCTTAACCAAGCCAAGTACGTGCACTTGAGACCTCGCATCTTCATGAATGTTAGACCCCTTGTCTCTCCCTCTGTTCCCCTTCCTAAGTCTCTCCCCCAGCTCCTGTCTTTCAGATTGTAAGCCCTAGGGGCAGGGACCGTGTCTATTTTATTACTTTGTGAAGTGCCAGGTACACTGTTGGCGCTATATAAATGTTTGTTAATAATAATAATAATAATAATAATAATGTACGCATGATGAGCCTTTTGTCACAAAATGTTTGCTGAATTCAATAAAAACAAGTGTATTTTTCCCCAGCAGTGTTTATTCTTATGGGTATCCATTCCTTGTGCATTTTTATGATGATTGTTATCACAGTCCTTTATGTACTATTCGGCCAAGTAATTCTGATCCTTGAGGTGGTAAAAAGAATCTCTTTTCAGTGTAGTATTCAAGAGCAGTGTTGATTTGTATCTGTGTTATAAACAACACAACTGAACATTGGCCCTTTTCAAGCGAGATGCACCCACTCATTGCCCACGCAGTGGACATGGGTGGGTGTGTCCCGTTTGAAAGCAGCTGCGGGTTGGTGGGCATGAGTGTGTGCTCGCTCCCGCGAAACGCACACCTCCACCCATCGCCCCCGCATGGAGCAACGGGCGAAAACGTAGGTTGCTCCATGCAGGGGCATGGGTGGGGGATGGGTGTGCACCTGTCTGCACCCAACCATGCTGGAGGAGCAGGCTTTTAAAAAGGCCATTGTGTACAGCATGTCCCCCCCCCAAGTGTTTGTTGTTCACCCTCCCCATTTTACTGAATCCCACCCCCCACCTAATCACCCAAACCTCAGATCCTGATGATCTAGTTGCTCATTGGAAGGGAAATTAGATTTCTTCCCCCCCCCCAACTTTTTCTTCTTCCCCCCTAAAAAAAATTAAGTGCACAGTTGCTCCTTAAGCTACCGCCCTGTCTGCACCCCTGGTGTACAGAAGATTGTATGGCCGGCAAATGCTTTCATAGACTTCAAAGGGAGCAGGATTGAGCCTGTCATTTATTGATCTGCAGAGGCTTTTGGTAACACCTGCTGTGCCTATGCAAATTTTCAGGTGCTAAATTACTCACTGGAGGGAACTCATATCATTCCATGATTGCATGGATTGTACTCAGAATCACAAAGACAGGAATAATTTAAATCGCATAGGAGGGCTCGCAGGTTCAAGGTTATCAACTGAAACGTGAATGCAAAGCTTAATTTTCTGTGCATTTTGTATCGCTTCAGTGAATAAAAAAATAAATGACGGGGGAAACCCCTTTCTCCATATACCAGGCACGAGGAGGAACTTGTGGCCTGTGTGCTAAAACTGGCCTGTGGCTGTTTTTTATGAGGCCCTTTTCTGATTTCCTGGGTCTGGCCCTTGGATCTAACTCCTACCCTCAAACACTAAGAATGAGCTCAAACAAAGGGTGTTTTTAGACAAGCGCCTCTCCACCCATTATGCATGTTGCAGGGCCACATTGGCGCTCTGTGCAGCCCTGTAACATGCATGATGGGTGAGGAGACGCTTGTCTAAAAACACCCAGAGCTGAGGGCATACGCTCAAGGAGAGGGGATGGAACCACTGCATAAATCCATGTTCTCGATCCTCCCTTTCATTCTCCCATCTGAGTACACTGCTAAAGTATTCCTCCAGCCCATTTGGCACACTAAGCTCATATTAATTTTCAGAGGGGCCGATCAGAGGAAAATCCCCCCCCCCCGCCATATATTTATTTATTCAAATGTATATCCCATCCTTCCTCTAAAGACCAGGGGAAGTAACAACATAATATAGCATGTACGTATATAGGAACATAAAACCCTGCCCCCCTGCACATCCCTGCCCCAACTCCTACTGTTAATAGTGGGGGGAAATGTATTCTCCTTTATCTGGCTGTTTTATGGTCCCTATCAGTGTACTATTTGAGCACCTCACAGTCATTTAATGAATTTTTCTCCTCTTGGTACACATGTGAGGTGAGTGCTGTTACTTCCGTTTTTCCAATTAAGGAACTGAATCACCCAGACAAGGAGAAGAGAACCATCAGGCTGAAGCTTAGCTTTCCTTAAGATACTCTAATCCTTTGAAAGATTGTGCTTTAGGGATATCTCTTCCGAAATAAAAATGATTCTACTGTAAATGTCATCGCCAGGGCATCTGTTCTGTTTTATTTCTGTGTAATATTAGTGTGAGAACAGCAAACAATAACCCATTCTGGTATTGGTAATGTCTGGTGTGTGAGTCCAATTTCAGCTTCAAGTTGGACCTGAGTAATTATTAGTGACAGTGATTCTTCTTTCCCAAGTTGGGTCCAAAATGCTGGTATTATTCTTTACAATTTTAATTATTTGACATATTTTGCTGGTGGTAATCGGGAACTTGAAGGAGTCCCTGGCAAGCAGACTTACAAAGGATATGAGTAAATGAGGTTATTGCAGTCTGTCGCCTGGTGCCACCTTAATGGGGGGTGACTGGCTTCAAGGTGGTGGTTCTCTGCGTTGAACATTATTCAACAGACATTCTTGATTAATAAAATCTGCGGTTAGTCCAAAATCACCAACATTCTGGGCCAAGTAAAACTTTTAGCTATACAGTCAGGTTAAACAGGGCATGGAATTTCAGATTGAACTCCGGGAGCAAAAAAAAAATTTAGTCATCAGACTTTATCCTGATATTAAACTGCTCTTTCCCCACTACACCCCTGAACCAGCTGCCAGCCTCAGTTTTCTGGGCGCCAATGGTTCTCAGGAGGCTGCAAATTTTGTGCCCTGAGTTAAGACCATGCTAGATCTCATTCACTTCAACTTCTGCATGTTACCAGTGAATATAATTTATACTCAGCTGCTCTTACAGCTTTGGTTTAGGTACTGGGCCTGATTCTTCACTTATTTGCTTAGTGCATGGTTTGGTTATCATGCAGCCTTGCAGTCGCTGACAGGTTGAACTCTCCTGGCTTTAGTGGGAGGGACTGCAAGGTTAAACCGTATGAATGTAGGGAGTTGAGATTTGGTAGCGCATCTCCCATTTACTCCATACAGGTGTCACTAACAATACAGCATACAGGAATCTGTGAGGCAATGTAGCCTAGTGCAGTGGTTCTCAATTTTTAAAAAACTCTCCCTATCTCCCAAACATTTGTTGCTCTCATCCCCCCTGGAAACATTGGGAGCCAATGGGTGGACAACAATCTCCCCCCCCCCCCCCCCCCCCCTTCCATCCTCCTATTGCTTTCTTGGTCTTTCCTCCTTGTTCTCTGACTCTCTCTTCCCATTGCTATTCCATCATTTTGGAATTCCACCCCCAGCTCAGTCAGGGTGGAACTAGGTGTTTTCCAGGTGTGCTGCTTCTTGTGCCCACCCCTCAGAATACTGCCCCCACCCAGATTGAGAACCACTAGCACTAGTGGATAAGGTATGGGACTTGTACCTGGGAGACCAGGGCTCCAATCTTGTCTTAGTCTTGTCTTGTCTAAACTCGGTGAGTGACCTTGAGCAAGTCACTATGGATGTTAACAAACAAGATGATTGCCGGCATTAGGTGGGTGTCCATCTGTTAATGTATTAAGTGTTCACCCCCACCAGCCACATGGCCAATACCCACCAGACACACAGCCCCGTACTCATGGTGGGGTACTGGAGCATGTGTAGCCTGCCATGAGGTCAAATGCAGGCTATGTGCGCCCACGTGTCTGCGTCCTCTCAATTATGTTGCAGTGAAAAAGCCTATTTGTGGGCAAAAAGGCCTACAGCGCTCCACAGAGTTATTGCTTCCGGCCCCTCTCCCCCAATCCCCCAAACCGCTGTCACTGGGACACACATAACGTCTGCCTTTCAAAACCCGTGTCTCACTTTCAAACATGCATTCTCCAAGCTTTTACTGGTTGGCAGTACGTACCTGACACTTGCTCTTTCTCAGCCGTTGCATTCGCTGTAACGACTTGCGGAAGATTACCATCTCTGGGGCCATGGCTCAAACCAGCAGCTGTGGCAGATTGGGCTACTGTCTCATCTATTTTATGGAGACAATATTGCCTCCCCTTCACTAATCATTCCCGCTCACCTTCTGCAGACATTCCGCCACAGCCAGACCCGTGGGAGGAGGATTGGGACTATGTCCCCTTGTGATCACACCAAACTGCACCTAAAAGGAATAGGTGCAAAAAGAACTAGTCTAACCTTTTTGAAAAAAATTAAGTTTTTGTTTTTCATAATCCATGTGTTTCATGCTGCTTTGTGGTGGGGGGCATGGAGAATGATGGTATGGCATAGCGATACGCCACTTTTGGGGCTGGGGATTGGAAGTGAAGGGGGGGGCTAAAACAGGGGAGTGCCGCTGGCCATGCATTTGAGGGCAGGGGAGGGGGCTTGGGGAAGGGCCATAGTACCCCAATAGGGAAAAACCAGGTGCAAAGGGAATGGCGGTAGGAAAGCCACAGGCAAAGACTAGGCACTGGCCGTTCACAGAGGAGCCTCCGGCACACCTGTGTCTCTGAGCTCCCTATTGCCATTCCCAGACCTGGCTAGCCTACGAATGCCAATAGGAAAAGCAGAGGCAGAGGCTGAGGCCTGCAGCTAGCTAATCTGCAAATGCCAATACTATTTAATTATTTATCTTATTTATTTAAATTTTTTAGCTGCCCCCTCATGCCCATGGCATCTCGGGGCGGCTTACAACACAGAAATCACAATAATTTTAAAACAGCAATAAAACATAAAAAATCAAAACATCTTAAATCCTCCTAAAAGCAACCCCCCCCTCCCGATTTCTATCCCAACCCACCCCCCTCCTCTGAAGGTCTGGGAGAACAGCCAGGTTTTGCAGGCCCAGCGGAAGACCAGCAAACTTGAGGCCAGACGGGCTTCCTCCGGAGGGAGTTCCGTAATAGCGGCATGGCCACTGGGAACACCCTTTCCATTGTGGCCCCCTGCTTTACACGAGGGACCTCCAAGAAGGCGACCCCGGCGGACCGAAGGGGTCGCTCTGGGGCGTGGAGGGTGAGGCGGTCCCTGAGGTATGGAGGGCCAAGACCAGCACCTTGAATCTGACTTGATACACTATAGGCAGCCAGTGCAGCATGCGGAGCATGGGAGTAATATGCTCCCGTTGGCCTGTCCCCATAAGGAGACGCGCCGTGGCGTTCTGCACCAGCTGCAGCCTCCGAACCAGCATTAGAGGAAGCCCCATGTACAGCACGTTGCAGTAGTCCAGCCTCAAAGTGATGAAGGCATGGATGAGGGTGGCCAGGTCGGGCCTGGAAATATATGGACGCAGCTCCGTACCAGATACAGCTGGCGGAAGGCAGCCTTAGTCACCATCTCCACCTGCCAATCCAGGCGGAGATCCGAGTCCAACAGTACTCCCAGACTCCAAACCTGCTGGGGTACGGGCAGGCGGACCCCCTCTACGAGGGGAGTCAACACCTCCTTTGCCCTACCCACCGCCATCACCTCCGTCTTATCAGGATTGAACTTCAGTCTGCTCTGCCGCAACCAATCCACCACGGCCTCCAAACACTGGGACAGTACTGAGACGGCAGGACCTGGGTCAGTTGAAAAAGAGAGGTAAAGCTGGGTGTCATCAGCATATTGGCGGCAACACACACCAAACCCTCTCACAATCTCCCCCAAGGGCTGCATATGTATTAGGGGCGGGAAACCGGTAGAATCCGGTATCCGATAATGCCGGTATTGGGCGTACCGGCATTATCGGATTCAACCCGGTAATCCGGACCCGGTACCGGATTTCGGGGTACCAGATTTTTTTACATTGCAGCCATTTAAAAATGGCTGCAATGTAAAAAACTTAAAGCCCCAGCAATAAAGTTTTTTTTAAAAAAACCCTCCCCGAGTCCAGGCTGCGCGGGTGGAAGGGGGGACACCCCCCCACCCACCCTGCCCAGCCTGGCTTTTTGTTTAAAAAAAGAGTCAGAGTGACCCAGAGGCGAGGCGAGCCCCCCCCCCCCCCCAGGGATCGAGTCATACTTACCGGCGGCTGCGGGGACGCCGCGGCCGCTGGTGCTGGGGGGTGGGCTCGCCTTGGCTCGCCGTCTTACTCTTTTCTTTTTTAAAACAAAAAGCCAGG
>QEPC01007559.1:5775070-5831878 GCA_003113815.1 Sphenodon punctatus | reverse complement strand
AAACAAAAAGCCAGGCTGGGCAGGGTGGGTGGGGGGTGTCCCCCCTTCCACCCGCGCAGCCTGGGAGGGGGAGGGAATTAATATTTCATTGGTTTCAATGGGGACACAGCGCCCCATTGAAACCAATGAAATAAAACCGTTACCGGATTTAATCTGGGAATCCGGTTTTCTTAGAACTGGTAACCGGTAAATCCGGTAACCGGTAATGGGCCCGGGGTCCCACCACTAATATGTATATTAAACAATAATGGAGACAGAATGGAACCTTGTGGAACGCCACAATCCAGTCCCAGGGGCTAGGAGATTCAGCCACCAGGACAACCCGCTGACTTCTCCTCGAGAGGAATGAGCAGAACCATCCAAGGACAGTCCCGTCCAGACCCCACAAGGCTCGCAATTGTCTCAACAGCAGCCCATGGTCCACTGTGTCAAAAGTAGCTGAGAGATCTAGCAGGATCAGAAATGTTGTACATCCTGCGTCCATCTCCCAGCAGAGATCGTCCACCGAGGCCACTAACACCGTCTTTGTGCCATAGCTGGGGCGGAACCCCGATTGAAATGGGTCAAGGAAACCGATGCTGTCAAGATGAACCTGGAGCTGCAGTGCCACTGCCCATTCAATAACCTTTCCTAAAAAGAGAAGGTTAGAGACCAGTTGGTAGCTGGCGAGTGTATCCGCATCCAAAAATGGCTTCTTCAGCAGGGGGCGCACCACAGCCTCCTTGAGACCAGGGGGCAATTTCCCCTGCTGAAGGGACACGTTGATTACCCTCCCCAGCATCGTCCCTAATGTCTCCCTGGAGGCTTTCACCAACCAGGATGGGCATGGATCTAATTCACAACTTGTGACTCTAACAGACCCCAGGACATCCACAGCATCGGCTGGCGTCACTTCCTGAAACTCATCCCACAACGATGGACCAGACGGGGCCTCCATCACCTCGTTCTCCACCTCTACGCCTCTAATAAGGAACAAATAAGCAGAGGCTTGCAGCTAGCTACTATGAGAATGCCAGTAGGGAATGCCCATGGAACAGCCACCAGATGGGTGCTAAGGGAGGACTCATATGGGCTAGAGGGAAATACAGTGACAGACAAGAAACATTTTAAAAGCCTTTATTCACACCACAAAAAATTACTTAAAACCATTCGCCTTCTGGAATGATAGCCCCAAAGAAAGAAAAACAGCTGTGGTGACTGCTTCTTCCCATGGTTCACCGTAGCTGAGAGTCCTGGCGGGTGGGGGAGCAGAGAGGAGAAATGCATCTGCCCGTTTATTAGGCTAGTCCCCCTAACCCTGTGTATGGGGACTGCATGGGCACACAACTGCAACGGCACACAAGGGGCTTCCCATTTATTAGGCTCTACCACTAAATATGTTAGTGGGGGCTGCATGGACCAAACCCTGACTCCAGCAGACTATAGTTTCATTTGTTAACACCCTATCACTTAGCTTAAGTTCCCCACCTGTCAATCTAGAATAATAATGACCTACCACACAGGGTGGTTGTGAAAATGAACTAAATAAGTATTGTAAAGTAGGGCTGAAGTGGTAACTCCTTTTTCCGTTCTGCTATTTCAGAAATGGCCATGGCGTTCCGCAGCTTTTCCGCTGGCATTCCGCTAATTCTGCCGACATTCCGCTAATTCAGAAACTGTCAGAATAATCGTGGAAACTGTCGGAACAAGCATTTTTCGCTACTTCGCAGTGCTGGTGGAAATTGCAGAAGATAGAAACTCAGAAAAAACATTATTCTGCTATTTTCACAGTCTTTGGAAGTAGCGGAATGGCGGAATTAGCGGAATGAAAGTAGCAGAATGAACGTCTCCATCGCATCATGCCGCTAATTGCGGAAGAGCTTTTTCCGTTGGAAAAAGTTACCGCAGCGGCTTGCCGCTTCTGCCCTATTTAAAGTACTTTGAACACTGAAAAAGCCATACATTCCATAATAATAATAATAATAATAATAAAATTTAAAACGTGGATAATCAGACCTACTGTTAGGATTTGCTAAGTACTGTTTTTGTCTGCATATCAACCTTGCATTTCAGTACCAATTCTTTATTCACACGTTTTTGCTTTATTTACAGTCCTTGCTCCTCAAGGATTTGCATTTCTGCAGAAACTCAAAGTCCTGTCTTTTAATGAGCTTGCATCATATCATTCATTACCCCCATGTGAATGCAAACCTTAATTTTTAAATCAGCCTTTGATGCATGAATGGCCAATTTGTCTTTTCAAGTCCCAGAGTGTAAATTGGGAGGCCTCTTCCCAGAGGGACATGGGAATTTAAATGGAAGAGAGCATCAAGGGAAAAAAAACACAACCCACCAGTAAAGAGGTGAAAGATGGGAGAATAAATCTCCTGCCCCTCCCCCATTTTCTCTTGGAGTTTCACCATTATGGATAGTTAAGCAGCTTCTTGTTAATGGCTCTGGCTACCAAACATGCTTTACCAGTGAAACAACATTGTTCTCAGCCAGGTTCCCAGCTGAGGGTGTTAACAGATGAGACAATAGCCAACATTAGACGGGTGGCCACCTGCCCGTCTATTAGGAGGCTGCCTGATGTTCCCCGCACCCGCCACTCTCCCCATTCCACAGCCCCCACTCACCACATCATTCCAGAGAATGTGGAGCCCATTATGCACATGCCTACTGTCTAAGGCGGGCAAATGTGCACCCACTTGGCTGCCTCCCTTCTACTAGGGTGCACACACAGTTTCTGTGCGCATACAGATCCATAGCGTCCCGGATGGAGTGCCTAGAGCCATCCGGTGAGCAAGCGCTTCCTCAGCTCTTGCTCTCACAGACGCTGTGCCTGTTCTGGAGCGCTCCAAAAAGTAAAAATAAACAAGAAAGTTGACGAAAACTACAGTGGGGGTTACTTCCTGTACCCAGGAGTTGCTGTGGTTGTGCATCAGGAGAGGTGTGGGAGTGAGGGGGCAGAGCACGGTGTCTGCCCCATTTGTCATGTGGAACCTGCACATGGACCAATGCGTCAGCTCCACAAGAGTGATCCCAGACTCCAGTGGGCTAATCTCTCATTTGTTTTCACCCTGAGAGAAAACAAAAGAGCAGTGATGGTTTAAGCCAGTTAATGGGGCTAAGATAGTTCCCACTGTCTGAGGACCTGATCTTCAGAGTCAGCTTTTGGATAATTTGTAAAGTAAGTTTATCAAACCTATTGTGTGAAACAGAGATGAGCCCAAGCTGTGCAACCCACATGAGGATCTAAACCTTCAGTGAAGAACCCCTGACCTGTAGGCCAAATCTGACCCACAGCTGTTTTTTGTTTAGCCTCTGGATCCTGCCCCTACCTTTTTGAGTTCTGACAGAGCATGTTGAGGGCAAGGCAGCAGAGATGACTGTGCACTCAAGGAGTGTAAGGGGTGAGGGGCATCTGGGACATGCGTGAATGTTGGGTTTGGGGTGTGTGTGATGGGGTTCCAGGTCAGAGCTGTGAGATGCAACAGGGCAAGGGAAAGACAAGACAAGACCAGGAGCAGGGCCAAGGAGCAAGGGACAAGGCACAACTAGAGGGGAGCAAGGACAAGGACCAAGAGGGGAGTGAGAGCAGGACTGAGAGCACAAGGTGGGGGCAAGGCAGGAATGAGACAAAGGCCGTTTTTACATGAACACCCCCTCCCTCGGCTTGGTGTTTGGGCGGGTGTACAGGAGAGGGGCGTCCGTGTAAACAGCCGGCAGTTGGTGGGGGGATGGGTGTCCACTCGGTGTTCACCCGTGTGAACACCAAGCAGGATGGGTGGGGGTGCATGCGCGCTCCCGTGTAACACTCACCTCCACCCATCCACCTCCACCCATGGAGCCCTCCAAAAAACTAGAAGAGGCCCCGTGGGTGGCGGTGGGTGTGTGTCTGTGTAAAGGGACACCCACCCACCTCGCCGAAACACCCATCCCCCACCCATCTACCCCCATCCATGTAAAAACGGCCAAAGAGTTGAGAGCAAGGAGGGTTCAGAGCACTGAGAGCAAGTACAGGGGGCAAGAATAAGCAGTGAGGGTATTGTTCCTTTTGTTACCAGCCAACCAGGAGGCTGGGAGGTGGGGCATGGACAAGACAGACAGGAGATGGAACGGGATCAGGACAAGGCAGGGGGAGGAGACATGGGGGAGTGGCTGGGCCAGAGACAAGCTGAGGCAGTTGCACTGCCTGGCTGCCCACCGCTCCAGAAACCCAGAGGGTGGAGGTTCAAGGCCAGAGTCTGACAAAGAGAGGGGCTCTACTCCAGGAGAGAAAGGTGTATTAGTATCTGAAGTTTTGGTTCAGGAGGACCCTTTCTAATTGGCCAAATAAATAAATAATAATAATAATCAGCATACTCTGAAATTCCTGAAGGCAAATGATGCTGGAGCTCCCCTCCCACATTTTTTTCTTATCAACATTCTGTTGGCTGTACGGATTGGCCTTGCTAATGCAGAGTCTTCAGTTTTGTTTCTTTAACTTAAGGAGAAAATCATTTAGCAACAGTCAAACTGCAAGATTGGATGTTGCCAAGATGTAGAGAAAAACCCTCTCATGTAGTTGCCTTTAGAGACCTTGGCAAGACTTTAATGAAAAAGACAGATATTTCCCCCCCTCTGCCTCAGCTAGGTATTTTGGCCTTAAGTGCTGAATAATGGAATGTTCCAATGTGCTTTAAAGTGTATTTAAAATGAAAGCTAACTTTGGGGAGGCATTTGAGGGCTGTAAAGAGGCTCCCTTGCAGACTTTCATCTTCGCTATGGCTTGGTTGAAACTCAACTAATACAGTTCTTTTTTGTTCTTTCAGATGGTCCCTTTTCTTTCTCATTTT
Source organism: Sphenodon punctatus (assembly GCA_003113815.1). Taxonomy (NCBI): domain Eukaryota; kingdom Metazoa; phylum Chordata; class Lepidosauria; order Sphenodontia; family Sphenodontidae; genus Sphenodon; species Sphenodon punctatus. The sequence continues at coordinate 5,827,061 of QEPC01007559.1, read as the reverse complement.
TAATCCGTTAATGTTTCGATGCTCAATATGAACATTAATGTTGGGGCATGGGTTGACAGGGAGATTCAGTTTTGTTGGGCTAACATGTCTTGGGTGCATTAAAACTGTCAGTTCTTTGGGGTATGAAACCAACAGGAAGTCAGTGATGAAATCCTGGCTTGTTTGCTTGGTTCGTTCCACACGTTTGTGCAGCCAGTTCTGCATTTAACTGGGTGTATCCAACTTGACTAGCTCATGTACAGCTTTTCTCGCACTTTCAGAGATGGAGAGTGCTCTTGAGGGTAAAGCATAGGTGTAAGAATCAAGAGACCCTAATGCTGTTGCCAGCACTGCATTGCTGTAGGCTTGCTACGTGGCAACAGGAAACCGGCTTAGTTTTATCTTTTTGTGAAATGAGGTTAATAGGTCTAAATCAGGGGTGGGGGATCTCTTTCCCCTCACGTGCACTGCTGTGAAAATTAGTACAAGCTGTACAGGCTGGATAGGAGTTGGTTAGATTTGTAGAAGCCCAGTCTTTCCAGCATTTTCTCCTGGTCCTACCCTTGTCCAGATGTTCAAAGGAATTCTGCAGACTACTGAGAGCTAAGATCTTTTTAAAATCTGGATGAACGACAACAATCTGGACCTTGCTTTATTCCAGAATTGCTTTATGTTTCCCTTTTTTATTCTTGACCTAATCCCATGTCTGGACTCTACTTTTAGCCAGAGAAGAACCCTGTGTCCCAAGTTGTCCAGGTATATGGGTTATACTGCAAATGGATTAGCTCTGAGTGGAGTAGTTTTCAACTTGCAGTTTAAATACCAAGCTACAGGATGTAGAAAATCCTCCCTCCCCCCTAGAGACAGGAAGTACTCAATGACATTTTTTGAATTGGGGATTTTATTTTGTATCCCTCCACAGCGCATTCCCAGGTACATTGCTGGTGCTATATAAATAAATAACAAAGAAATAAATAATTCTGTGTCCCCCAAACCTCTGTTGTACTTGGCATATTTGTGTCTGATTTGCTCTAAACAAGCCCAAGGTTAAATGGAAAGGAAGGACATGATTGTATTTAATTATTTCATGAAAATAAAAATGGATTCCCGCAACAGCTTAGAGGTACAGTAACAGGAGCACGATTAGTTTCTCCAAGTGATTGCAAAAACATACAAGCACAAGATCATTACAATAAGCGCATTAAAATAAAGGAAGTTGGAATGTTCAATTAGCATAACTAACCCAAGGTTATAGTGACTAGTTAAGAATAAAGGGAACCCGACAACTATGAGGCATATGAAATAATGGCCAATCTGTCACAGCAACAGCGGTTCAGTAGAGACGTTTTGGTTATAATGTTAACAAGCTTTGCATTTTTTACATTTGCCTTGCTCTGTTTGCATCTCGTTTCCTTTCTTGTAGAGTTGTACTGGAAACACGGCCTGAATACAGACCTGGGAGCCAGGAGCTCTTCCCCTGCATTGATATTTGACTCAAAGGGTGGATGTGGGACTGGCCACCCCTGGAGCCCCTGTGTCCAGCCCCGCCTGGGTCCGTTTTGAATGGACCTGGCAGCTGCCGTGGCCCACAGTCCTCCCATGCGGTACCCCCCTCTCCCACACCATAGAGTTGCAGACAGATCACCTGACATTCTAGGCTGCTGCCTGCAACTCTGTGGTGTTGCCTGGAGCAACCCCCGGGCAAGAGCAGAACTGCAGGAGCCGTCCGCCAAACAGACAGACCGCAGCTCTGCCTCACACTGGTGCCCCAGGTTTGGCTGGCCCACTCCACTGGCGGTGCTCTGGGATGCTCTGGAGTGCTGCTGCCAGGGCTGCCCCAGAGCAAGGACATCCTGCTCTGCCTCTGGTCCACCTGCACAGCTGGCGGCCCACCTTTTGACAGATAGGCACCCAGGGGTGCAGCGAAGCAGAGGTAGGGCTGCTGTCTGTCTGAAAACACCCAAAGTGGGACCTGAAGCAGGGCATTGCCTACTTCCCCAATCTGTCATACAGGAAGAATAATGTCAGGTTTTTCAGAGAAGGTGGCATGTGAAATCATTAGGTGCCACTGTAAAAGTGCTTTGAAAGCCAAATTTGAAGAAAAATGCTACGTATCATTATTTCCATTTCTTCTGATTAGTGGATAGCATCATTACTGAGAAGCAAGCTATGACATAGCTGTTGGCTAGGTTTATTCGATCTCCCACAAGTAGAAAAAGAAGCCCATCAAAAGTCAATAAATGTCTGCAAGACCACTGAAGGGTTTCATGCTGGCTTCATGCTGTGGGTAAGATTAATTTACCTCCAGTTTAAGAGAAAAGTTAAGGCTCGCACAGATTTGAAACCCAAAAAACCTCCGGTTCAATATAAATTCCCATCAAAACACCTCCAGCCTAACAACAAACTTAAGGCACATACCAATTAAAAAACCAAAAACCTCCAGCTAAACAAAAAAGATGAATTCAACCAAAATCCAAAAAGCATGGAAATTGGAGATTAAGGCACTCGACACAGCTACTGCACCACGCACACTACTGTGAGCTTCCATTGACTATGAAAGAACAAATCACCGATTACTCAGCAGACAACATGCACACCACACGTACAATTACGCATGGACCCTTTCGGCATTCACCTTAACTAGTGCGCCATGAAAATTTAGACACAGATCAAACCGCTGCAATACTATTGCCATTTCTTCCACAAGAAATAGCAAAAAAATCAAATACATGGTCTAACTCCCACAATAGTATCGCCATTTCTTCAGCAAGAAATAGTATATAAAGACAGAAAATGGGTCTAACCACCACAATAGTATTCCCATTTCTTCAGCCCCCTTTTAAACACAGGTTAGAGATATTTCTCTGATTTTTTAAAAAGTATTTAACAATGTACTCATATCTCCAATAAAAGTTACATCTTTTCCTGAAATACAACATTTGCATTTCAACATACCAGGATTTGTCTCTCTTAACATAATTGCATGATGCACAGACCTACCTTCAACCCAAAATGTCGTCCCCATTAAATGCATCATTTGTGAACAAAACCACATGGAAACCACACAACGACATCACAGCTTCATGCACTAGTTAAGGCGGGTGCCAAAAGGGTTCATGCGTAATTGTACGTGTGGTGTGCATGTTGTCTGCTGACTAATCTGTGGTTTGTTCTTTCATAGTCAATGGAAGCTCACAGTAGTGTACATGGTGCAGTAGTTGTGTCAAGAGCCTTAATCTTCCATTTTCATGCTTTTGGGATTTTGGTTTAATTCATCTTTTTTGTTTAGCTGGAGGTTTTGGGTTTTTTAATTGGTGTGTGCCTTAAGTTTGTTGTTAGGCTTGAGGTGTTTTGATGGGAATTTTTATTGAACTGAAAGGTTTTTTTGTTTTTTAATTTTGTGCGAGCCTTAACTTTTCTCTAAAACCAGAGGTTTTTTGTTGGTAAATTTCCTTTTGTTTTTCTTTGTGTTATGTATGTGTATTTTGTGCAATGGGTGTGTGTTTGGGATGTTTGGTGGGTTGCTTCTTTTCAAGTAAACAGAGTACACAAAAACATTGTTTGTGTTAATAAACTTATTGGTTTCTTAGGTGCTCTTTTTAGATGGTTGATGGGTTGATTCTTTTCTATTAAGTAGGCTACTCAGGAGATTATCCTCCATTTACATAGGGTCCAAGTTAACGCAAGATTTTTAAACTTTTATTTTCTTTCTTTTTGGAGCATAGTTAAAATTTCCTTTTCACCTCCCCTCGAGCAACGAATGTGTGTTGGGAGGTGTATGTGTCTATGCAATGCTGGATGCTGTGATGTGTCTCTCTGTGTGTGTAGTGCTGGGTTGGGTGTGTGTGTGTGTGTGTGTGTGTGTGTGTGTGAGAGAGAAGACAGATTGTGTGACTGTGTGTGAGAGAAGGAATGTGTGTTTATGTGAATCAATGAATGTGAGGTGCTTACGTGTAAATGCTAGCCCTCCTCATGCTGGAGGTTTAGCTGGAGACAAGTGGACAGCCCCAGCACTTGGTTGGCCATGGGCAGATCTGCTTTAAACAAAGGACGCATCGCGAAGCCACCCAGAGAAAGCAAACTGTAAATAAACCCAGGTGACTTCAGGGCCAGCCTATTAGACCCTCCATGCATTTCTCAACTGAGTGGTCTTAGGTTCAGAGAAGAATGAGGGGTTAAACTTCTCTACTAACCTGGACCAGGAGCCTGCAGCATGGAGTGCACAGATCCAAGGAGAATCCCCCACCCCTCACTTCCAGCCTCCAGGAAAGAGGTCTCCTCCACTGACTGACCTGACAAACCGCCAGCTAGACCCACCCCCCTAAACAGCTCTGCTCCTTTCTTGAGCCCATGGAAACTAACCACCTTCTAGCATCCCACGACAAGGAGTTCCACAGGTTAATTGTACCTTATGTGGAAATGTTATTAGTAAAAGTATTCATTACCCATTGTAAATTTTACATTTAATGTTTTAAAGTCTTAATTACACATCTGAAAGACTGCTTTCTTTTTTTCCCTTTGTGATTAGTTTGTCCTGTGGTTAAGTTAGGGTGGCCAGATATGCAAATGTTTAGAGGACACGTATGAGACATACAGGTCACCCCATCATTTACTGTATGAGACATGTATTTCACATGAGTGTCCTCTAAACGGTTGCTTATCTGGCCACCCTAGGTTAAATGGCAGGTCTCCCTGGCAAAGGAGGAAACCGGTGGGGAGGAGTGCGGGGTCAATTAGGGAGGATTGGGGTCCTTGGGAATTATTGGGGGAGACAGGAGGGGGTGTGGGTGACTTGGGAGGGAAGGGATGTTTGGGAGGTAATGGGAGAAAGAGTGAGAAGTGAACGGGGTGAATGAGGTTACAGAGTCGTTAGAGGTTGATGAGGGAAGGGAGGGGTGTTAACTGGGGAGAATGGGAAAGGGAGGAGGTGGTTTGAGGTTAATAGTGGAGAAAGGGGTATGTTGTGGTGCTGGGGATGAACATGGAGAGTGTTTGGGGTCAACAGGGAGGTAAAGGGTGTTTGGGGATTAATGGGATAAGGTCTGGCGGGCTGGGGTTATTGGGGTTTAATGGGGAAGGCAGGGATGTGGGGTGAAGTAACTAATACAGTTAATTCAGTCTGTGCTGCTTTGTGCCTTGGTTTCCCCTTATGTATAATCATGCTACCTCTATTGTGAAGCAGGCAATTCCTGGAAGTGGTGTCTCTTTGATAGCTTCTCAGCCAGCCCCTACACACTGCCTTCGCCCCCTAGCTCCCCCCAACATTTCTCCCAACCTTAATAGGTTTCTCTCATAAGAATCTCATGCTTTTTCAAGTTCATCTCATGATTGTAAAGACTCAAAAGCCTTTAATGAGCTTCCAAATCATGAAATCTATAGGTCACAAATGTATTCATTATTTAAGCTAGGGAAAAGGTCGAACCTCTCAAGACCCCAAACAGTTTCCCCAACCTGACTACATTTGTCCATTAAATAATATCATGTTTTTAAGGTGTTTTTGTAATTTTTGAAAGGCTGGCGAATTGTGAAACTTCAAATAATTCGTGCACTTTGAAACCTGACTACATTTGTCCAACCTGACTACATATGGCCATTAAATACACACAGGATTTTAAAGATGATCTTTTGATTTTTGTGAAGATGGTGATTTGTGAAACTTGGAATCATTTGTGAACTTTGAAAGGCTGGTGGGACTACATGTCATGCTACATGTCCCAGCATGCCAGATAGATTGCCACCTGGCATGCTGGGAGATGTAGTCTCAGCAAACCAGATAGGAATCATGGCGCTGGCCTCTGTACACAAGTGCACAGCGGGCTTTCTGAAACCTGCAGTAGCGGCAGCCGATCTACCGCAGTGCAGGCAAGTAGGTTAAAAGGAGTGTCTGTGTGTGTCTGCATGGGGAGGGGCATGTGTGAGAGTGACACTGTGGGGGGAGGAGCGACTGTATGTTTGTGTCTGCATGGGGAGGGGGTAGTATGTGAGTGACTGTTTGTGTCTGTGTGGGGAGGGTGGACTCTGTGAGAGTGACTATAGGCTGCTTTTAGACAAGCAGGTCGTGATCGCGCGATCCACTCATGTGACTTTTGAAAATCCCGCAGACTGAAATTACACGAAACGTTTCGCGTGTTAGACGGTCGCACGTTCTTGTAAAACCGTGAACTAAATACCTTGACGTCGGGGCCTGGTGCCACGCTGTTGGGGGAGGCATCAGCGGCGACCAAAGCCTGTTGCTGTCACTCCTACTGGAGCTGCTGATGTCGGGGTATTTAGTTTGCGGTTTTAAAAGAACGCACGGCTGGCTTTAGCACGTGAAACGTTTCCTGTAATCCCAGCCCACGGGATTTTCAAAAGTAACACGAGCAGATCTCGCAATCGCAACCCACTTGTCTAAAAGCAGCCTATGTGTGCATGTTTCTATGTTTGTGTGTGTGTTGGAGGAGAGAGGGGGGACTGTGTGTGAACGTGCGCGCACACTGGGGGGAGTAGCAGAGGATGGAGTAGTGGAGGGAGGCACCAGTGATGCTCTGGGCATCAATATTTAAAGCCCCCACCCACCCCCTCTCTGAGCACTTTGGCAAAGCTGTGCCTAGGGGGACTTACCCTGCACAGGCTCCCAGTGAAGGGAGCAGGTGACCCCAAATGCATCGGGCGAAGAAGGGAACCCCCAGCGCAGAGTCCTCCACATGCTGCCCACAGCAGGACGGCTTTGACGGAAGTGGATCCTATCTTCCACCTGCTGCTGGATTAGCAAAAGAAGGAGGGGAGACTCAACAGTCCTGGGGATCCTCTCTACCCCACCCAGCAGCAGCAACAGTGGGTGGAGGATTCACTTGAGTCAAAGCTGGCTCCGCTGTGGGCTGAGTGGGGAGGACTCTGCGCTGGGGGATCCCTCCTTCCCTTCAGCGTTCACTCCCTTGCTGGCACTTTCAACCTCGCTGCAGAGCTACAGGTCCTGAGCAAGGAGAGCATCACCACTATCAGCAGCTGGACCTGGGGGGAGAAGCAGCAATGATCCCTTACTTCTAGGCACAGGAGCAGCCACAGTCTCATGATGAGTATCTTGTGACTGGTGCGTCTCTGCCCGGATCCAAAGTGTGAAGCTGGTTTCTGTGCAAAGTCCAATTCCTCAGCTGGGAAGAGAACTCCTGCTTGCTTGCTCCCATTTGCTTTCTGGGGAAGTGGGAGCCCAGCAGTGAATAGTTCAAAGCATTTTCAAGGCAGACACCTTCTTAGGCAGTGCCCCAGCCCATGTAGACCCAGGAGGCTCTGCGGGTTGCAGGGACTGAGAAAAGATAGCCAGGGGCTACTAGAACAGAGCCTAGTGGGGAGTGAAAACAACCAGGAGGACCCCTCTACCACCTCTTACCCCCGCCCAAATGAAGGCCCTAAAGTAAACCCGTGCCTGCCCCCCTCAGCAAAGTTCTCTTTCTCAAACACACATACAATCTTTCACCCTCTCTCTCTCACACACACACCCCTCTCACATTCTCTCTCTCTCTCACACACACACACACACACACCATCACACACAAACACAAGGAGGTCGGGTCTGGGGGGGCAGGAGGCATGGGGAGGGAGCCGTTGCCTTGACAACTTGGGACCTCGTTTTCCCCTTGGCTCCCTTGCTGCAGCAAGTACAATCTTAGCCAAGGGTGAAAGGAGATAAAATTCAACTCCAGGATGCTTAAAAGGTTAGAAAGTTACCTCCCACTGGGCTCAGCGCTTTGCACAGCGGGACTATGTTGAGCCAGGCTGTAAGGCTCATTGTTCAACTGAGTTTAAGATCTGAGCTTAAACTCGACTGAGTTGCTTCCCAAAGCCCCCCATCAGGGAAACTCCTTTGGGAAGCAACTCAGATGAATTTTAGCGCAGAGTTTTAACTCAGATGAGCAATGAGTCTTGCATTGCAGTCTGGCTCAACATAGTCCCGCTGTGCAAAGCACTGAGCTCAGCGGAGGTAACTTTGGGGTGGGGTGGGGTGCAGCTCGGTCCTCTGCTTAGTTGGCTTGGCAGAGTCAGGGTCTGAGTGTAAAAGGGGGGGGGGGAGAAGATTGCCTAGCCTCCCATCCAGTCCCATCCCAGCTTGTACAGGAGCAGCCCAGAGACAGAAGCAATCTCCTCCTGCTCTTGAAGCCCAAACATCATGAACAGTTGTGGGATATGGGTGAAACAGCAAGTGACAGCAACAGCTTTTTTGGTCATTAATGGCCAATACAACAACACTTTAATGACACAGCAACCCCCATTGAAGCAGCAGCACCTGCTGCCGCTATCAGATTAAGCATGTTGGCCTTTTTGAAAATGCCAGAAAGTCTCAGGGACTTCCAAGAACTGCCGTAAACTTGCCTGAACTGCTATAAAATTTTGGAAACCGTCGTAAAGTTCCGTGAACTGCCGTAAACTTCTGTGATAAACTTTATGCGGGAACTGTGGCAAATTGTCGTAAATATTGCTAAAACTGTTGTAACTGTCGCAAATTACTGTGAACTGTCGTAAATGGTGCAAAGTGCCGTAAACTGCCACAACTTCCATAAACTGGTGCAAAACGCCGCAAACTGTCAGAAATTGCCATGAAGTATCTAAATTGGTGTTGGTTGCTGTCAGACCAGTCGCAGACAAGCAGGAAAAGCGACACGACAGCACAAAGCAGAATGGCAAACAGCATTGCCACGTCAGGCCTACCGTGGGAGAACTCCTCCAGATCAGCTGTGAGCAAAGCTACCGTCTCCTCCACCGAGAACGCTCTCCTTTTAATTACCATTCTGCTGTTGGGGGGGCATCGCCTCCCCCTTTACTGCTCGCCACCAGGAACTCAAAGCTTCCATGTCTCTGCTCTGGAGAGCACTTAGCAAACTGCAAGTGACAGGTGGCCTGGCAATCAGCCCCCTTCAGGATCCTCTTGCTGTGACGTGCTCCTCCCCTGTCCCCCGCCCTCCTCCACACCTTGTAAACTTGGACCCTGTCTCTGTCCAGCCAACTAAACTACCCCCCACTAGGGGTACTGGCTGTAGTCTGTTTTATTTATTTATTTAGTTATTTATTCATTTATTTATTTATATAAAAGCTCATATCCTGCCCCACTTGCCAAGGCAGCTCATGGTGACTAACAATTCAAAACATAAAAACAGTAATATAAATACATCGGTCCTGTTTTCTTGCAGTCCTGTTGGCTGCACACTGTGAACAGGCAGCCCCCAGTCACCCTATCGCCACTGGAGACACTGCTTGCCCCTCCTTCCACCCCAGCCCCCGGCTTCCTGCCAAGGGTGCGCAGTCCTGGCAGCGAGAGCAGTTGCATCAGCAGCAGCAGCAGGAGGGAAGTTTGGCCCCATTCGGAATGCTACACTATGGAGGGTGATGTCGGGTGTAACAGAGGGCAGGGAGGCTCTCAGCCCTTTCCCAGCCAGCCTGGTATTGAGAGCACAAGTCATAACGGCTAGGCACTGTGAGCAAAGCTGGAGCCCCTTCAGTGCAGACTGGGACTGCTGTAGGACCCCCCACTCCCTTCCCCACCATGGCGAGGGCAGCCCCTTCGTTCTCTTTGCCTCCCTTCCACACAGTCCAGCACTAACAGCCCCACCACAAACAGTGCTGAACCCCCCCTCTCCTCAGCGTAGGGCAGTACCACACCCCCATTCTCCTCATGCAGAAAGATTCTCTGGTCCCATATGGCCACCTCCTTGGAACTAAGAAATGGAGGGGGTTGGGTTACACAGTCAGACAGGGTCAGGCTTAGTAGGACACTTTGGAGAGCAGGGGGGTGGGGTGGGTGGACTGGGAGTAGGGTGGTCATACCTCACCTTTAAAAGAGGATGCTTATGAAAAATACATGTTGCAGGGCTGCATTGGTTCCAGGACAGCCCTGCACCATGTATTTTTCAAAAGCGTCCTCTTTTGAAGGGGAGGTATGGCCACCCTAACTGGGAGGTATATGAGGAGAAAGTGTCCTCAGTCCTCCTCCTCTGCCTTTGTTCTGTTCTTGAGAGGGGTCAGTCTTGTGGTGCTTGTGGCCGTGTTTCTCCTAGGGAGAAGGATTAGGTCACTGACAGGGTCATGTGGCTCAGTAATTGCTCCTGGAGATGTCTGGAACTGGCTCTTTTCTTTCTATCAAGTTTCCAAAAACTTTGCAGAGCTTGCTTGTATTTTCATATTTTGTGTACTGGTCAGATGAGTACACAGGGCTCACAGGGCTTTTTTTTTATTATTTTTTTTAAATCTCCTTTGTCTTTGAGAGATTGGAACCCCCTGTTCTAATCCACTAGCCCCCACTCCCCTTGTAGAGAATCCACAAGTCCCTCTTCTCTAACCTACTAGTCCACGCTCCCTTCAGAAAGATCTCAAGAGTCCGGGAAATACACTGAATTGTATTTCTGATAGGGAACAGGAGTAACTGTTTGGTTTTTTGTCATTTCACGCACACACCAACAGGAGAGGAGGTGGAATAACAGGGAGGGAGGCGGGAGAGTGGAGAACAGCCACTCAGTTGCTACAGACTAAGGGGGGATTCAGACGTTCTGATTTGTGCGATTTTTTTAAAAAAACGAATGTTTCATGCCTGTCTGAACACTTAAATTCGATTAAATGGAGTCAATATCGCACTAAAGCAATGTGTGTTGAAAAGCTACTCTAATTTACCTTTTTGCTGTCCGTTTTCAATAAATCCGCACTTAACAGCAGTGTGAAAGCAACATCGTACTGGTTTTAACTAGTGTGTAATCTTTTCTGATGTGAATGCAACCGTGCTTCCAAGTGCGCTGTTTTACTTCTGCCCCTACCAGAAGCAGTGAGACCAGCTGGAGCCCTGTAGTTGCCTCGCTGGGTGCAGGCTGCAGCCAGCTTCTCCCCAAAAAAGTTCTTCCCCTCCATGTTTTCCCTCCATGCTTCTCCCCCAAAAAGTTCTTCCCTCCAAGGGACTTTCAATCATCTGCCTTTGCCTCTACCGTAGTGCTGCAGCAGTAGCAGCAGCAGGATACCGGAAAGAAACCAGGGAGAGAAGCAGCGCGCCTCACTATGCGAGGGGCTTCTTTCCAGCAGCCTCAGGCTCTCCCTCTTTACTCCCTGATTCTACAAAGTAGCAACCTTTGCTACAAAGGTTGTAGCAAAGGTTGTTGCAAAGTTTGCAAAGTTGCAGCAAAGGTTGTAGCAAAGGTTGTAGCAAAGTTGTACTTTGCTACAAAGTAGCAACCTTCTGGCTCCCCACAGGCCACTTCCTGTAACTGAATCGCACTGAGCAGCCGGGTAAGCACGCACTACAAGAAGGTCTGAATGCATTATTTCGCTGTACTTAAAATCGGTATGGCATGCATGTGAATGCAACAGGACTTGTTAACAGCGAACTATTGAGAACCAGTTTTTAAAAATCCAGATAATTGCTGCACGTGTGAATTCGCCCTAAGGGAGGATTAGAGGCAGGATTCCTGGCAGCAGCGGAGGCAACGGGGGCAGCAGTGGTGAGTCCTTCTTCCCCTCTCCCCTCAATCTCCTCTTCCCACTATCGTAGCCCCATGCTCCCTTCCTCCCCACTCCCCAGCACGCGCACTCACACACACACCCCTCCTCCCACAGCACACACACTCACACACACCCTTCTTCCCCCCCCAGCACACACAGTCACACGCACATTCCCCACAACCCCCCCCCCTCACTTAGACACCCCCAAGCAGAGACCTTACTCACTCCTGCTGCTGCCAGAAACATCTCTGCTTGGGCAGCATCAGCCCCAGACATCTCTGCTTGTCCCTGTTGCAGTTGACTCTAGCGCTACTTTGAGAAATGGCAGAGCAGCGGGGGGAGTCAGTAAGGCAGGCAAGTGCACGAGTGTGTGGCGGTGGGGCCTGGTGCTGGTGCCGCACTGTTGGGGGAGGCTTCAGCAGCAGTGGCGACCAAAACCTGGTGCTGTCTCTGCTACGGTCGCTGATGCCATAATTTTAAAATTGCCTGCTCCTGCGCGTACCACAGCATGGCAAGGGCTGGCGGCATGGGCTCCAAATGGCAGCTCCAGAAGTGAGTAAGACGGAGGAAGGCGGGTGGGTGGGGGTGGCCGTAAATCTTTCCCCCCGCGCCCCTCTGCCTGTGCTCCTGGCAGGTGGACAGCACTAAGAAAACCTAGGACGGTGGCTCATCTCCTCCCCCTGCCTTCCCCTCTGTGTAACAGAGCTGTGCGATTCCCAGCAGGGAGGCTGACATCCAGGCATTCTGAGCGCACAGTTGAGACTCCGGCGTTCTAGCCGTAACCTAACATGGGAACTTCAACATCTTAGAAATAAAAAACTATACAACATTAAGAAAAACCAAGCGGACATAGGACCCCCTAGTGGAATTTTCTAACACCTTTCCACAGCTGATAAACGCACCACCACACCGCAAACCTAGTCAACTAAAAAGGTCTAAAAAAAATAAATAAATGAAAAGAACAAACAAAAACAAAACAAAGCAACTTCCCACATCCATAACTTCATCATTTCTGAAGTGATTCTCTTCAGATTTGCACAGATTCCACCCCTTACCCAAAAGACTCTCCATACAATATATAGCTAAAAAGAGAGAGAGAGCTGTATGCTAAAGTTACACCAATTCTAATGTTCATGGCTTATAATGCAGAGTGCTGCTTGCCTTAACTAAGGCCACATTCACACCTGACAGGGTGGTGCTTTAAAAATGACGTGAGGCAAAGATGCGGCAGCGGGGAGGAACCTGATGCCAAAAGTAGCACTGGTGCGAATGGGGTTTTGCCGCGGCTTTACTTGCACATGACAGGGCTGGATTTTGTGTCCTTTGATGTGTGAATAAAGCCGCAGCAGAGCCTTGTTGGCACTGGCACTACTTCCGTCCTCGGGCTCCTCCCCGGTGTTGGGACTTTGCCTTGCGTCATTTTTAAAGCGCCGCCCCATCAGGTGTGAATTTGACCTAAGAGTAGCTAGTGCTGCTCTATAATAAACTGAAACTGTTCTCATGGTCTGAGATGTTTACTCCCAAACCACCTTCCCTGAGGTCTAAAGCCTGCTAGCTTGCATGAGAAATAGCTGTTCAACCACACCCACTTCCCCAAAGGAATAGTACAGTTGTGTAGTGTGTTTAATGATGAAATGCTCCATCAGTCTTCTATTTAATGGGTGTATTAAACATGTAACTAATTACTGGATGTTCCTCACTTGTGCTAGCTTCTTGGTTCTATGCCATCCCCCCCCCCCTTTTTCCATTCTAATTAGGGTTGCCAGATGTCCCTTATTTTAAGGAAACCTCCCTTACTTCGGAAATCCCACAGCTCCATAGAACATAATGCATCCATCATTTCAGAGGCGTACAGCTCTATAGGACATAATGGGTGTCCCTTATTTTCTAACAGCACAACTCTATAGAACATAATTGGTGTCCCTTATTTCAGAGCCCCAAAGTCCCTCTTCCCCCCCATATGTGTCTTGCTTTTGAAATCTTGATCTGTCATCCCTACTTTTAATATACCTGCTTTGCAAATTTTGTTTCCAGTGTCTAGTCTCCCCTTAAGTCTCTGACAACTCTCTCTTGCTTTTCCCAGAAGACAACTTTCATTCATTACCAATTCCCTTTAGCAGAAACCAGCATAGTCCAGTGAAACATAAGATGGAGTTGGTAGGAGTTGAGGGTAATAATCCTAGGGTCAAATTCTGGCCTTGCTGTATTAGCAACATCCATGAACATGATGGGAAACTTAATGAGTAGCTGTAGGGATGGGACTTTGGGCAAAATCTCGGTTTTATTGGTTCTCACTTTATCGGTTCTATTGTATCTGTTGTTATCAGATCTTTAACATTGCAGATTTTGCCATTGACTTCAATGGGGAAAACCTCAATGTTAAAAATCGGAGAAAAAAAGCAATGAAAAAGAACCGATATTGCCGATACAGAGAATGATCTGTATATCGAATTAGAACCAAGTGTGCCATTATTGGTCACTCTAGGTTCTCGACAATAGCAAGAGTCCCATCCCTAGTAGCTAGCTTTACATCTGGTAACACTGATGGGCAGCTATGTATATATAAAGACAAGTGAGTGTGGTTGCTGTGTTGGTCCCAAATACGAGAGAGAGACTAGACAAACTAGTTAAGAAGCTAATTTTTAATCTATTGGTGAAAAGTTCCACAGAGCCCTGGGGATGGGCTCAAAACAGACGTTGGCCCAGTAAAAGGTGGTATCTTAACTACCTTGCAAGGTAAGACAAGGTAAATAAAAGCTACTTTTTCAGAGTGTAAGCTGATGGCTGCAAGAGTTAAGATGGAATTGTTTCCTTCATGAGCTGCTTTAAAGTCAGCCAGATGCTTTGTCTTTTCCTTTGCCCGCTTTCCCTGGAATCATCAGGTATTGGTCAGACCTGGAAGTAAGAAACTGGGCGAGATAGATGTACTGATGTGGCATGACAAATCCTTTGTTCTTCTGTCTAGGGTTACTTTTAAGACAGGAAAGCAGCACACAGGGATGCTGAGATAAATCCCATAAAAGAATCTCTCATTCAGAAACAGCACTTCTTACTTTAACAAATGCATTCAGGGGAAACAGTCACATCTTCAAAGGCAGAGAAATTAACCATGCCAGTCCAGACCAGCCAGAAACAATGGCAGATTTTTCAGCCAGCAAGGTCAGCAAATGCTGATTGGTCCCTACCCGTTTTTAGGCCCCTATAAAGCTGAGCCCCAGGGCTGCGATCTCACCCGAGCCTGGCAGTACCTGGTGTTGACTAGTGTCAGGGTCCCGTGTATTCTGCAAAAATAATATGAAAAATGCCAAATTCTGCAAATAGAAATCCCAAATTCCTCAAGCAAAACATATTCTTACACAAAAATATTCTTCTCAATAATCGTATCAATTTTACAAATTGATAAAATTATGCAATTTTTGATGCAGAGCTCCCTCTCCTAGCCATCTGTTATCCACTTCTCATCCTTTCATTTATAGTGATCCTTGCAAAACCCCAAGGTTTGTTCAAATTTTTGAACTAACAGAAGGACTAAAAAAAACGTTGGTGTAAAACTGAAAAGGTGTTGGTTTTTTTGTTCGTTTGTTTCAAAAATAAACCTTGAAAAATATAAATTTCAACCAGTCTCCCACTTTTCCACCTAATTTTTTTCAGTGAGGTAGTCTAATATGTATTTCTTCCCCTCCCCTAAAAATTGAATGTAATGCACGTAAAAAGGTTGGAATAATTTAGAGAGAGGTTTATAACAGTTTCCCCCCCTCATTCTTCTGCAGGATGGCTACTTTTCCCACCGACCGAAAGAGAAAACACGGACTGACAGCAATAATGAAAACTCCGTTCCCAAGGACTTTGAAAATATTGATAATAGTAACTTTGCTCCCAGGACTCAGAGGCAAAAACACCAGCCCGAGCTGGTGAAGAAGCCTCTTAGCAAGCAGAAGGAGCACTTGAGAAAGAAACTAGAACAAGAGGAAAAGGTGAAAGAGAACTCGCTCCTGGGGAAGAACTCCAATGAAGTGCTGCAGTACAGTAATCATGCTGCAAAGAACAGCAGCAGCAATCTGAAGGAGATTCACAGACCCGTAAGACAGCACCATTTAAAAAAGAGCGGGAACAGCTCCCCAGAAATAAGATATGAACAGCCACCCAAGTGTGAGATATCCGGCAAGGAGGCCATTTCGGCTCTGTCCCGGGCCAAGTCTAAGCAGTGTCGGCAGGAGATTGCGGAGATGTACTGTCAACACAAGCAAGGGAAGCTAATGCCAGAGCAGGTGACGCGCTTATGCCCCCTGGAGGGTAAGTCAGTAGATGGTGAAGTGGGATGTAGGGTGGGAGGGATTTTCTACAGCACTGGCCTCTTGACTCCCTTCCAATGCAACAAAGACCAACATAACACTGGAGAGCTGGTTGTTACTCCTGTGGTCCGTATACAGGAGCAAGCCTCTTAAAGAGATGACTTAAAGAGAAGTTTTTAGTTCCATTTTCTTCCAAAAGGTTTTCCTCCCCCCTCTCCCCCCCTCCAATTCTACTTTAACCTGTTGTCAGATGACAGTGCTGGTTCTGATGGACAACACCAGTAGCAGTGTCTTTGTGTGCAGATCCAGAGAGGTATAGCTGGATATTCCTTCATGGCGTCCTATTATTCTGCATGTGCAGTGTATGGGAAGCAAGCAAATTATTAGAGTTAAAACAAATAGTTATTCTTACCCCCACCCCCGATTTTCAGATAACTTATTCACATTTTCAATATCTCCAACTGAAACGATATTCCGTTATTTGGTTGTTCTTATTTGCACATGCATTATTTTGTTTACTGCACATGCACAATGGTGCTACTAGTAATGAATAAACAAACAACTGAATAACCAAATGACTGAATAACCGAACTGAATTATATTCTGAAATGAATATCCAGTGAAGCTGTAACCAAATAGCAGTTGTGCCGCAGAAATTTGTTTCAGCTCTAGAAATTATCCCTGGTAACCATGCCACTTTGTGCCAGCCAGCAAAAGGGAGAGCACTGATGTCACTTAGTAGAATTGCAGAGTGGAAGGTGTTAGTTTGGAAATTGTCAATCAGCGGGTACTCAACATGCTATTTCTTCAGGTATGTTCTGTTTTTAATGCATTCTTGGATCAGACGTATCATTGTTTTGTTTTATTTTATTTTTCTCTGCGTTCAAATGTGTCTCTGATCTTGCCCAACTCAATGTGGGGTTTTTGTTTTTGTTTTGTGATTTGTGCGCTGCCATTACTTTTCCCTCAGAGGAGGTCTCCTGGTGTTCACTGTTTGTTTCACTGCAGATTTGGCCACATTTCAAAATGCATTTGTGTACGACTAATCAAATATAGATAAGGAACAAGAAACACCCGGAGTCGTTCCTTAGTAGTCATAAAATAACATGGGGAAAAGAAATCTGGAATTGTGGGGTATCTGGAACTTCGGGTGGTGTTCCCCATCTGGCGATAGTGCTGGTGTGGCGGCAGGCAGGTAGGAAATGCATCCCATGCACCAGCAATTGTAGGTGGTCACAGGACAGAAGGGTTGCTACCCCTCTTGCTTTAAAGAACAGAGGGTGGGGAAATGAAGGCCCATTTTCTACACCACTTTTGAATCACTCAGAACTTATAGAATTCAATGGGAGGGAGGAAGAGATCATGGAGGAAAAGTGGCTAATGGGCTAATTGAATTGAGTCACCTTGACCTTGATTGATTTCATTTGCAGGACAAAAAGGACTTGGGGCAAAGGAAAGTTGTCTCTCTGGGACTCCATGAAGAAAGGGGTGAGAGTGGGGGGAAATGTCCTCAGAGCACACCTTCTTAGGATATGTCCTTTTGCTGACAGAGACACGGTATAGATGGAATAGACAGGGAACATGCAAACTCTGGACTATTAAACCCTTCCACAGCAATAAACTTCATTTACAGTTTCAGACATCCCAAAAATTAATTTTCAAATGATTTCTGTGATTTCAGCCTCCAGTATTGAAGGCTTCTGTGGGGCAGGGGTGGATGCAGCACCCCCTGCCCCAAATATTTAGCCCAAAGTGATGCCAGTGGCCCATATTAACAAGTTCTGGATTAACAGGTGCCAACTACATACAGTATATGTGTGTGTGTGTGTGCCATTTGTGTATGAGGTGTATGTACTACATATACATACATATACATACAGGCATATTCAAATGGAATACCATTGAAGGGATAAAAATGTAACACTTTTCTACAAGTAGGCATAGGCTTAGTAAAGACATTCTCAAGAAAAAGGGTTAATTGCTAACGATAAATGATCACAACACAGTGAATATAATAAAGAACTGTGACACATTTTTGCCTATAGGCACTGTATTTTTTTTATTACTGTGCACATTATGCTTTGAAATATACAGGCCAACTGCCTGGCTAGCAATGAGACTGAAAATATCAGGCAGTAAACCTCTATCAGCTGATCTGTTTCTACTCTTCAAATGTGTGTGTGAATCCAGTAACCGCTGAGCATCCATTGGAAGAAAAAATAGCTCCATAAATGTCTACACTAAAATATAAGATGTCAAAAGGCCCTTATGAGCTGTTTTGGGATTAACTGAAACATCCCTGGAGCTTGTTCATTAGATTTTTATTTTTAACCATGAGGCGTGATTTCTTTTCTTTTCTTATCTTTTCTTTTTTTCCCTGAGAATATCTTTACGTAGCAAGGTGGATCCTTGTAGAAAATGTTGACTTTCCTTTGCCTCAAGGTTATTCTTTCCTGCTACACTGACAGCTAAACTTAACCACTTCCATTGCCCAAGTCTCCTGTATGTAATATTCTGCATTTTCTACACTAAACACAGGAGTGAGGAGAGAAGGTGTGGCAGTTTTTGCAGTGGGGAAGTGAAGAAGTGTCTGTGTCTAACATTGGAACACAAGTGAGCAACAAGAGTTCTCAAGCTCTTGTGAACCCAGAGATTAAAGAGTCTGTAAATGGGAAGGATCGGGCCCTTGGGTGACAAAGGGGTTGTCCCTGTGGCAGGCTTGAATCGGCCAGAGCGAAAAACTGATTCAAGTGGGCTGTATGCGAGGGAAACTGAGTCACTCAAACCCAGTAAAGTGGGGGTGCGGACCTCCAACCCGTGACACCTGCCAAGGAATGCCAGAACTCCCAGGTAGTTTCTCTGGGAATTAGTTGAAATGGCTAGAAAGTCATGCTGATTTCTGATAGCAGATACTAGGAGTGGGGAGCAGATTTCTGATAGGTGATACAGAATCAAAGGGGCTGGTTGGAGGAACTCAGCACGCATTGTAGAAATCAGGTCCTGTTTAGCCAGCCAATTGTTCTCTTTAAGGCTTTGATCCTGCATCACTGAAGTCAAGGGGACTTTTGCAATTCATTGCAATGGGAACCAGATCAAGCTGTAAAATGCAAGATTACAGTTAAAATGAATATTCATTCAAATAAATAAACCTGTTGAATTTGCGCTATCCAAACTGAAACCACAAACTGGATAATTTTATTTATTTATATTTGGATTTATATTCTGCCCTTTCCCGCAGACTCAGAGCAGCTTCCAAGCATTCAGAAATATAAAAATCAATAACAAGGGGCCGTATAAAATTCCAATAAAGCCACTCCCAACCCCAACCCCCCAAAACCTATCCTTGCCTACCAGTAACCCGGCCAAATAAATAGGCCTTACATTGCCTTCGGAAGATGCTCAGACTTTGGGCTTTGTCAAACCTCCAGGAGTTCCAAAGCTGTGGAGCAGTCACCGAGTATGCATCTCTTCATGCCCATGTTATTTTGGACTTGTTGCGGTGGTGAAACTGGCAAGAGGGCATCCTTGAACGAATAAGCAAGCGGTAGAATATAGCAAGGAAGACAGCCTTTTACATGGTAACCCCTTTCCACTTGTGTTTTGTCAGATAGCCGTTCAAGCCAAAATAATTATTTTGTTATTTTTGGTCACTTCATTTTGGCACTATTAGCTTAGCTCTATTAAATATGTGCCGCATAGGGATGGTTCAGAATAGCTGTTCCATTTTCACCCAACATTTCCATGAAAATGGAACGGCTATTATCTTTTTGATCAGAATTCCAATCAGAACATAGGGTCTGATCAGAATCCCAACCAAAAATAAATTTTTTAAAAGTGCCACCACTGCGCATGTGAAAAATAGTCATTGGGGCGTTTTGCACATGCACAGTGGCGCTTTTAAATATATATACATTCTTAAATAGAGAGAGATTTTAAATATATACAGATTCGCTAGTCCTGAATCTGGAATTTCATTGGTTCCGATTAGAACGGGTCAGTTCGCCCATTCCAATCAAAAACCTGAACGGAATCAGGCAAAATGTTGCCCGTTCTGGTTTTTGATTGGAATGGGTGAACTGGCCCGTTCCAATTGGAACCAATGAAATTCCAGATTCAGCCCTAGCGCAGCTGAAATAGCTGAAGAACTGAATCATGAACAAAATAAAACAAGTGAAGTAACCAAAGTAGAGCACCCAAATAAGCAGATAAGTGAATACCCATTTCAGTTGCAGATATTAATTAGATATTCGGCTAGCTATCCAAATATACAAATAATATCTACAAAATACAGAAACCATCATTCACTTCAGCGCTACACAAGACTGAAAAATACGCTCTAAGGTAGAGGTGGCCAACAGGTAGATCACAGTCCGCTGGTGGATCACGAGGTAGTCTCCTGTAGATCATGGTGTCAGGAGGGAGACCAGCCCTTTGGAGATCGTGTATAGTGAGGAAGGCAGGACCAGTACATGTCTAGGGAGGAGGAGAGGAGCTAGGAGAGCGCCTCCAGTGTAGTGGGGAAGGGTTTCTTCGGGCAGAGTGCTCCTCTTCATTCCGGAGACCGGTTGCTGAGGTGCCTAGAGCTGGGGGCCAGCAGGAGTGGTCCTGGCCTGGAACACTAGAGCCAGCAGAAGGGGTCCTAGTAGATCGCCTGAGGCTGACACACAGATCAAAGTAGGTCATGTGCCTCATAAGTCTAGCCACCCCTGATCTAAGGCTTCACCTAAGATATGCACACACTACATTGTAGCTAGCACTGCTATGATCTGGTAGGCCAGTTGGATAAAACATTCTTTAACTCTTACTCTGAACTGTTTTGCACTAGTAGATATGCTCACCCTCCAAACTGGATGCATGATCCCTTTCAAGATGTTACACTTGATTGATGGTTTGTAGTGTACTGTCACCAAGAGTCTGTGACAGGGGTGGGGAACTGTTTCCCTCTCTCAGGGGCCATGAGCTGTGAGGGATTCAGAGGAGTTGGAGGCAGGGGTGCTTACCGGGTGCCCTCAGAAAGAGGAGGATCAAGATAATTGATCTGTGGTATGGATCTGTTCTGCGTGCATTTCTCTCTCTACTCATGTAGAGTTGAGTCTTTTAATGCTCTGGGGTAGGAACTGGATACAAGAGCTAGATCCAGGAACTGGAAAAGGGGTCAAATAAAAACTGGCCATGGGCTGCATTTTTCTTGACTAGTGGTGGCCCTTACCATTTCAGATATTGGGGAAATCGCATCCTGCATATCAGCACAAGTCAAATATTCTGGGGATCCACCTAAGTCTAGTTGTTTAGCATGCCAAGTGGTACATCTCTTTGCTTGCCTAGGAAAAATATTTGCAATCTGTTTACAGCAGAGCTGTGAACTTATGATATTTATGTATTGGATGTGTACATTCATTCATTATCCCATTGCATAAACTTGACCCTACAGCTATAGCTCCCATTTCCCTTGGTTCCAGCAGTAGTGGTGTAGCTTTGCAAAGCCACCAAACAGCTGAATGCGGCCATCGATCATGGAATGCGACTCCACGGAGCAAGACTGTCATAAATCCTAAGTGTTATGTGCACATCAGTGGTTACAGCAGGAGTGGCATTTTACCATACTTTTTGTTTTCTTCTAAATATTTTGTTATCTCCAAAGACAGGAGGTGGATAAAGTTAAATGCAACTCTCTTCATTTGACATTTCAGTGGATTAAGGAAAGGAGAATTTCTGCACACAGTCTTGTCTATTGTGAGCGGTTTGAAATAAAAATGTTTTCCAGGAAAACAGGAATAGTGAAGCTCGGTTCCAACTGCGTCCCCCATGTTGAGAACATGATTGAAAGCAGCAGAGTAGAATATGAGACTTTACATGTCACCTGAATGCACCAGAGTTATAATTTCTATAACACTGCAAGGGTGCCTGGAGCTTTAAAGATACATTCTTTCTGTAAAACAAGGTGCATGAAGGAAGGTGACAAACACTGGCAGCTTGTGGGACAGAAGCAAGACTGCTGGTGTAAAATTCTGTCATTTTGGGGAGTGGTCTGTGCAGCAGGCATTTTGGATGGCTTCACGCAGCTTTGTTTTGTATACACAGTACTTTGACCAGCATGTTAATGTAATGGACAACAGCTCATGTTGAAAATTAAGCTAGGGACCTCCAGAGCTATAAGTATGAGTTACTAGAGCGTGGGCTAAAGAATTAGGCTCTGTAGTTCCACTGCAACAATGGGTAATTTCAGACGTTATGAGACCACGATCAACCACAGTGAATCCCCTGTGGTGGTCGTTTGTCCCGTAACGTCTGTTATGCGTTCTGCCAGCTGTTCACCCCAGTGAACCTCCGGCGGGAATCACAATGACCACGAATCTGGACCTCCGGCTGCCCGGAGGTCCAGAATCGTGGTGGGATCAGGCCCCAACCGTGATCACGGATCAGCCGAAAGTAACGCCTGTTACCTTCAGCCGTCCCGGATCGTGGTCCCGACCACGGGATGGGATCGGTCACAGCGGCCGGATTGGCCGCTGCACCCGCCCATCTCCTGGAGGACGGGCGGCTGGAGGAGCGCAGGGGGGCGGGGCTGTGCGACCGCATGGCGTGCTACACAGCCCCGTCCCCTCCCTGATTTCCCCCTCCAGAATCAGGCCGGCATGTCTAAAGGACGGACGACCTGATTCCTGACTGGGATCCAAAACGGATCCCGGTCCGTGGTTCAGCGTGCCGGGCCTCCGGGCCCGTCACGTCTGAAATTACCCAAAGCTGCGTATATTTGTGGATCAGGCACAAAGCAGGGCCCTTGATCCCTTTCCTCGTGTGGGTTCCTGTGGAGAAATGCTGAGCATATAAATGAAGCCAATGTTAAGTTGAGTCAATTAAAGGTTTAAAGTGTCCTAGAAGGGAGGTAGGATGTGATGATGTCATTAGAGGAGTAGGGCTTTGCCAATAGATTTAAAGGTAACAAGAGAATGCTGGGGAGAAGAAAAGCAGTGGAGTTCCGTTATCCTGGAGGGTGTGCGGGGAGAGACGTAATAGCAAATGCCTGAAAGGAATCATCTCCAGGGATAAAGCATATGCAGAGAAGATGATACTTATGCCATATAGTGTTTGTATAAATTGCCTGGAAGATATATGAAACTCTAACAGTTGTGTTACATTGAAGACCTTACTTTACTTTTATCAACCCAAGAGGATTGGGATATATATTTCCTTTAGCTGATCTGCTTTTAATAATAAAACAAAATGTTACTTTCCATTTTAACAAGGAGAACTACTGTGTGTGTGTCTCCGGATAAAACCCCACACCTATACTACCTTAGTAACTGTAACACTGGTCTACTCTGTGTTGAGACCAAGTAGCAAGGGGGTGAATGTTTCAAGTCTTACAAACGTATAATGGATAAAGGTAACTAATGGTTGTTGGATAAGATTACTTCTCAATAGTGGCAGAAAACTCAAGGAAACATTAGGCGAAGGCCAGTGGGGCTATTAAGGCTTTTGTCACGGTTACCTTAGAGCTTATGAGAGTGTTCTTTAAGGTGGGTGTGTAACAGGTTGGGTTTAAGGCATATGCACATCATCTCCCTAGCCCCACCCCCTCTTGTGGGACTGTAAGAGCAGTGCACCTTGGTGGCTGAGCAGTCTACGTCTGGCTTAGCAAGCCAGGAGGACTTGAAGCTGAGTTCTTCTTGAAGCGGGTCAGGGTTGTGAAGCTTTGCAGGGTGTTTGGAGGAGAGGGTCACTTTCCGGAGAATGGCTGGCTCTTCCTTCTGCTTTGGGTGATTTTATGGCTTGTTTCTGTTCTGTTTGAACAATACAAGGGCCTGGAGGGAGGGCTCCGGGAATCCTTTGAACTCTAGTGTTCTGATTTTACTTGCTAGGGCTTGAAACACAACCCCCACCATCCCCCAATGTGATTCTATGGTAGAAGAATAGTGGATGAAATCAAGTTTGTTCAAGGGGTGAGGGCAGACATGGACGAATGATGACATGCCATTCTGATCACCAGCAAAGAAGGAAAATTCAGTTGTCTTTCTGGTGGGGCCAGCGTGGCAGTTGATTTTAATCTCCAGTGAGAACACCATGCAGAGTTCAAAGCTTGTTCCAGATGTGGTGGCCCACATCTATGCTCTGCTCCTTCTCCAGGCTTGCTTTTCCATTTCTGTTTGGAAATCAGCAGGTTAGGTTCAACTGTCTCACAACTGTACCTCCCTCCATTAACCACTCTGGGTACCATCCTCCAGCTGTGTAGTGCTGGCACTAGTCCTTCACGCTGGCATGAGTTCCATAGCAGTAAGTGGGACTTGCACCAGTACTGAGGGCAGGCACTAAAATAGTAGAGAATGTAGTAAGAACATAAGAAGTGCCATATTGAGTCAAACCAATGGTCCATCAAGCCCAGCATCCTGTCCTCCGACAGTGGCCAATCTCGATCACATGGGAGAAGAACCAACAGTCACATGGGCAATCCATTCCCCGTTGTTCACTCCCAGCTCCCGACAGTAAGAAGTTCATCCCGTAAGCTACTTGGTTAATAGCCATTAATGGACCTACTCTCCAAGAACTTATTCAGGCCTTTTTAAAACCCAGCTATATTACTGGGCTTAACAATGTCCTCTGGCAACAAATTCCATAAGTTAATTATGTGTTGAGTGAAAAAGTACTTCCTTTTATTTGTTTTAAATCTGCCAGCAGCTAGTTTCATAGAGTGTCCCATAGTTCTAATAATATTTGAGAGGGTAAATAACCATTCCCTAGCTACTTGTTCCACACCACTCAAGATTTTATAAACCTCTATCATGTCCCCTCTCAGTCTTCTCTTCTCTAAGCTGAAGAGACCCAGCTTGTCAACCCTCTCTTTGTACAGTAGCCGTTCAATACCCTTTATCATTCTCGTTGCCCTTCTTGGTACCTTTTCTAATTCAGCTATGTCTTTCTTGAGATGGGGCGACCAGAACTGCACACAATATTCCAGGTGCGGTCGCACCATTGATTTGTATAGAAGCATGATGACATCCTTAGTTTTATTCTCTATCCCTTTGCAAATAACTCCTAAAATTCTGTTTGCTTTTTTGACTGCTGCTGCACACTGGACTGAGGATTTCAGTGTATTGTTCACAATCACTCTCAGATCCTTCTCCTGAGTGGTAACTCCTAGCTTAGCGCCCAGCATTGTGTACTCATAGTTTGGGCTATTTTTCCCTATGTGCTCACTTTGCACTTGTCCACATTTAAATCTCATCTGCCATTTAGATGCCCTGGCACCCAGTTTCGTAAGATCCTGTTGCAGTTCTTCACAGTCTGCTCGTATTTTAACTACCTTGAATAACTTGGTGTCGTCTGCAAATTCGATCACCTCACTCTTAACACCGTTTCCAAATCATTAATGAATACATTAAACAGCACCAGTCCCAATACAGATCCCTGGAGCACACCACTTTTGTGGTAGTGCCCATCAGCTGTGCATGCTCCGATAGGACAGTCCACCAGATAAAATCCAGAAATGCATGAGGTAAACTTGGAGATAAGTGCTCTTGAGATGGTTTATTTTGGCTGTGGAATGGTCTTCTGGAGGACAATCGGACAAAGGGTGATTTCAGATAAGACGGGGTGGCATTCGCCCCGTCCCGGAATTACCCAAATGATTCCCTGCAGGATCACTTTGGCACGTCCAACAGACGTGCCGGCTGATCCCGGTGGGGAATCGGGGAGGGGACGGGGCCACGTGGTGCAACGTGCGGCCGCACGGCCCCGCCCCCCCCATGCTCCCCCGCCGCCCGCCCTCTGGGGAGACGGATGGGCAACGCGGCCACAGCGCCGGCCCGAATTGACCACGGCCCGGAATCCCACCGGGGATTCTGGGCTGTGGTTTCCGTCCAGATGAGACGGGCCCCTTCATCACTGCAGGGAATTGCATTCGCTACGTGATCGGCGCCAGTCCCACCAGTCCAGCCGATCGCGTGGTGAATCTGATTCCCCGCCGCGATTGACCGTGGCAAACATCTGGGGGGGAACTTCCGGTTCCCCAACAGACGTTACGGGACCATACCCCACCACAAGGTATTGACTGTGGTTGAGCGTGATTTCGTAACGTCTGAAAATACCCAAAGTTTGCATGCTTTGGCAAAACTGTACCAAAATAATTAGACTGAATTTAATATTGCATATTCCCTTCCTATACCTGAAGAAAAAAGGCTAAGAGCAGAAAAAAGACTAAGAGCAGAAAACACTGTGGAGTCCACAAAGGACCTCTTTATGAAGAGCCAGCTCATTTCTGCAGTCCTTCAGCAACCATAATTGTAGACGCTATAGAAAACCCTAAGAAAGCTGGATAAATATTAAACTGTGGTCTTTTTTTACTTGGCATTCGCTCCACACTTGTTAGAGTCTGATTATTTTTAAATTTCGCTTAGCCCTGCCACGCAGGTTGTAATCTTCCAAATTATTTGCAAAAAAACCAAACCAGTCTCGGTGCTCTGTGCAGCCCTTGGAAAGCTTGCCAGATATAGCACAGGCTTCTCCCTTAGTCACCGACGCTGACTCCATGATTCGTTAGCCAAGGAGGGCTGCCAGGTTGTATTTTCAATCATTTCTTGTTTGAGCCTGGACGTTCTGGCCATGTGACTCGCAGCTGAGACTTGGCCTCTTGTGTCTGGCTTGAAGGCTGGCATCTTCCTTGATGTAACTCCCTCCTGTCTGAGGTCCAGATGAACCACCTCCCTGTGGCCACGTAATATGTTTCCAGCTCACTTGTGAATTTTATTTTATTTTTCTAACATACTCTTCTGTTTTGAGGAGGGAAAAAAATCCTTTAAAATGGAGGAGACCCTGGAGCGGGAGTGATTTATTTCCCTTTGACTCCTATGTCATCTCTGCTCAATTTATAAGTCAAAACAGGTTTTCTGCTACCTTCGCTCCTACAGGGTAACCTAGCTTATAAATAACATAGGGGGAAAATCAAGCTGACCTCTTTTGGTGTCATGCATCAGCAGGGAGGGAACCCTTACCAGATAGATTAGGATGTTTGACCACCTGGCTCTTTACTGATAAAGCTGCTTTATCTAAGAAAGAGGAGAATTTGATTTTCTCAAGCTGCTGAAGAGAAAATATTCTGATGTGTGCAAGTCTGAGGCCTTTTTGTGCTCTCAAACATGCAGGAAAGGTACTGGAGATGAAGAGATATTTTCTCCCTTCACTAATGCCTCTGATCAGACGATCTCAAACTGTTTTACAGATGAGGATATATGGCTATAGCCTCCTTCACCATTAAAATACCACTACTTCTGGGGTGGAGCACGGCAGCTGTCCAAAACTTTTGGTGAAACTGATCTACGCTTAGGGTGTTAACAGACAAGAGACTAGCCCATTGGAGTCCAGGGTCGCTCCGTGGAGCCCCCATGCAGATACCACTCACAGTTTCTGCACGATGAACCGGACAGATGGGCAGGCGTTCTTCCCCACCATGCTCTGCCCCCTCCCCCCCCCCAATGTGGTAACCCCTCAGACCACTCTAGGCGCTCTTCCCAGGACTGTGTGTGGACGTGCACACACACCCTGACAGATGGGAAGCGGCCATGTGGGTGCACATATGCTTGCACCAGCCAGCATTGCCAGGACAACGTCGTGAGGGTGGGCCACTGATCGGGAGGGTAGGTGAATGGCGGGTGTGGGCAAACATCTGGTGGCCACCTAACAGATGGGCAGGTGGCCACCCATCCAGAGGGGGGCTAATTTGGGCTACTGTCTCATCTGTTTTCACTCTTAGCAGAAAAGGAAGAGAGAACATGTAACAAACTAACTTCCCACTCATTCTTCTTGTGGGGCCTATGCCTTTTGCTTTTTACCAAGCAAGAGGCCCCCCACACTCAGTTCTCCACAGGCAACAATTTTATTACAGTACTTCGGTTTCCCCTCTTTACCACAAGGCTCCATCTGGCAGTGGACTCAGGTTTACAAGACACACTCCCAAACACAGTTTTCTTCACTGTTTACAAAATTAAACATGAACATATTTGCCCAACCTGGAGGCACCTTTTACTTCCAGCTTCTTTGGTGGTCCTCCTAGCTTGATAAGTTGTGGGATTTATTCTCTACCTTAGGTCAGCTGACTTCTCGTGGCCTCAGTTGACCATCAGTCTCTTTGCATAACTTTCAGCTGGGATTAGCTGGCTGGGAGCAGGAGAACTAAACCCATTAAACCATGTAGGGTCAGCTAACGGAATCTTATATACCATTAGTTCCTAAACGTTTTGGACCAATGAAGCACTATCAGCCACCATATACCCAGCAGACTGGCCACAGCTGCACAAGGCAGGGAGCCTTCAGCCCCCAGACATCTCCAGAAGGGGATGGTAGGAATGAAACATATGTCCACGCAAATAACCTATCCAACATCATTTTTACCTGATAAAAACCATGTCCACCAAAATGGATAACTGCTATTCAGGTCCATCTTTGTTGGATAGCCTTTTGAGTTTTTGGTTATTTGGGCATACGCATTTTCTGAAAGGAAGTATCCGAATATCTGAAAAACTGGTAATCAGTTGCCAGATATCCAGAAACAAACAAAAAAAGTTGATATGCAAATATCTGTTTCAGGTTGTGGATATTATTTGAATATTTGGATGGCTATTTGAAAATGCAAATCATACCCACAAATACAAAATCCACTATTTGAGTCAGAACTTGGGGATGGCTTGGGAGGGATCACCCTAATGCACATGTGCTAGCCACAGAGGAAGTCACAGGTCAGTACATTAACATTACTGTCATCCTCCTATAGGCAACAAAAGAGACAAATATAGTTTGCATTAGGGAAAGCACATATATCAACAACTGAATAAGATGTCTTTGGGTAAAAACAGCTGTGACAGTGACCTGCCCTGGCCCAGACCTCACCTGTACATCTGTGCAGGTGCCTCCAGATATTGGCCCGGGATTGCCCCGGGCTGTGCCGGCGGCTAGTCTGGCTCTGACCTCGGAAAGTCACAACCCAAGGCTAAGGCCTGCCTGCCCGGGCCACAGCAGACTATCAGGTCTGTTTGGGCCAGCAGAAACAGTCTGGCTTGGGGACCACCATGGCTGGCTGTCACTGGCTGTCATGGCAGGTGTGGGGAGCTGGGCCTAGAGTGGGGTGGGGCTGTTTGGCCGCACATTCGTGTTTCCCGCAGGCTGTGTCCACCACCATGGCTTTCTGCCATGAGTCAGGCCAGGTTGTCTCTGTGCCACAATCATTTGTGTTTTTTACCCTTTGTTTAGTTTTCAGTCTATTTGCCTCATTTTAGCTGACACTTCAGAATTTTGCTGCACATGGGGCTGACTCCACAAAAGAAATCAGCTCT
Source organism: Sphenodon punctatus (assembly GCA_003113815.1). Lineage (NCBI taxonomy): Eukaryota > Metazoa > Chordata > Lepidosauria > Sphenodontia > Sphenodontidae > Sphenodon > Sphenodon punctatus. The sequence goes on along the minus strand of QEPC01007559.1, from coordinate 5,798,014 downwards.
GCCTTAGTTGAAATTCACTGCTAAAACTCTTCTTCAGACCTTGGTCCTATCAGCCAACATGACAGCAATGCTAAGAGCAGCTCGAAGCTATTTAAGACTGCAATTTCAGAGCCAAGGAGTACGCAGACCCAACAACAATTTAATTTGCTGCACCATGGACTCCTCCTGTTGCAATAAATTTACTGTGAATAGACTAATTGCAAAATAACCCTAATTGGGTAGTTATCAATGAGCAACATCCTGTGGAACAAAACTGCTTACAATTAATAGCTTTTGAGCTATAAACTATTCTTCTGCAGAAAGCTAAGATGTAATTACACCACATACAGAGATTGACTTCACTTCTGGAAACTATGATACCAACGTTTACAATGGGCAATTTCGCCTGCGTTTTGAAGTGAATTAGGCTTACACTGATTCAGAGCTTTGAGAATTGGAGCTGAAATTAATTTATGAAAAGGTACATGGTCTCCTTTTCTTCTTGCCCCAGTGTGTTTTTGGAATAATTCCCAGGAGGTCAGAGAGATAAGCCAGTGTAAATCTGAGATCAGTAGAGAAGATTGATGCTGAGAACACTTTAGACTCTTACACACACTATAAATTCAACCTTTTAAAACCAGATCTACTCATCTTTAATATGCAAACGGACTACTTAAGAGCTATTTAGAGTGTAAAGACCTGGCCTTGAACCCATGTCCTCAGGAGCAGTGACCAACCCTTTGCATGCTCAACATGCCTCTCGCCCAACCACTCTCACTAAAAGATCTCCCTGCTTCCAGCCAATCTGGAAGCCAGCATATTAGGCTTCCTGGTAGCACCAGGATGCTGGGTGGAACACAACCATTCCCATTGATATCCTTGTTTTGCTTCTAGTCCCAGTCTTCGTGCCTTGCTCTTGTCTCCAACCCTTTGTTTTTGTTCCTTGTCCTTGCTCCCATTCCGGTCTCTTCTCTAGTCCGCCTTGTCCCCAGTCTGGCCCCTTGTTCTCCCCTCTCTAATCCAGTCCCAGCCCTGATCTTGTCCCTGCACCCCAAGCACCACGACTGCCCCATGACTCAGATGCTCCTCACCCTGCAACCCTTAAATAGATCTGGAAAGATAGACTTTTTGATGCATCAATCACGTTTTTGTATTACATGAGAATAAATGCCAAACACGTGCACAATCTCCTCTTCCACTTCCAACTTGATTATGACTTTGAGACCGCAAGTGAGAATGCATGGAGGTGTGGGATCTAAGTCAATGTTTCCCAAACCTTTGCGTGTGCGGCCCTATTTTTATTTATATAGTTAGTTAGTTATATTTCTTAGCTGCCCCCTCATGCCCATGGCATCTCGAGGTGGCTTACAACATAAAAAATAACAATAGTTAAAGTAACAGTAAAACACAATTAAAACATCTAAAAATCCCCCTCAAAAACAACCACCCCCCCAAACTTTTATCCCAACCCCCCTCCCCTCCTCTGAAGGCCTGGGAGAATAGCCACGTTTTGCAGGCCTGGCAGAAGGCCATCAGACTTGGGGCCAGATGGGCTTCCTCTGGGAGGGAGTTCCATAGTCGCGGCCTGGCCACCGAGAATGCCCTCTCTATTGTGGCCCCCCACTTTACACGGGGGACCTCCAAGAAGGCACCCCCGGCGGACTGAAGGGGTCGCTCAGGGGTGCGGAAGGTGAGATGGTCCCTGTGGTATGAAGGGCCAAGACCGTATAGGGCCTTATATGCCAAAACCAATACCTTGAATCTGGCTCGGTACACGATAGGCAGCCAGTGCAGCGCGCGGAGCAAGGGGGTGATGTGCTCCTGTCGGCTCGTCCTCGTAAGGAGATGAGCTGCCGCGTTCTGCACTAGCTGCAGCCTCCAAACCAGCATCAAGGGAAGCCCCACATAGAGTGCGTTGCAGTAGTCCAACCTCAAGGTGATGAAGGCATGGATGATGATGGCCAGGTCAGGTCTGGAACCATATGGATGCAGCCTCCGCACCAGATACAGCTGGTGGAAGGCAGCTTTAGTCACCGCCTCCATCTGCCGATCCAGGCGGAGACCTGAGTCCAACAATACTCCCAGACTCCAAACCTGCTGGGCTATGGGAGGGCGGCCCCCCCTCTACATTTTGAGATGTAACTATGGGTATTTTCAGACGTTATGGGATCACGGTGAACCACGGTGAATACCCACCTGTGGTCACCGTGTCTCGAACGTCTGTTTGGCGGCTGCCAGATGTTCGCCACGGTCAATACCCGCAAGGGGTCAGTTTGAACCACGCTTCCCGGGCTAGCCGGGGGAATGTCCCGGGAAGCGTGGTCAAAAAGATCCCCAGCGGGGACCAAAAAAAAGTAACGTCTGGCCGGTTGCCATGGCCCGGGATCCCCGGCGGGATCCCGGGCCATGGCGCTTCCGGCCCGACGCGGCGGCCGCATTGGCCCCGCCGCCCGCCCATCTCCCCAGAGGGCGGGCGGCGGGGTGCGTGGAGGAGGCGGGACCATGCGGCTGCACGTTGCGCCGCGCGGCCCCGCCCCCTCCCACATTCCCCGCCGGGATCTCCCCGGCACGTCTGCTATGGCGTTACGGGGTGATCCCGGGGGGGAATGATTTCGGTGATTTCAGTACGGGGCCAAAGGGCCCCGTAACATCTGAAATCACCCTATAAGTTCAGGACCCCAGACAACAACAAAGATGGTCAAAGCATACCAGATATCAGCCAGGATTGGAGCCCCACCTGCTGATGGTGTGACATCACTTGAGGTCCAAACCCATCATTTATATTTCAAAAAGAGTTGGCACTTCTGTGGAAATGCAGAGAAGAAGACCCATTACACCTTTGGAAGTTTCTGACCAGTTTGTTGAAATCTCCCAAGACTGATACTTAAGTACAATGTAAATTTAATCCATAGCTTGAAGTGAGTGGCATAAGTGTGTAAGAGAGAAATGATGGTATATTCCATTAATAAAACTTCATAAGTCAAAAGCATAGGCAAGGAGGGAGCCATGGTTTTATAAACTCGTGAAATCCTTGATAAATGCAAGGGGTTATTTGGCCTGTTATAAACACTGACATAAGCATTTAGGCTGAAATAAGAATATCCTACAGAAAGTGCTCAGTGTAACATAACGGCAAAAGCCAAAGAGATTTGGATAAAAGCCTGTTTTGTTTGCTGAAAGAACAGGCAAGCAGACACACTTACTCTCTTTTCGATAACATGACTTCTCAGTCTCTCCCGCAGACAAATTAGTGATGTCAGTGGAGAAATCTTCAAGAAAAAACCCCACGATTGCTGTGTTTGTTCTGAGCTCTCCAGATTTCTCCCTGTCCTCAATGAGTCCTACAATTAGACCAAACAGCTTGAATCGCCAGTTATAAATATAGATATTGGCAGCTTTCAAATTTGTTTTCCATTCTAAATGGAACTGTAGAGACTTATGGAGCTGGGGAACGGAGGGGAGTGGGGTTTGCTCACCAGAGCTCAGCTTCATGGAAAACCACTCTCTGCAGTCCCTGTAAAAGCCACCGTCTTTTTGAGTAATAGGGAAAGTGCTATGTTTCCAGAGTTACTTTGTCTGACAGAAATTTATAGTGAAAACCTGTTACATGTACATCACCTTGAAGACATCTGAATCCATGGAGATGTCTACTAACTAGAACCCACACAGGACTCCATATTCAGTGCAATGTCTATGTGGAAGAATCCATTGATTCAACCAAGATCTGAATGGAAAGCTGAGCTGATTGGCCAGCTACCTGTAGCAATGCTGTTCTCCATTATCCCACCACTGGGGTACAGTAATGAAAAGTAAGGACCCATCCCAATGATGGTCTGGGGCAATAGCCTCTGACTGCTTGAAACTGGGAATGAATTATGGGGGATGGATCACACTATGTAACTTTGTGCTCATCTCCTTCAGCTTCCAGTACTGACCACTGTCAGAGACAGGATACTGGGCTAGATGGATCATTATTCTGACCCAGCATGGCAGCTCGTATGTGTTTAGAAGATGGCAGGGAGGCCATTCCCTTGTAGAAAGTTATTTGTTCCTGTATAATGCACTGAAGAGCATGCTGGCTGATTTTTCAGATCAGCTTTAATAAGGATGCAGCCCAATAGACTGCAGGGTTGTAGAATAACTCCTGGGGACATATGATAAACTAGACTTTGGTTTTGCTGAAACAGGATGGCTCTGTTTATGTAAGAGAGCTGGCAAAATAAAGCCTAAAATTGTAAATATATAAAGGATTGCTTCTCTTTTAAAAGGGGACTAGCTTTTGAGACGAGGGATTAAAGTTTTTGGGTTTTTTTTTACTTGTTATGGCTTTAAGAAGCAGACATTTTTTTCTGCAAGCCTGTCCAAACACAAACCATTGTAATATGGAAGAAAACCACCACCCAGACCACTCATAATGGAATTTAACATATAGTAAATAACCTAACCCACAAAAAACAGCTTTTGGAAACTCTATAATTATTTTATTTATTTTAGGAATCCATAGTCTTTATGGGGCAAGTGTTTGTTTTGTAATTACTGTGCTTGGAAACAAGGAAGAAAAGGTTTAGGGAATAACTCACAATTAAAATGTCAACACACTAGGCATAAAGCCAGCCTTTAAAGCAATTAATGGCATTTTAAGACTCCATGAGGTAATTTAGTTGCTTCTGTGTTAAAGGTTTCATTGGGAGAAAGTATTTCTAAAATAGTACTTTATACACAGCTGTCTTGTTTTCCTCTTCAACTAATCATGACTTCTGGAGAGAGGGAGAGACTGGGAAGAAGCCTGCAGCACATAAGAGTTGTCATATTGGGTTAGATCAATGCTTGAACTAGCCCAGCATCCTGTTTCTGACAGTGACCAGAAAAAAATGCTTCAAGAACTGAACATATCAAATGATGATCCACCCATGTTTAATGCCTCCCTAGACTTTCACTCGGGGGAGGGGGGAGGAAAGGGGTGCTTATGCCCCTTTCTGATGTAATCCTGGACCTTATGGAGCATCATGATGCTTTAAAAGGGTGGGGCCAGGGTGGTAAACTCCTTGTGACCAGCACCCTTTCTGATGTGTTCACCCCCTGGAAGCTCTGATTTTTCCAGGTTACCAGAGACCACAAAAAATCAGGACTTTCCCCAGAGCCTGAAGACTGAGTCAGAACCTGAGTCTTTGGATAAAACTCAGATAGGTGGCAACTCTAAATCCATCCCCTCTCATTCTGTTCCACCTTCTGGCAGACCGATCTAGAGACACTCTGAATGTGAGTGAGGTTGTATTCCCTTGGCCAATATTAGGGGTGGAATGAGAATCAATTTGATTCTCGCAAGATTCAAGAACTCGTAGCGAGATCTCATCAGAATTTCATTTCATTTCATTTTTAATTTGTATCCCGCACTCTTCCGCCCAAAGGTGGCTCGAGGTGGCTCACAACAGCAAATAAATACAATAATAGGGTTTTTTTCCCACGCAGGGGAACCCAGCAATCAAAGCAACACACAAATACAGCAACACTAGGGTCTATATCCCACACAGGGGGACCCAGCATTTCAAAAACAATAACCAATCAACACTCCCCCCCCCCCCCTAATAATAATAAATAATTACATCTTACCCCCTCCAATTATCCTCTGCTATTATCAGTCCTAACATTCCAATCCACTTCATCCCTCATCATCATCAATAATAATAATAATAATAATAATAATAATTAATAATAACAATCTTTATTTTGAGTTTCCCCTGCCAAATGGTGCTTCAAGTACTTTACAAGATAAAAATACAATATATAAAATTCATTTAAAATATAAATTTATATAAAAATAGTTTTAAGAAGGGAAAAGTGGAAGGATAGCACACATTAAGGGGAGCCAGCAGTGGATCCTAAAAGCAACTGGAAGATAAATAAGTCTTTAGGTGTTAAAGGTGAGGAGGATGAAATCAAGACGAACAACTGGAGGGAGCAAGTTTCACACTGAGGGGCTAGCCACAGAAGAGGCCTGATAGCCTGCCAACTTAAGATGCGATGGTGGGACCCCCAAACAGTGGGTGGTTTGAGTGCAGATAGCCATCAGTGTGGTGCTTCAGGAATACACTTACTAACAGTTTGAGATCTCACAAGAATCTTGCTTAAAAAGAAAAAAAGAACTGTACATGTGCAAAATGGCCACCAGGCTGTTCTGTGCACGTGCAGCCATGTTCCAAAATGGCGCCATTTTGGAAAAGGGCAGCTGGTCTGTGCATGCACAGAATGGCTGCCCTTTTCCAAAATGGCAATGACGCTGCCAGCGCCATTTCAGAAAAGGGTTGCGTGTGCACTTCTTAAGATGGCTATTTTGCATGTGCGCAGAGTTCCTTTGTTTCCCTCATCAAGTTGGTGGGCCGTGGCTGCCCACAGAGAGACAGATGTGGGCAGCAGAGATGGGAAAAGAGACAGACAGATGTGGGACATGGCACTCATGGCTCTGGTAAGTAGATCAAGGAAAAACATCTCATCGAGAGAATCTCAATAACTGGAGCTTTTCTCGATTCTTGCTTTTCTCTTGATTTCTCGTTGACAGTTGAGAGAGAAATTGGATCGAGTTTGAACCATAGTAGCCAATAGCCATGATGGGCCTATCCTCTGCAAACGTATTCATCAATTATTGAACCTATGTACACTATTGCCCTTCATAACATCCCATCCCATGGAAATGAATTCACAAATTAATTGTCTGTTGCATGAGAAAAAAGGGTCAGTTGGGAGGGTAACATGTCTGCAAGCTGCACGGAGGCAATTTTAAGAAAAACATTAGAAGCTCAAAGTAAATATAGATCCTGAATCAAGAAAGATTAAGCTGTGAAATGCTATAACTACAGAGCATTTCTGTTCCTTGCTGTCCTCATAGTGTCTGCAAAGTCACGCCCGGCGGAGCTGTTTCAGCTGGTGCGAGGGCTGGTCAGTCCGGCCTCCCTCCGCCTGGATGGGGACTTGTCCCGGGCCCGCTGTGAGGAGTTTGTCACCTACTTCGCAGACAAGATTGCTCGGATTCAGAGCGACTTCGACACTGGATTAGAGGCAGTAGGTAGACAGCGCAAGGGGATGGAGACCTTTCTGGTCCATCTTTGTGGGGGGAGTTTCAGGAAGTGACGCCGGCCGATGCGGTGGATGTCTTGGGGTCTCTGAGAGCCACCTGTTGTGAATTTGATCCATGCTCGTCCTGTCTGGCTGGTTAAAGCCTCCAGGGAGACGTTGGGGATGGTGCTGGTGAGGGTGGTTAACGCGTTCTTGCAGCAGGGAAGGTTGTCACCCAGCCTCAAGGAGGCTGTGGTGTGCCCCCTGCTGAAGAAACCATAGCTGGACATGGATGCACTCACCAGCTACCAACCTGTCTCTAACCCTCCCTTTTTGGGGAAGGTTATTGAACAGGCGGTGGCGATCCAGCTCCAGGCGCATCTAGACAGCATTGGTTTCCTGGACCCTTTTCAATGTGGGTTCCGCCCCGGCTATGGCACCGAGACGGCGTTGGTGGCCTTGGTTGATGATCTCCGCTGTGAGATGGATGCAGGATGTTTGACATTTCTTTTCCTGCTAGATCTTTCTGCCGCTTTTGACACCGTGGACCATGGGCTGTTGTTGAGACGGCTGCGTGACCTGGGGGGGCTGGACGGGACCGTTCTTGAATGGTTCCACTCATTCCTCTCGAGGAGAAACCAACGGGTAGTGCTGGGAGCTGAAACATCTTGCCCCCGTGCTTTTATTATTTAATGTCTATATGCAGCCCTTGGGGGAGATCGTGAGAGATTTGGGGTGCGTTGTCACCAATATGCTGATGATACTCAGCTGTACCTCTCTTTTTCAGCTGACCCAGACCCTGCTGTCTCGTTGCTATCCCAGTGTTTGGAGGCCGTGGCGCAATGGATGTGGCAGAGCAGACTGAAACTCAACCCTGATAAGACGGAGGTGATGGTGGTGGTGAGAGCGAGGGAGGTGTTGGCCCTCCTGATTGGGGGGATTCGCCCTCCTGTAGCTCTACAGGTCCGGAGTCTGGGGGTGGTGCTGGAAGCGGATCTCCACCTGGAGCAGCAGGTAGAGGGGGTGGCGAAGGCCGCCTTCCGCCAGTTGTATCTGGTGCAGAGGTTGTGTCCGTATGTCTCTGGCCCGGACCTGGCCTCCCTCGTCATGCCTTCGTCACCTCGAGGCTGGACTACTGCAACACGCTCTTCGTGGGGCTGCCCTTGTTCCTGGTTCAGAGGCTACAGCTAGTGCAGAATGCGGCGGCCCGCCTCCTTTTGGGGACGGGTCGCCGGGACCACTTAACACCTGTGCTCCGGGCTCTGCACTGGTTGCCAATAGCGTGCCGAGCCAGGTTCAAGGTACTAGTATTAATCTATAAGGCTCTTCATGGTCTCAACCCCTCATACCTCAGGGATTGCCTTGCTCTCCACGCCCCAGAGCGGCTCCTTCGGTCTGCCGGGGGTGCCTTCTTGGAGGTCCCCCGTGTTAAGCGGGGCGCCACAATGGAGAGGGCATTCTCAGTGGCCGGGCCGCGTCTTTGGAATTCCCTCCCGGAGGAAGCTCACCTGGCCCCAAGCCTCTTAACGTTCCGTCAAGCTTGTAAAACCTGGCTGTTCGCCCAGGCCTTTGGGGAGGGGGGGCTAGTGGGTTTTTATCCCCCTACCCTTCCTTATTTTTTGTTATAATTTTGTCTTTCCCTGTTTTAATTGAGATTTTTATGATGTTTTAAATATTTTAAACATTGTTTTATTGAGATTTGTTAGCCGCCCCGTGCTGTTTACAGGAGGGGCGGGGTATAAATATATTAAATAAATAAATAAATAAATAAAAATATACAAACATGCAGTTTCTGGCTCGTTTTTTCTTTCATCAGCCATCAAAGCAGACATCTCTCTCACTCGTTGCTGAATCCAGAACATGACAAGCAAGCATTTCATGGGATTGAATGCTTATTCATTAATGTTTGGTCAACTCTTCTGGGAAAATCCAAATCCTGTAAGAAAATGAAGCTGCTACCATTCTGGACTTCCCAGCTCAGCCACCTGGAGCTGTGGGGAGTAGAGCTAGAGGGTTTGTTGCTACGAAGCCAGTTCCAAATGTATATTCCAGTTGCACTAATCTTAGAACTCATTCACACAGATGTTTTTAGAGCGAGCAGTGGCACAAACACTTTCTGAGATGGGATTGAAATGCAGGGAAATCAGCGACTGTATGAATGCATTGCTAACAGGCCTTGGCAAGCACAAATGAAGGAATGAACGGTTAGTCTGTAAGAAGGAAGGCCATTGTGTGAATAAACCTTTAGCCTCCATTCGCATTTCAGTAATAGATGTTATGATTAAATAGATTAGCAGAAAAATAAGTGTTGTGATCCTGGCTAATGTTACCATGTGAGAAGCTAAATGGACAGTCTTAAGGCTAATAAATGTAATAATGAGTAGCTCTGGAGCTCCCTTTCCCTAGAGGCCTGAGCGTCTTCCAGAGGCAATGTTATACTTCTCTATTTGGCCAAGCATTTAACAGGGAGAGTTTGAGATTAGGTTGGAACTCGATCTGGATTTTCAAGCTTCCCGACATGATTTTCACAAGAATTAAGGAAAGCCCTTGTTCTTGACGTTTCTTGATGGACATTTTCTTCTCAATTTACTTACTGGAGCCATGTGTGTGTGCTGCATCCCACGCCGAGTCTCGTGTCCTGTGTCTGTCTCTCTTCTCTCTTCTTTTCTGCAGCCGCCTACTCCATGACAGAAGGGGGCAGGGGAGGAGGGACAAGAAAAACTACTGCTCATATGCAAAATGTCCACCAGGCCGTTCTGCACCTGCTCAGTCCTTTTCCAAACTGACGCTTTTGGAAAAGGGCAGTGACACTACCAGCGTCATTTTAGAAAAGGGCAGCTAGCCATTTTGCACATGCACAGTTATTTTCTTTTAAAGCAAGATTCTCATGAGAGTCTCACACCATTTGCGAGATCTTCTCGAGATCTCACCGATGGTTCTCGATTCTTGCGTGAATGAAAATGATTCTCATTTCAGCCCTAAGATTTGGGGTGTAATTTTAGGGGTATTTTATATATATATTTTTGTTTAAAATACAGTTTTACCTTTATATTTTTAAAGTATCTTTTTGATGTTACTGGCCCCACGGCTTTGGAGAAGAGTGGGGTAAAAATCTAAATAAATAAATGACTCATCTGATGCAATTAACAGGGAGACAGGGTGACAATTTGTGTCTGGAAGTATCTTTTTGTTTAATCAGTCTCTGTTCTTATTTATCCCTATTTTTAATTGGAAGTGAAGGTTGCCATCCAGCTGAGGGAGGTGTTAGTGCACTATTTGAAGTCTTGCTACTTTTCAAATAAAAGCTTCTTGTGTTTCCGTCTGTCATTGAGTGGCATACTGTTATTGAGTTTTGAGAGAAGAATGACTAAACAGAACCAACTTTCCACCTTCGCCCCTGATTTTGTGGATTGTGGTTTGCTCTGTTTTTTTATTAATCAACTAATACATGCATAGGATGGAGTTTATAAGAAAGGTTTGCTAAGACTTTCTCCCTCATTATATATTACACAATAACCTTCATCATATCACTAGGAAAGAAAGTGATTTTTTCCTTAAAAAAAAAAATTAAAAAATTAAATAGCAGCTTTGCAAGTGATTGTTCTTTTATATTAAAAAGATACCATAGACAGAAAAAGCAGTTTTGTTAATTGTCTTGGCTCGGTTGTCTGGTGCTGTGAGGTAAATTCATGCTTGAATTACTTGAATGGCAGCTGGCGATGTTAACTGTGAACAAGAGTTGTGCAAGGATAAAGCATCTTTGGCAAATTTCTGTCTAAAAAGAAAAGGAGACTGCATGGGATTTAATGTGTGTTGCATGGTTTACTCAACTGTGTGGCAATCAGGTGAGGCCAAATTGAGAATTAAAGTGAACTAACCATAATGGGTCAGGTGCTGCACAACTGATGTAAATACACGTCATTCAGTTCCAGGAAACTCTCATTTTCTAACACCTCAAGATCCAGTTCAATACTTTAATGCCCTTCCTATCTCTGACAATCACCTTGCTTCATTCTGTCTCTCCCACTCATCCCCTCCCACTTCTGCAACTTCTAGCTCTTTCCATGGCTATCAATCCATCGACCCACTGGACTTTGCTTCCTCCCTCCCTCCCCTCACCCCATCTCTCCTCTGTCCCCTCTACCCCCTGCCCAGACTCTGCTGTCTCTGCCTTCAACTCATCCCTTTCCTCCACCTTTGACTCCCTTGCTCCCCTCTCGAGCCTTCCTACCCGTCACATAAATCCCCGTCCTTGGCTCATCCCTACCATCCACCACCTCCAATCCTCCTCTTGAGACACTGAGCGCCTCTGACAGAAGTCTCATGAGTTGACTGACTTCGTCCACTTTAAGTTTGCTCTTTCTGCATTTAGCGATGCTCTTTCCCTGGCCAAAGACCTCTATTACTCCTCATTAATCGAATCTCACTTCTACAACCCTCGCCATCTCCTCTCAACATTTGCTTCCCTTCTGAAGTCTCCCTGTCCTCCCTTGCCTTACTCTCTCTTTGCACAGGATCTTTTCTCCTTTTTCAATAACAAGATTGATAAACTCCGCCTTGTGATTGCTTCTCTGCCCTCTCCCTCCCACACTTCATTCCCTGCTATTCTCCATCCTGCCTCTCTTTTTTTCTCCTTCTACTCAACTTCTCTTGATGAGGTCACCTCCCTCCTCTTCATCCAACCCCTCCACCTGCCCCTTTGACTCCATCCCCTCTTGCCTCCTTACAGCGATTGCCCCCCACCGCTGCACCTTCTCTGCTGCACTTCGTCAATCTCTCCCCCTCTACTGAGTCATTTCCATTGGCCTTCAGACATGCCACTGTCTCCCCTATCCTTAAGAAGGCCACTCTTGACCCCTCCAGCCCTTCCAACGATCACCCCATTTCTCTCCTACCCTTCGTTTTCAAGCTCTTGGAACGCGCTGTCTACACACGCTGTCTTGATTTCCTAGCTACAAATTCCTCCTTATACCCCTTCAGTTGGGCTTCCACCCTCTCCACTCGACTAAGACTGCCCTCGCTAAAATCACCAATGACCTCTTAGCTAAGTCTAAGGGCCTCTACTCCATTTTGGCCTCCTCGATTTCCTTCTGTCTTTGACACAGTTGACCATATCTCTCGAACCGCTCCTTCAGTGTTTCTCCTGCTGGTACCTCCTCTATGTTGCTTCCCCTTGTTGTGGGAGTTCCACAGTGCTCTGTCCTGGGCCCTCTTCTCTTCCCTCTTTACACTCTTTCTCTGGGTAAACTCATTGAATCTCATGGCTTCCGGTATTACCTGTATGCTGATGACATGCAGCGCTATCCACTCCCATGCTCTCCTCCATCCAGTCACATATTGCTAACTCTCTCTGATATCTCTGCTTGGATGTCTTGCCACCAACTCAAACTTAATATGGCCATGTCTGAATTCCTCATCTTCTCCCTCAAAACATTCCCCACCTACTTTTCTCTGTTTCCATTGAGGGTGTCACCATGCACCCTGTCCCTCAGGCACACAGCCTGGGATTCATCTTTGACTCCTCCCTCTCCTTTATGCTTCAGATCCAGGCTGTTGCCAAATCCTGTTGTTTCGCTCTGAATAATATTGCTAAAATCTGGCCCTGCCTTACTGTTTCCACTGCAAAAACCCTACTCCATGCTCTAGTCATCTCTCGCCTTGACTACTGTAATTTCCTCCTAACTAGTTTCCTCTGCTCTGATTTAACCCCCTTATCTCTGTTCAATTCTCTGCTGCCAGTGTCATCCACCTTGCTTGACGCTTTGACCACATTCAGCCCCTCCTCTCTCCGCCCTACACTGTCTCCCTCTATGGGAACACATTCAGCACAAGTTCCTGGTCTTCACCTTCAAGACGCTTCATGACCTTGTTCCCCCATATCTCTCATCTCTTGTATCCCACCACACTCCTGCCCAAGAGCTTCACTCCTCCTCTGCCCCCACCCTCACCTGCTCGTGACCCCCTTGTTCCTCTAAACATCTCCACCTCTTCTCTCTTGCTTTCTCCCATGCCTGGAACTCCCTTCCTTTTGTCCTGCTCCCTCCTTCCTAACTTTCAAATCCCTTGTGAAAACCTGCCTCTTCGGTCAGGCTTCCCCTGGCTGGTCATGAGTGAAATTGTATCCTCTTCCCCCCTCACTCAGAATCTCTTCCCTGTAACTAAGTGAAGCACATGCACGTGCAACTTCTCAACCTCATGACTGTATCCTTGTCTCTTCCGATGTTCACCTCTCCCTTGTCTCTCTTAGATTATAAGCCCCCTGGGGTAGGGAGCATAACTATTGATTGTGCAGTGCCAGGTACGCTGTTGGCACTATATAGATAATAACAATAATTATAATTCTATATCAGCAGGGAAACATGATTATTGAAAGGGGAGATATTTTGTTTTGTATAAACAGTTATATGCCTCATTCCTGACCAACTATTCATTTTGTTTCTGGGGTTGTTGTGGTTTTTTTCTTCAGAGTGCTTCAGAAATAGCTTTCCCTTCCCTAAATTATAGAATTGTAATGAATGAACAATTTTAGTTGATGGCCTTTTATTTTAATGTAATTATCTGCTCCTGTTGGCTTCCTGGTACTGTGGATCAAGCCATAGAGATTCTAGATCCATTTAAGCACAGAGTCTGAAGGACCTAAGAAACATGTTCTGTTCTAACAGGACTGGACACAAATTTAGACTATTGCAAGTGTTCATAAACTGCATCTTTGTATCACCACTCAGTGGAGATATTATAGGTGGGAATTTGGATTCAGATTAAATCATAACTGCACGGAATGGGCCGTTATGGATTAATCCATACCAAATCTTCCCTGTAACTAAGTTAAGCACATGCACCTGCATCTTCTCAAACTCATTAGTGTATTCTTGTCTCTCCTCATCACCTCTCCTTCATCTTGCCCTTCCTTGTCGCTTAGATTGTAAGCCCTTTGGGGTAGGCTTGTCTGTTACTACTGATTATACAGTGCCAGGTGCACTGTGGGCACTATATAAATTAAATAATAATAATTAATAATAATAATAATAATAATAATAAATTAATAATTAATAAGCCAAAGCAGTGATAAGTCAGTTTCTGGCATAGTGCAACAACAACCCTGTTTCAGTTTGGTTCTGAAATAAAAAAATTACTGTGCATGCACAAATGGCCACTGGACCATTTTGCGCAATGGTGCTCTTTTAAAAAATGGTGGCAGCAGCATTACCACCATTTTGTCAAGGGATGTGCATATACAGAGTGGTCCAGTGACCATTTTGTGTATGTGCATTAATTTAAATAATTTTTATTTTTAAAATTACCGCGCATGCACAAAATGACTGCCAAACCGTTCTGCACATTTGACCCCTTCCCAAAATGGCAGCAGCAGTGTTGCTGCCCTTTTGGAAAAGGGGAACCAGTCTGCACATGTGCAGTGGCCATTTTGCACATGTGCACACCAGCTGCCCTTTTCCGAAATGGCGGCGCTTCTGCTGCTGCCATTTTGGAAAAGGTTGCGCATGCACAGAATGGTCTGGTGGCTGTTGTGCATATGCACTGTAGTTTTTTTATTATTTACTTTTTAATTTATTTCACTATGAATCTGTAATACAAATCCACGTTTAAATCTGATAAGTTTGTGAAACGAAATGAAAATAACCTGATACGAATTTGCATCTGAAAGACCACCCTTAGGAGATATACAATCCCTGGTCTAGTACATCAGCTATATAGTGTGTGTGCAAGAATAGATTTCATGGCTCTTCTCTGATTTGAAAGCATGTTGTGTTGTATTGTATTTATTCCAGTTTATATCCCACCCTTTCCCCAAGGCTCAGGGCAGCCAAAGGCATGAAAGGTAAACAAGACAGTAGTTTACTTCTTTTTCTTCAGGGTGTATTAGGAGCAGGCTTCAAGCAGCAGAGGTGTTGATATTGCTCTATCTGCCAAAGAGATAATTATTGGACCTTGTCCACTTGGCGGATCTGCTAAATGTCAAGTCTGGTTAGATCAGCCACAATCTGTTACACCCAGGAGAGTGAGAACTGGACTACAAAATGTTTCTTGTAATTAGAAATACTGAAAAGACCATGAAGGTTTGTACTTTCTATTTATTTGTTTGCTTGTTCTCCTCTAGAGCCAGGAGCTTTATCTTCTCTTTCTTCTTTGGCCTTTAATTAGATAGGGCTACAAAAACTTTGAGGGATGGGGTAGGGGAATAGATATGTGAACCTTCATTGTGTCCCAGGAAAAAAATCTTAAGTGAGAAAGTGGAATATTTTCTATAGTAGAATCATACTTATCAAACCAGAATCCGGCCTAGTGCAGCAGTGGGTTTTCACCACAGAAAACCATAAAGAGGTTCTCTATTGAAGAGTGACATAAGGAGCCACCCGTGGAGTGGCATCCAAAGTTATTTCAGTTTATAAAAATTGATATTTATGGGACTCTTTATGATAAGTTTACTGTTGTGTACAACAAAACATAG
Source organism: Sphenodon punctatus (assembly GCA_003113815.1). Classification (NCBI taxonomy): domain Eukaryota; kingdom Metazoa; phylum Chordata; class Lepidosauria; order Sphenodontia; family Sphenodontidae; genus Sphenodon; species Sphenodon punctatus. Next base: position 5,782,518 of record QEPC01007559.1, on the reverse strand, counting down.
TGCATCTCATTCTCTACAGGACACACCATGTGAAATTGTTGCCTCACTGAAGTTTCATACCAAAACTCCTGTTGGCTTCAATGGAGTTGGGATTGCAGTCCAACTATTATTCCATCTGGTAGAAAGCAGATCATCAGCCATACTGACTTGCATCTGGGTCTTTCTGCATGGCTTCAGCCCATGTCTGCTGTGTTTTTCTGCTCACTGAGAGTGAAAGTGCATGGCCTAGATCTCTGTCAACACAGTGGGACTTTCCTTTTGTTGATATGACACTACTCTTAAAGTCGGTCCCTTCCAGTGATAACCACTGTGGCTCACCGACCAAGCTTGGTTAGGGTGAGACAGTTTCATGTCCTTCAGTGCACGAGAGAGTGAACTGGCCAGTACCATGTCCAAGTGCTTTTGACTTTCCCCAACCCAAAGGGTCAGGTACCCATTCATTAGGTGGGTGAACTGGAAGTAGCTGTCTAGTGCGAGCGCAAGCTGGCCTTGATCTCATAACCTTCAGGAATGCAGTTGAGGGGGGCCTTAGCTTTATCATGCCCCAGTTTTGTGCTCACTTGCAGTTTCCTACCACTCAGGCTGAGGTTCACAGCAACCCTCTGATCATTTGGGGACCATAACTGTGACATATTTTATACAATAGGAGTATTGATTCACCTCGAGAAACAGATTTCTCTTCATTGTACTTTGTTAGCAATATGGTATAGTGACAGGGCATAGTGTCATTTCTACTGGATGGAAGCAGAGTCAGGCTTTTAAGACACACCACTGGGAGGTAGAAACCTGGAATTGCTTTCCAGCTCCACCACAGACCTACTTTCCAATGCAGATCTGGCCTGAGGGTTTTGCCAGCCTGGACCAAACACCTCAACTGTTCCACTTAGTGACGTAGCAAGGCTGTGGTGAGCCCAGGCTCATGGTCCCAATTATGGGGCCCCCTAATGACAAAGGAGTAGGGTCTTCCCAAGTGGTCACCCTCCCAGCCAGCTTCAGCCTCTCACCTCAAAGACTGCAGTACTGCCCTGGCTCCCAGTGAGGCTCCTACCCCCTGGCCCCCGAAATGGCAGCAACCACACCAAGAAGGATGATGTTTTAAGGACTAGAGTTTTAAGAGTCAGCAGGACCAGCACTCCACCCCTGCCCACTCTCAAAACTTCCTTCTTGGCAGGGCCCTTTGCAAGTGGCCTGATCACTGCTATAAATTTTCAGAGTGGGTGGGGGCAGAGTGTTGGTTCTGATCCCTCCCCCACCCTCTTTGAAGATTTCCTAGCAAAGGGTCCCCCTAGAGGACTCAAGTGGCTGTGGCGAGGAGTGCTTTCCACCAATTACATCTGGTGCAATGGTCTCGACCGTATGTCTCTAACTCCGACCGGCCACTGTCATACATGCCTTCATTACCTCAAGAGTAGACTATTGTAACGCGCTCTATGTGGGATACCTTTGGTGACTATCCGGAGGCTGCAGCTGGTGCTGAATGCGGCGGCCCGTCTCCTTACGGGAGGATGGGTTTTTATTTCTTTTATGCCTCCAGTGTTTTAATCCTCCTTATTATGTGTTGTTTTTAGCTTTGATGTTGTTTTAGTTTGTTTTAATTGTGAGCTGCCTATGGCAGGATGGGTAGGATAATAAATAAATAAATAAATAAATAAATAAAATAAGTGAGCCTCCTCTCCCATTGGAAGCTCGCCCCTGACGCTCACAGAGAGCATATAGCTGCTGCTTACACGTAGCCACTGTTATGTGTAGATAAGCCCACTGCCTCACTTCCTGCCTGTGGTCGCCTGAGACACCGTTACATCAAGGGACAGCTTCCAGCCTATAGCTGGTGAAAGAGAACTATGGGGTAGCCATGAGAACATGCAGCAGAATAAGTGACTGTACGACCAGCCGTAAGCCCCAGCAGTTTCAATGCGTGAAGGATTTCTGCGGATGTAGCATCACAGCTGGTAACACGCAGGTTAACCATAGTGGAGGGTGGGGGGGATTCTCTATCATTTACAGCCCTTAGCTCTTGATGCCTGCAGGCTCGATGCAGCAATAAATGCAGGGAGATCACTGGCCTGCATGAAACGGGAGATCAGACTAGATCAAGAGTGGGCAAAGTCCCCAAGTTCTGCATGAACCACAAGACACGTTACACGAATCACGGCTTCCCCCAGTCCCAGGGACAGAGCTGCATAGATTCTCCCAGCTTCTCCCTCCCATCACAGCTACGGCTCCCAGGTGGGCTGGTGGATTCAGACAGCAGCACCGGGAATGCTCCTGTAAGCCCCCAAGAGGCTCCGGAGGCAGAAACGGGATCTCAGCTTCCCTTGCTCTGAGGGGGTTGCAACGACACCCCCCTCCTTCCCAGGAAGCCTGCTGTACGGTGCCTGAGAGCCACACGCAGTTCTGACTTTAAAATAGAACACCTCCGAAAGAAATGCCGTACTGGGCCAGAGTCAGACCAGTGGTCCATTGAGCCCCGACGGTGGCCATTCTCTGTCGCTTCGGAGAAGTGCCTAACAGGTCATAATGGAGCGATCCGTTCTTTGCTGTTCACTCCCAGTTCCTGACAGTCAGAGGTTACGTCTCCCAACCTACTTGACTCTTAGCCATGAATGGACCTATCCTCCAAGAACTTATCCAATCTCTTTTTAAACCCATTTTGTGATTGCCTTGACCACATCTTCTGGCAACAAAGTTCCACAAGTTAATTGGGAGTTAGTTGTCCCTGTTTTAATCCCAGATTTAATTGGGAGTTAACTGTCCCTGTTTAGGAGGGACAGTCCCTCTTTGGGTGCTGAATCCCACTGTTCCTCGTTCAGGAGAGAGACAAAGGGTAAAAACAGAAGTGACGCCAGGCTGCTGCAGCCACGCAATCCAAGGGTTGGGAGATCGGGGAATGTGTGGCTAGCCATCCCCGCACCACGCCCCCCACCATGACAGCCAGCCATGGCTGCCCATCATGGCAGATCTGGGCCAGGCTGCAAACAAATGGGCAGCCCCAGTCACTTTGGCCCAGTCAGGCAGACGCGGACGTGTCTGGGATCACAGTCCGGGCTAGCTGTCAGCACAACCCCGGATACACTGAGTGAACATCTGGTGGCACCTGCTCCACTCAGGGGGTGGGTGGGGGGGTGTCCTGGCCCAGGTGCTCCACAGCATGCCAAACCAGCCCACTGTCGCATTCGTTTTTACCCTAAAAAACCAGTATTCAAGTGTGCCTCTTTCCTAGTTGCCCTCCTGGAACAGGGAGAGACAATTGAGAGACAATGGGGAGATGACGGAATGACAGGAAATTAAGGGGGATGATCAACATTCCCTCTTTATGCACTTGGAATGTTAGAAGGTGTGCTGTGGGGTAATTAACTTCATAATCATGTCACCTGTGAATGCTATCAGTGGGTTACCGTTCTAAAGATAAGGAATGACGGGGAGTGTAGAGCTACCACAGGGTATCTTACTCCTCGCTGTAACATGTACAAGCTATACATGTAATGTATGAACTGCGATCCATTTTTATGCACTGCTAGAAATATTTTTCATGTGTTGGAATGAAATAGCTTGCTGAGGACAAAGTTTCTCCTGCTTATCATAAGACTGAGTAGAAGTGGGGTTCTCTTGGCCCTTTTTAAATCTTCTGATCGAGTTTAACAGCTCAGCATGCACAAACAAGCAAGTTTATAGTTCTGCCTCTCTCTGAAGACACTTAATGTGGTTTCTAAAGGAGAACATATGGAATTCCACTATCGTAAAATGTTTAATATCTTGTGAGGCTAAGGATGGTCGACTAGAGAACAGTAGCTCTGCAAAGTAAAAACCCTATATACTATACCTGTTCTTAATTTATTATCTGAGAGGTCATTGTTGCAGATTGTTTTGCTTTATGTTACCACAGGGTGAAACCATATAAGCTTATTGTGTAAGCCATCCACAATACTCTATTGCATTTGCAACTGTAAAAGTCAGCAGCTTTGACCTGTTACATGAACTGGCCAGCTTGTTGTGGCTGTCAATGTGTGAAAGGTTTATAAAATATCCAGTGTGTCACTTAATTAATTTTGCATGGGAAGCCTGGTAGAGCAGTGCAATAACATTTCTTCTGGATTCTGTAACTATTTACCAGTCTTGTATTTCTATACCAAAACAAAGCCTTCCTTTGCTTCAGTGTGGCCAGATGTGGTTGCATTTGAGCTTATCGTGCAATTGTGCACAGCAGCTGGTTTCCATGGTAAATTTCCTTTAGGTAAAAATGACAAAGCAATATTTTTTTATTATCTCTATCAGCTTCTCAGGAGAGATTAGATTTAAGTCGCAATTTATTACCCTATGGAACTGAATCTAATATTTAACATGTAAAGTCAGGCATTCTGATATTTGAGTATTTTAATGTGAAATTTATACAATGATAAAGTAATTTCAAGCATATGTGGGAGACAGCGGAGGCAATTTGATGTGTACAAAACCTTGGGTTGAAAATTGGATCAGGGCTAAACATGGAAACTGGTGATTGATTGGTGGAAGTTTGCAATAATATGTGCCTTGATATACCCTTTTAATGTTTAAATTATTAATCCAATACATTCTTCTAAACTTTAGAAGCCTTTAACTTGGCATTAAATCAATGTTAAATCTTCAAATGCAGAAAGGTCTCATAACTCATGCTGATGGATATCTTTTAGCATATCAGGAAGAAAAATGATTCATTTTAATATCTCAGACTGGAAATGGTATTTTTTTTCTCTATTTACTAGATTTCTTGCTTTAAAAAACAACATTAAAAGAGTGAGCCATTAAACCAGAATGATTAAGACTAGAAGGCAGATAGGAGCAGAAGAAAGAAAGAGCAAAATACTGCTTAGCTTGGGAAACTGGAGCTGGATGGGACTTGCCTAAAATTTTCAGTGATTTTAGTATGAGCCTAGCAATTTTAGATGTTTTTTCTTAAAGCCCCAGCTGCTGAAATTGTGAGACTCGCATGGCTTGTTCACATGTTACAGGGAAGCATACAATACAGAGTACACATATATAACATTCATTGCCGTGTTGACCTCCTGACTTTCAGATTTCTTTTTAAGCTACAGAAGCTGTATGCTGTTTTCAAAAAATCCATCCCCTAAGGGATTATATTGTCCAGTAAGTTGAATAAGAGTTTGTTAGGATGCAGCCGCTGCATTAGCAGTGTGGCTGGGTGGGTAGCAGCTCTGGGATGACCATGCTGAGAATCATGGGTCCTATTCCTCACTTTATTCTTATGTCCCCTCTTTATCTTTATCTTACATACGATATCCTACTTACTTATGTTTCACAGCAAGCTTAGTTAAAAAGGAAAGGGGTGAGGTGTGTTGGAAACAGTTGAGAGAAGTGAAATTTAAGCTCAAAGTCTCATTTTGCCTCAGTGTGGGGAATGCTCTCCAAGGTTACAGGATACAGCTAGCGTCTACAGCTCTGGTTAGCATATCATACTAGGAGCTGTGCCAAAATTAAGGGGGACATGTCCCTTTCAAACCACTTCCCACAATCTTCTGCCCAAGGCAGCTATGTAGGTGAAATCCCTGTCTGTCTAGAGTCCCAGCACATGACTTATTCATACAAAAAGACTAATGCTCCCCTTCATATTCTCCTTGCCAGACAACAGAACCACAAGTTGTCCTAGCAAAAACTGTTGTGGCCTTCGCAGTCAGCTGCATGGCATTTGACTGTATATAATGAAATGGCTTCCTTCCTCAGCAGCTAGAGTAAAGCAAAGGCAGGGACTGGCTCTATCCAGGACATAAAACAGAATCCACCAGCACGTAATCCCTTCTGGTGCCTATGTGCTAATTTAATCACTCCGAGGAGAAATCCAGCATAGCCAGTCAGGGGGAAATAAAATCCCGCTCCAGGCAGTAACTAAACCTGGTAAGTGTTCATGGCCAGTTTAGGATGTGTGGTAACCAGATATTAACATAGTGAAGCGCACTGTTCTGACAAGTGACCCATGGGATAATGTAGGAAATACACTCCTGATACACCAAGCAAAATTTAGAGAGACAGCCTGGTACGTGGGAAGAGCTTTCCCCTTCTAATTTACAGCCAGCAAAGTCTTTGGATGCTGCAGCCACAGACCTTAAATAAATACATTTACAAGGCGAAGAGAACCTGTTAAAGATTAATGTGGAATTTTCTTTGAATGCTTGAAGGCTTTTTCTGAAATGGTAGATAGGATGGGAAAGAAAAGCCAAATCTTCCACACAGATTGTATAGAATACTCAAACAAGTATCTTTCTGAATTAAAGAACCTTCTCACTCACATCTACAATAATTTCATAACCACAACAGTACACAACTTTCATAGCTGAAACTGGCAGAACAATCTTGAGGTTCAGTTTTCATTAGAAATCTAAAACATGGACAGACTTTTAGGCAAACCTGTCATGAATTTTGAGGGATTTCAGGGTTTATGACACAGAGGTCCCCAAATTCAGGGTGGCACCCTCTAAATGTGGTCACGCCACCTACAGATGGAATCGCAATTCTAATTCAATCCGAGTCACGGGATTATTATTATTATCAAACATTTATATAGCGCCAGCAATGTACCTGGTGCTTTACAAAGTAATTGAATAGACATGGTCCCTGCCCTAGGGCTTACAATCTGAGAGATGGGGGTGGGGGTAGACGAAGGAAGGGGAACAGAGGAAGAGACAAGGAGTGTAACATTCACGAGGATGCAAGGTCCCAGGTGCACGCGCTTGGCTTGGTTACATCAAGAATGATGGCTAGTTGGTCCATGTGGTGAGGATATGAGTACACAGACCTTAGGTAACAGATTGTACTGGATGGAGGGTATCAGCAGGAGTTAGGTGAGGGGAGCGAGGAGTTGGGGAGGGCAGAGCGGAAGACGTGGATCTTGAGGAAGGATTTGAAGGTACGAAGGGAGGGGACGAGGCGGATGTGGGCAAGGAGGGAGTTCCAGGCATGGGGGGCAACTAGGGAGAAGGGACGAAGGTGGTTAGGGGAGCAGGGGAGATGTGGGAGGACAAGAGAGGGGACAGAGGAGGAGCAGAGTTCACGGACTGGAGTACGGAGGGAAATTAGCGCAGAGAGGTAGGGGGAGCAAGGTTGTGAAGAGCTTTATAGGTGAAGACTAGGAGCTTGTGCAGGATTCGCTCAGGAAGGGGGAGCCAGTGAAGAGAGGAGAGGAGAGGCTGCACGTGGTCGAAGCGATGGGCGAGGTGGATGACCGTGGCAGAGATAACGGGAGAAAGGTGAGAGCGGGGGAGGCCAGTGAGAACGAGGTTATAGTAATCGAGGCGAGAGATGACCAGGGCATGAACAAGGGTTTTGGCAGAGGAGACAGAGAGAAAAGGGTGAATCTTAGCAATGTTATGGAGGGAGAAGCAACAGGATTTGGCAACAGAGTTGATGTAGGGTTTAAAAGAAAGGGGTGAGTCAAAGATGAAGCCTAAGCTATGGGCTTG
>QEPC01007559.1:5756909-5774502 GCA_003113815.1 Sphenodon punctatus | reverse complement strand
GGGGCGGAAGCCAGATTGGAGGGGGTCAAGGGAGGAGTTGACAGAGAGGAAGTCAAGGCAGCGGGAGTAGACAACACGTTCAAGAAGCTTGGAAGCAAAAGGAAGGAGTGAGACAGGACGGTAGCTAGAAGGGTCAGAGAGGTCAAGAGTGGACTTTTTGAAGATAGGAGAGACAGTGGCGTGTTTGAAGGCGGATGGGAAAGAGCCAGTAGAGAGGGAGAGGTCGATGATGTGCATGAGGGAAGGGGCAACAGTGGGAACAATGGAGGGCGGATGGGGATGGGGTCAAGGGGGCAAGTGTAAGGGTTGGAGGAGGAAAGCAGGGAAGAGATTTACTCAAGGGAGGTGGGAGGGAAGGAGTACAGAAGAGAAGGAGGGGGAGGAGGGAGAGGGGAGGGAGTAGGAAGAGGAGAGGAGTGGGCAGCGATGTCGAGGCAGATCTTGTCTATGTTAGAGGTGAAGAAGGAAGCAAGATCCTGAGCAGAAAGGGAAGAGGGAGGAGGAGGACAGGGGGGCTTGAGGAGGGAGTCAGAGGTGGAGAACAGGTGGCGAGGGTCCAGAGAACAGGACTCAATGCGGGAGGCATGGTAATTCTGTCTAGCGAGGGAAACAGCAGAAGTAAGGGAGGAGAGAGAGAATTTGAAGTGAAGGATGTCAGCATGACAGTGGGATTTGCGCCAAAGGCGTTCAGCAGCACGGGTGCAGGAGCAGAAGTAGTGGGTACTAGGGGTGGGCCAAGGACGGGTTGTGGGAGTGGGCAGGGCAGGAGGAGAGAGGGGTAAAGGAGTCAAGGGTGGTAGAGAGAGAAGCATTGAAAGCAGAAATGGCAGAGTCAGGGGAGGAGGAGGAGAAGACTGAGGGGAGAAGGGGGGAGAGAGAGGAGGCAAAGTCCAGGGGGTTAATGGTCTGCAGGTCATAGAAGGGGCGTGGAGAAGGGGAAGAGGAAGGGGGACAGTGGGAGACGTTGAAAGAGGCAAGGAAGTGGTCAGAGATGGGATGAGGATCGAAGGAGAGATCAGAGACAGAGCAGTTCCTAGAGAAGACGAGGTCAAGAGAATGGCCGTTAGCGTGGGTGAGGGAGTTGGTCCAAAGGTGGAGGTTGAAGGAGGAGGCTAGTGAGAGGAAGCGAGAGATGGAGGGCTGGGAAGGGACATCAACGTGAATTTTGAAGTCACTGAGGATGAGAGTGGGGGTATCTTCGGAGAGGAAGAAAGTGAGCCAGGACTCAAATTCAGAGAGAAAGGAGGCGAGAGAGCCAGGGGGGCGGTAGATGACAGCGTCACGGAGATGGCGGGGGGAGTAGAGGCACACAGAGTGAGCCTCAAAGGAAGGGAAGGAAAGAGAGGGGAGGAGGAGAAAGTGGTTGGAATTGACAGGAGTTAGTGAGGAGGAGGCCCATATATTTAAGTCTCAAAATGCGATCTCACAGTGGGAAACCCTTTCCTTCCCAGGAGCCATGTTGGAATATTAGTACAAGCTCCGAAGGCCGCATAGAAGTTGGAGGCAGGGATGCTCTGGAAGAGGAAGAGTCACATCATGGATCTGTCCCCTCTCCTTGTCTTCTTGGCCTCATCTTGCCTTGCCCCCCTCCCTACACTCGTCTCCTGCTATGCTCTCGTCCGAAAGCTCTGCTCCTCCTCTACCACCACCCTCTCTTGCTCATGACTCCCCTGCTCCTCAAAACATATTCACCCATTCTCCCTTGCTGCCCCCCATGCCTGGAACTCCCTCCCCTCTCTCCCTCACAACTTTCAAATCCCTCCTGAAAACCTACCTCTTCTGTCAGGTCTTGCCTGGGTCCTCATCCCCTTAGTCCCCTTCCTGATTTTTCCCAACATCACCTTCCCCTCTGTAACTAAGCTAATCAGATGTACCGTATGCTCCTGCTTTCATGAATGTATCCCTGTTGGCCCCACTCCTTGTCTTCCCTCCCTTGTCTCTTAGCTTATAAGCCCCTGGGACAGAGACCATGGGTAATTTTAGATGTGATGGGCCCAGAGGCCCGTGGCGGGGAGGCCATGGATCACAGACCAGGATCCATTTTGGATCCCGGTCAGGAATCAGGCTGGCCGGCCTTTAGACGTGCCGGCCTGATTCTGGAGGGGGATCGGGGAGGGGCGGGGCTGCGCGGGGAGGGGGCGGAGGTGCGAGGTGCGGCCACACAGCCCTGCCCCCCCGCGGTCCCCCAGCTGCCCGTCTTCTGGGAGACAGGCAGGCACAGCAGCCAATCCAGCCACTGCGCCTGATCCCGGACTGTGGCTGAGACCACAATCCAGCCGGGCTGCAGGTAACAGACGTTACTTGCGGCCCGGCCTGGATCGTGGCCAATCTGACCACGTTTGGGGCCTAATCCCACCACGCTTTTGGACCTCCGGGCGGCCGGAGGTCCGAAAGCGTGGTCAGTGTGATTCCCACCAGGTATTCACTGGGGTGAACATCTGGCAGGAATCCCAACAGATGTTACGGTACGAATGGCCACCACAGGGGATTCACTGTGGGTGACGGTGGTATCGTAACATCTGAAATTACCCTAAGTCTCCTTTCAACAGTTGTAAAGTTCCAGGTACATTGCTGTTACTATATAAACACATCATCAATCAATCAATCATCATCAATCTTATTATTAATACATTATAAATAAATAATTTAAAAGTTTGGAAACTACTGTTTATGGCAAAATATGAGGTACAAAGAAAAATTATATCCGTCACTGATAGTGCATGGTCTTGTTCTGCTAAACTCTTCAGAATGGAGAGCAATTTTGTGGCTATGCCCTGAGGTAAATTCTTCATTATATTAACTGGGGACTTTAGGGCATCAGCCCCTTCTCCAGTGTGAAGCATTGTACCGCAGTGCACGAACCCCACTGACGCTGCTACTTAAAAAATGTTAGAATGTTCTGTTTTATCTACCCAAAGGGGAATTTCAGAACCATGTGTTTCCTTAAATTATATAGATAAGACTAGAATGGAGATTACATAACCATAATGCAGCTCTGCAGGCACTTTAACATCCCTAAAACTTCCAGTTTCAAAGAACAGTTACCTCAGCTTCCCAGGCTCCCTACCTGGAGTTTTTTTATTGCTTTGAACATGGGAGCATACTTTTACAATTCATAGCCGGCTATAAAGAAATTTAACTGTTATTTAAAATGCTCTATTGGGAAGGCCTGGTGGTTAATTAATAATGCATCAGTACAGCAGCATGAAAGCAGGTAAAGATACTGCTTGCGGGACTGGCAGAGTCTGTACTTGCCTCAAGCACTTATTTACGTGTGTGATATCCCAGGAGCTAGGTTGTCAGCATCCATCTACTCTAAGGTTCTTCTGACTGCTTCGTACATTGGGTGGTGCTTTTATAAACTATTGAATTATACATGAATATATCTATTAATGAAAAACAAATCTGACTGTACATGTTGCAGAGGAGTAGCAAGCTCCATAGTTAATTCTCGGTCGGCTTCTTCCTGAAGGGGGCTGAGATGTATTGTAGAGAGACCTAATAAGATCAGGGACTTCTGGGTGGGCGGGAAAACTCTTTAGATCCCTGCTGAAATTATAAAATGTCATGCCTCTGCGTTATGAACTAGTGAGAACACTAACTTAAAATTCAGAAACCTTCTTGAGATACAGAGATTTGAAGACTAAGAATCAAAAGAAGAAAGAAAAGAACAAATACTTTGATTCTTTGTCTTTCAAATGAATGCCAAAGGAACTAATCGTGTACTGGGAACGGGGAGTGGGGTGCGAAATGGAGGCATGAGAGTGGGTCGGATGGGATGCTTGGGTATGGGGAGGGGTTGGATTGTATATGTACTTCATTTTTTCTCCAGGTGGGAGACAGGGGAGTGGGTTGGGGGAGGGGAGAACTTCTATGTGTGTGAGTCACGGGAGTGGGAATGGGAGGGGGGATTGAGAAAGAGTTTTCACAGGAGGTTGCGCTCTTTGGTTTGTAGGGGTTAAAAGTTGATTTATCTTGTTTTCTAATTATCATAGGCCACCCTAAGTCATTCAGTAAATGAGCAGCATGTAACTGTAAAATAATAATATTTTTTTAAGCAAATTAAGTTTTTATTTCAATGGGCTTTTCCAGGTTACAGCAGTGTGGCAACTGAAACCCTTTAAAAATCAATGCAAACCTTTTGTGGGCAGAGTCAGAATTAGGTCAGCTGTACGCTATTTTATGAAGTGCATAAAACTGATATGATCTGCACATAGTGTAAACTAGGTAATGCTATCTCTGTAGTCCTCGAAGATGCACTGTACTTAGTTGGCATCAAACCTTTCCATTTTACTTTCATGCTAAGTGATTATTAGATTTCCACTTTGGCCTATTTTTGCATGATAATTGGCAGTCTAGAGAACTTACTCAGGGTGTAAGATTTAATATTAATTCTTGCTGCCATGCTGATAGCGAATTAGCTTTTCTAGACGCAATCATATGTTCTCAGCAGGCACATATGTAATTAAAATAAACACACATTGGGTTTCATATTAGTGCTGAAATCCGCCTGTGGCAAAAGGTCCCTCGTTTCCTCTGGGATTGCATACTGGGGCAATGTAATTATAGTATCAGTAATCATTTTTGGATTTTTTTTCCCCCTCACTAGTTTCTTAGTCTAGAGTTATATTAACCCTTCCTCTGCCAAGTGGGCTTCAATCGTATACAGTCTCTGCCTTTTAAAGAGCGCTCTCGGTATATTCAGTACTCTGCTGGAAGAGGTCTGGTACAACAAAAGATACTATATTATTTATATAAGGCTGAAATCTACAGGAGCTCCACGTGGAATTTGGATCAGACATGCCAATTGTCATAACATTGATTTTAGAGCTAAAATGAATATTCACAGTGACTGCTATATCTGACAAATTGGCCTGTTTCGGTTTGAGTCTAACTAACCAGATATGAATCGGTATTCATTTTCATTTTGTTGAACATTCATTTCAGTTATTCTAGTTTGGTTATTTCATATTTTTTTTCAGCAAAACAACATAACCAAAATGAACAAACTGAAATACCTAAATAAACAAAGTAAACAAATAGGAATGCCTGACTAAGCGGATATGAAAATATCTGTTCCAGTAACAAATATTGTTAGGATATTCAGAGGCCTATGGCCATTAATACACGGATGGAGAGGGGATGTGTTTTGGCGTGGTGTGTGTGTGTCCGTTTACACACACCCCACCTCCACTCCATGGGTGGAGGCGGGTGTGTGATGGGTGGAGGTGGATGTGTTCCGGGAGCACGCACGCACAAACACCCACCATCTATGGTGTTTACACGGGCGCACACCCATCCCCCCCCCCATCGCCAGCCATGTACACAGACACCACCACCCCTGCACACCCACCAAAACATCAAGCCGGGCGGCGGCGCGGGTGTGTCAGGCATCTGTGTAAAAACAATCTAACTGAAAAAGCAAATAATATTCATGAGTATCAAATCCGCTCTCTGTTTTGTGCTGGTGTCAATGTATCATTTTCCACCAAGTTACACCTGACTTCTGGGAATGTATAAGTCAAAGGAAGATCCATGCTGGACACTTGTGTTTGGTACAATATGGCTTTTGTTGCCACTGTGCCATTAACCTCTACCTACCTACCTAACGACCATTTTGGTCATGAACAGAGCTTTTGTCTAAAGTAACAGGGAGACAATGGCCCTTTTCATTGAACTTCAAAACATGGGGAGAAGCTTATGGAGCACAACCCTTTCTTCCTTTCCCTGTGAATACCAGTGTTTTGTGATAGGTCCCCATTCCTTTCTCAACCCCAAGTTGTTTTGCATGGATGATTAACTGGGGAGAAAACCTTTCACACAACAGCAGTAACCACAGGGAAAGACAGCAAAGGTCACACTCCATAAGCTTTCTTCTTCCCAGGTTTCAGAGGTTGCATGCATGGCTCCAAAGTCGCCCAGAACACCTTTGATGAGTGCAATGCATGTGAGCTTTCAATCTATAACAGAGCTTCCTTTCTCTTCTTTGTCTCTGTTTTACTCATGACCACAATAGTAGCCACAATCTAAACAACTAAAGGTAATAGAACAGTTACAGTGAAATGGACAGCTCAATCTGTATGCCCTTTTCAAGCCCAAATTGAGTTGTACTTATTTTTCAACCTTTAGATCATTGAACAAAGTGAAAGTTAATGACATTACAGTGAGGCTTGAAACTGCCAGTTTTAATCCACTGACGGGACTGTCAAGAAGCAAAACTGTTTTCCAGGATTGTGGAATTACCATTGTTCCTCTGTAGTGAAAGAAAGGGGCAAGATGGAACTTCATCAGACTTCATTTGAGGCTGTCTTTTATAACTAGCTTGTCCTTTGTTATGCTTCTGCTTCTGGTCCCAATTCAGCAGAACAATTCAAATAAAAGCACCTGAGTAACTTGCCCAATCACTTGACTTTAAGCATGTGAGTCGTGAACACAGTGTGCGACTACTTGTGACTTAAAATTAGGCACATGTGAAATTCTTTGCTGAACCAGAGCCGTATTTTGTTAACCTCAAAGTGTGTTGAGATGTAACAGATACCTCCCCATCCTCCAGTCAGCACCTTGGAATGGAAGCCATTTTTGTGAGATCCAAGCTACATGTGATGACTGCATGTAGCCACCAGGAGATCCATGATAGAATTAGAAACATTCCAGATATTTTATGGAATGTTTCTACCAAGGATCACCTCAGAGTCACCATGTGGTAGATTTACTCAGATTAGAGCCTTGCTCAGGTCATTAGTTACTTTGTTATAAAAAGAGAAGGGAAGTACGTACTTCTAATTTTTTCAGAGTGTATACTTAACTCCTATTCTGGAATAACATTGATCTAATGGACTTGATGTGCGAACAAGTCCAAAGTAAAAGTGACTTAGGGTGCAACAACTTTGAAGCATCTGTTCATCGGAACATGCTCTAATTCAGATGTAACAAAAATCACTCCTGTGTGGCAACCCCAAGATTCACCATGGATGGTTCCTGTGATGTCCGAACAAACACATACAGAGACAATGTGTGTATGTTTCAGGATGTGAGAATCAGGGGACTCTAATTTGTACTTCTGGAATATTGAGCCAGCCAAACTAGATATTTCGTATTATCCTTCTTCACCTGTTAGACTTGGTTGACCGGTATACTCAGATACAGGTGAATTATGTGGCTCTTATGATTGTGATACTATTTATAGTTACCTAATTGTGGAATGCACCATTTAAAAAATTTACTTTTTTTTACAAAAAGGGGGTGGGGGGGAACAAATCTCTAAAGTGTAAAGTGATAGCATAAGCCTCCCAGGGACCATGTGGATCGGTTGCTACTACTCTTTCCTTTTTCAAATGGGCCATGGTGGGTGGGTGGATGGGTGTGCGGCCATGGTGGGTGGAAGTGGGCGTGCGCTCATTCCCACCGGCGCACATCCATCTCCACCCACAAGCATTGGAGCCCATTACTCTGTGGGTGAAGCTGAGTGCGCGGGAGTGCGCATGCATCCCCACCCATCCCCCATAGCATTCCCACGAGTGCCTCCACCCATTTCCACGCAGCAAAGTGTTTAGCAACCAAAAAGATTCTTGGCTGTTTGAAGATTCTGCACCTTCCATCACCTGCTGTGGTCTAAATTCCCCTGGAAACCTGTCCTCTCCACTCATGGAAGATGAACTTACAATCTGAACCATCATATCCAAATATCTGACCATTTTTGCAGTGAATCATTACATGCTGTTTTGTTGCTCAGTCAACTCTGGCAGCTCATAGTCTTCTCTCCCTATAGAGTTAGCTTTCTTTAACCACTGGTGTTGGTTTATCTCAGATGCCCTTTGAGAGTGCACAGCTCATGTCCCAGGGCACTCCACCAATCAATGATACCAGATTTAAACCTACAAAGGATCAGATCATCACTGTTAGCCAATATTTGATGTTTTCTCCAGATTCTTTTTCTTTAAATAAACGGGATGTTGCAAACTCTGAGTTTTTGTTCAGTTTCACAGTTTTTTCCTTCCTAAATTGGTTTTACTTGGCATGAGATGATGCCGTTCTTCAACCATTTTTAGGTCTGACTATCAATAAATGCTGCTGCAAATGGAACATCTAGTTTTGAATCTTTTTTATTGTAGGGCTCATTCTTCTACAGCATATTAAACTGAGAATAACAATATGCAGCATTTCTCCCTAATAATTGCACAGAGTTGGAACTGGTGAGTAGGCGGGCTATGAATATCTACATGTTGAAGGAGAATAATGAGGTGTATATTGGCATCTGAATTTACTGGAAAAGTTACTTCAAATATCTTTGAGACATCTTATACCTGACTGAAACATGCAGCTGCTAGAGCAAACACCCTTCTTTGGTATATTTGTGTTATCTTGAGGTATAGGGGGCACACTTACAGATAGGTCTAGCCTGGGACATTTTGCCCCCAAAGATAGCAAATGTTTCTGGCACCCTCTCCCTGGAATTTTTGGTAGATCGACCACAAAATTTGAATTATCCTTATTCTTTACCTAATTTTTTGTGGCTTTTAGGTGGCAGAAGATTGAGTGCCAAGGGAAGCTGCCCTGATCACCCACTCATGAGGCCTTCCCTGTGCATATTCATGCCAGTATGTCATTCCTTACCTGTTTTAGATTCTCAGTCCTTCATAAATCCATGCTGTGATACTTATTTTAAGGATCCATTTTCTGAATCTATGTGCATCACAAACCACCACAGAAATCAAGTTGCCCCCAGAACTCTGTGTGTGTGTTGAATGCCAGATTAAAGGTTCAAAAATATAGGACACTATGGAGGGGTTGTGTGGAATTTATGAAGCTCTGATAAGTGTTGTCCCTTAAAATCCTGTGTGTGTGTGGGTGAAAACAGACATGACGCTAACCACCCTTTAACCACCCTTGGTGGTCATTTATGCATGTTGCAGGGCTGCATAGGGCACCAACACAGCCCTGCAACACAACATGCATAAATAACCACCAAGGGTGGTTAAAGGGTGGTTAGCGTCATGTCTGTTTTCACCCTCTGTGTGTGTGTGTGTGTGTGTGTGTGCGCGCGCGTGCGCGCACGTGTGTGTGCGTGCATGGGTGATGCAAGTTCAGGCTTAAAGGGGGGGGGGAGGAGGAAATCTTGGCTCCATTGGAGTTAGGAGAAACAGGCTTTTGTGGAGATCAGTAGCATCACTGGGTTCCAAGAAGGAACTGATACGTTCTTAGGGGACAGGTCCGTTAGTGGCTACTAGTCAAGTTGGTCGGAACGAGACCTCCTGACTGACAGGGCTGGGAATGAATAGCAGAAAATGGATCGCACTGTTGTGATCATTCTCTGTGCACTTCTCTGAAGCTGCCAAAGCTGGTCAGTGGGACAGAATGCTGAGCTAGAGGGACCATTTGTACTGACCCAGAGTGACTGTTCTTATACTTTTACGATTTTGTCCTAGGTGTTTTTATGAACCACACAGAGGTACTGAGTCTTAATGATTTGGCATTCAAACATGCCCATGCCTATTAACATTAGTAGGAAGTTGTGGGAAGAGACTACACAGTTTGGGCCTAATTACAATTTTGTCCCAAAAGGAAGTTTATTTTATTTTTAAAAAATATTTAATTTTAGACTTCTTTAAAAAAAAAAAAAAAGAATTGTGTTGTACACACACTTCTATATGGATCAGAAAGTAGGAAGGGAGGACTTGGTAGGGCCGAAGGGGAGGATGTCGCCCAAAGGTTGGTGAACAGAGGATTTCTCAGAAGCTAAAATCTCTGAATATATTAGGGGTCTTAAACCAAATAGGGTCCCTGGACCGGACCAGTTAACAGTTGAAATCCTTCAAGCTGAACCCCAATGGTGGGCCCAAGTCTTATCCCCTTTATTCCTAGCACTCATGGAAGGTGGTGATATTCCACGATCATGGTCACAGAGCTCAATTGTCCCCATCTTTAAAAAAGGAAACCTCTATGACCCTGCCTGTTATAGGCCGATTACTTTACTGTCTATTCCAGGTAAAGTTTACGCCAAAGCACTGTCTATAGGTCTTCAGAGGTGGACAGACGAAATTGTCATCATCCCAAATGAGCAATTTGGCTTTCGGGAAGGTCGGTCCACTGTGGATTGTTGCTATATTCTTGCATACATTATCCACAAATACTCTAGGATCAAGACAGGCAAGTTGTACTTGTTGTTTGCCGATATGTCCAAAGTTTTTGACTCCATTCCTAGAGCAAGGCTTTGGACTAAACTGAGGCTATTCGGGTTGGAGGATAACCTTTTATCGGCAGTTACCCAATTACGTACAAATAATGATGCTCGCGTTAAGGGAGCCCAGGGCCAAAATCCCTCAGATCTAATTCCAGTAAGGAGAGGGGTTAGGCAGGGGTACGTTCTCACACCCCTGCTATTTAGCCTCTTTCTCTCTGACTTACCACCTTTTATCCAATCTGAAGAAATCCATGCCCCTAGGATTGGTAAGGGTTTGTTGGGTTTTCTTCAGTTTGCAGACGACATTGTTTTGCTGTCCCAAACAGAGATTGGAATTAAGAGGGCTGTTGATAGACTGTATGATTATTGTCAGGTTAATGGATTGAAACTCAACGCATCCAAGACAAAAATTCTGGTGGTGGGCAGGAGGAAAGTTCCTTCTAGTTGAAAAGTGAGAGCTGGTAATATTGGCCTATTAACATCTTCGATCTACTTGGGGGTTTCCTTTAGTTCTAGAGGAACTTGGACAAATCATTTGAGGGCGAGAGCTGGTAAGGCATTGCAAGCTACTAGGGCTCTTGTTAAGGCCTATAACATTTCAAGGGGGATCTTGATTTCTGATATTTTGAAAGTATACAAGGCCAAGATCCCCCTTATGTTGCTTTTTGGCATTGAATTGGTTCCATTTCCAAATATAATAATTCTGGAAAGAGTCCAGAATATATTTCTAAGGAAACTCCTCAAGGTAGGCCCTAGTGTTCCGGGGGCAATTTTGAGGACTGAGCCGGGGATCCCATCTATCTCACTGCTTGCCAAGAGGACTTACATAAGATATTGGCTGAAACTTCTTGGCCAGGATGAGGCATCAATAACGCTTCAATGTCTAAGAGAGGAGCTGTCACATAAGGGGATCCGAATCTATCCTTGGCTTTTATATTTAGCTCATTTGATCGAAGAAATGGGATTCTCCTTTGAGTATTTTTATGGTAAAACCCTTTTGGGGATTAGGGTAGAAACCTTTCAGAGACTTCAAGACATGGCTGATCAGGATGAGATGTCTAGAGTTCGATCATGGAAAGTAGCCCCCTGTTTGGGCGCTTTTAAGTTATCCAATAATCAAGAACTATATTTGGACATATACTCTTCTACGGCTGCAACTCGTTGAGACGGCTGTGGTGGAGGGAAGATGTAAGGGGATTCCACTCCCTCAAAGATTATGTAGCTGCTCTAAAAATGTAGTTGAAATGGCTCAACACTTTTTACTGGAATGCCCTCATTACTCCTCTCTAAGGTCGGTATGGCTAGCCCCATATTTACTTTGGGGTAAAACATTCGATTCAGAGGGCTGCTATGTCGATCTTCTTAAGTCAACACAGAAGAAGGCCATAATAGCCTTGGCAACTTTTGTTTTGTTGGCCTTTAAAAAGAGGGTTCGCATTGGAGGTCAATTGACTTAAAATGTGAGGACGGAGTATTAGTTGTTTGACTGTTGGTGGTCGTCAGACATGCGGATATGGGCAAATAGAGGATATTTTGTTTATCATATCAATGCCTTAGACATTGATTAGGCTAACAATACTTTGCTAGGTTGTACATGATAATTACATGTTATTTATTTATCATTTTACTTGTTGTTTATATACTTATTTATTCATTTTGTATGTTGCATATGGCGAAAGCTTATGCTATACTAAATCTATCCTATAATAAATCTAATCTAATCTAATCTATCTATCTATCTTTTAAAAAGTGATGGGATAATAGCTAATCCTAGATGGTACGTACCATAATTGATAAAGCCTCTCAAAACAATATTTAAATGTTATGAAGCCATTTTCACATGCCTCCAAGATGCATTCTTGTGTGGCCTAGATATTCAGAAAAACAGACTGCAACTCATGCTGCGCAAAGGATGACTTTTATGGATAGTTCTTTGTGGATACGGCTGCAGTAAGGCTGGCAAAACAAAGGAAAAATTATGCTATTTTGGCTTCATTACTCCATTTTCTTGTATGGATAAGACTGTTTTCCAATGTTTTACTCCCCCATGCTGTACTGCGATATACTTGTAGAGCAGAAAAGTGATATCTGAGTAAAAGCTTTCTTCCCATCACAACTGCTTATTCTTTCCACACTGATGTTTTTGTGAGCCTGCCTGTGAGCATCACAGGCATAAAAATAACATGTATTTGTTTTTGCTGAGGTAAAATGGCCCATTCTCAGGTTTCAAGGGACCGTTTAAAAAGCCCTGCTAAGATAAAATGGAATGCTTAGCAAAGTGAAGGTTGATCACCTTCCTTGCAGTAGCACAAATTATACCTTGGGACTAAATTTTCCACCAGTGTAACTGGTGAGCCTTGACTGAAGTGGTTTGTAGTACTGCACCTGTTATGGCAATTGAGAATTTGGCCTTTGATCTCTTGTAGCCTGACCTTTCTGCTAGTAAACGCTCATTTACACAAAGAGTCAGAAGTGGCACAGACCAGTGATGTGAGTTTTCCAGAAAACTCTGAATCGGAAAATTTTCAAGAAAGTTTTCCCATACAAATTAATAATTTGCATTAACATTAATTTGCTTAAAAGTTGCATAAGAACATTTTGAATCAGAACATTTTCTTGTGCAAAATTTCCTTTAGCCCTTGAAAATTTTCCACAAAAAAAAATTGGTAGTGGAAAATTTTCTGCCCCACATCACTGGCACAGACCCACAGCTAGAGTGTATCAGGGGCATGTGGCTAGAGTGTATCAGGGGCATGTGGGTCAGGGCACAGGGAGGCTGAAAGGGAAGGCTAGAACTGGGAGATGGCAACATGTTGGGACCTAGAGCCAGGGTAGCAAGAAGGGAAGGGAAAACCTCTCAGCCATTCTCTGATCTGAGGGAGAGTGAAACTCATCACAGAGAGGTGTCCTTACCAGCCTCAAAGAGCATATGGCTCATCAGTGAGGTCCAGGAAGGAACAGGGACTAAGGACACAAGGAACTCAAGCACAGAAGGAGCCACCCAGGGGTCAGGAAAACAAGGGGGGGGTCAAGGGCCTGGAAACTGGAAGGAAATAAGGGGCCTGGAAACCAGAGAGGGAACAGGAAACCTGGAAGGGACACAGGGCCTGAAGGCTAGGAGGGGTACATCAAGGCTAGAAAGCACAACTAGAACATGGAGAGGAGGGAGAGCACAAGGACTAGAAACAGAACTGGGACACATGCAACTACAACACAGAACAACAAACATAGAGTGGGGAAGAGAACAGTTGCTCTGCCCAACTTCCTATGGCCACCAGAAGGCCTTAAGTATTGACTGGTAGCCAGTCAGGAAGTTGGGAGCCAGGACTAGGGCCATGGGATACAGCTGGGAATGGTGTGGCTGGTGTGGCAGAGGTTCAGAGAAATAGGAGGAGACATGGGGGAAAAGGAAAGTGGGCTAAAATCCAGCCTGAGTGTTGGCACCAGCAATCAGGGCAGCGCTCCAACCCCCTGCGGCCACGGGTTCGAGACTTGTGACAAGTGTTTAGTGAAATCCTTACCAATTCCAATGCTCCTTGATGATCCTTTGCTCTCTGCCATCTCTGAGGCAAAAAGTGAGCCATGGACATTCATGGAAAACAATAGCTGTGTAAATACTTTGCTTCAAGTCATGGCAAGCACAGAATTGTGTAACGTGGAAGAAATTTGTGTAACATATAAATGTGTAACGTGGAAGAATTTTGTGCGAACAAGTCTGTGTCAGATATAGCTCAACCAGCAAGTTTTATGTCTGTTTTCATAGCCACATGCTCAAGTAGGTGTTAAAAACTGTATCAACTTTGCTTATGAACCAGCTTCTAAATGTATAAAAACCCTTCTTTTCTATGAAGAGCTATTGCTGACTCTTGACCATGAATAATGTGCTGCTGCACACGTATTGGATGGATAATTTAAACTTAATTTGTACAGTCTGAGGTAATCGAGTCTGTGAGGTTTTTTTATTTTTGTTTTCCGGGGGAAGAAGACGGGTGTGGGGGGGGTGGACAGTTGGCTCATACAACAGAACCAGCTAAAAGGGAGGGAAGACATTTGGAGAAACATCTTATTAATGAATGTTTAGCTGATAGAGAACAAATCACAATGAAGCATGGAATTCGAGATATGATTTCCTGTGAGCCTTAATTGGATTAGAGGGATCGCATTAAAGATATATTGAGTATGAAATGTTTAGAGGATTATTCGGGCATGATTTCCTCCTTATACCATCTTCGCTAATCCTCTTGATCAGGAACAGCTTTAGAACATGCTGCAATCAGGAGGTAGGACACAACTAGAGTTCCCATCTGCTGCAAGAGTTTTGCCTTACAGAGCAATGCAGATAGGCTGAATTTCTTTCCCTGTGATTTTTATTTATTTATATATATATAATCTTTAAGTAGTTTTGGAGTGATTGCTGGCTCCATTGCTAGTAGGTAAAAGAGTCTTTTGAACTGTGAGGATGAGTCTTTTCTACAGATGCCTGCATTTTGTCGAGGAACTTTTTAGTGAATTTTATGGCAGAGGTGTGTGGGGAGGAAATGAAAAGTCACAGAAAGCTTACCATATAACATAGTACTTGCTACATGAATATGCACAAGAGCGTTTGAGCCTGAAATGAGCAATCACAGTGAAGGCTGTTTCCATTGGAAACAGGTCATTCGCCATCACTTGCATGAATAGAAAACTTACCAGCTTTTTGCTATTCCACACCACTCATGATTTTATAGACCTCCATCATATCTCCTCTCAGTTGTCTCTTCTCCAAACTGAAGAGCCCCAACCTACCAAGCCTCTCCTCATATGGGAGCCCTTCCATGCCCTTGATCATTTTTGTTACCCTTCTCTGTACCTTTTCTAGTTCAGCTATGTCTTTTTTGAGATGGGGCAACCAGAACTGCACACAATATTTGAGGTGCGGTCGCACTATTGATTTGTATAGCGGCATTACGACATCCTCAGTTTTATTCTTTATCCCCTTCTGAATAATTCCTAACATTCTGTTTGCTTTCTTGGCTGCTGCTGCACACTGGGATGTGGATTTCATTGTATTGTCCAGAACCACCCCCAGATCCTTTTCCTGAGTGGTAACTCCTAGCTTAGTACCCAGCATTGTGTACGCATAGTTTGGATTATTTTTCCCTACGTGCATCACTTTGCACTTGTCCACATTAAATCTCATTTGCCATTTAGATGCCCAGGCACCCAGTGTCGTAAGATCCTGTTGCAGTTCCTCACAGTCTGCTCGTGTTTTAACTACCTTGAATAACTTGGTGTCGTCTGCAAATTTGATCACCTCACTCTTAACACCCTTTTCCAAATCATTAATGAATACATTAAACAGCACCGGTCCCAATACAGATCCCTGAGGCACACCACTTTTTACATCTCTCCATTGTGAAAACTGACCATTTAGTCCTACCCTTTGCTTTCTATCTTTTAACCAGTTTCTGATCCATAGTAAGACACTACCTCCTATCCCATGACTTTTTAATTTTCTCAAGAGTCTCTCATGAGGGACCTTATCAAATGCTTTCTGGAAATCCAGGTACACTATATCTACTGGGTCTCCCTTGTCCACATGCTTATTTACACCCTCAAAGAATTCCAACAGGTTAGTGAGGCATGACTTACCTTTACTAAATCCGTGTTGACTCTTCCCCATTAAGCCATGTTTGTCAACATGTCCTGTAATTCTGTCCTTAATGATGGTTTCCACCATTTTGCCCAGCACAGATGTCAAGCTTACTGGTCTGTAGTTTCAAGGATCGCCTCTGGATCCCTTTTTAAATATCGGGTTTACATTTGCCACTCTCCAGTCCTCGGGTACAGTGGCAGATTTTAGTGACAGGTTACAAATTACTAACAGTAGGTCTGCGATTTCGTATTTGAGTTCCTTCAGAACTCTGGGGTGAATGCCATCTGGCCCTGGTGACTTGTTAGTATTCAGTTTGTCAATTTGCCCAAGAACATCCCCCAACATCACATTGATTTGTAACAGGTCTTCCAATTCCTCGCCCACAAAGCAAGGATCCAGCGTGGGTACCTCTTCAAAATCCTCCACAGTGAAGACCGACGCAAAGAACTCATTCAGCTTCTCTGCAATGTCCTTATCTTCCCTGATGTATTTGAAAAAGTTCTTGTTGCTTGTTTTTGTCTCTTTAGCAAGCCTCCCTTCAAAATCTCTCTGAGCCTGCCTTATTAACACTTTACGTTTACATTGTCAGTGTTTAAGAAATGAAAGTCTAGTCCCAATGAAAATAATACGAAAGAGCATAAAGGATGACTTTTTGGCTCTAATAGCTTCCTTCACCTCCCCATTTAACCACAGTGGAAGACGTTTGGTCTTCATGCTTCCTTTTTTAACTTGCGGGATGCATTTAATCTGGGCTTCCAGAAGGGTGCTCTGAAACAGCCTCCATGCCTCTTTCAAACTTGTAGCCCTTGCAACTGGGCTTTTTAGTTTCTTTTTAATTAGTTTCCTCATTTTGTCATAGTCTCCCTTTTTAAAGTTAAATGCTAGTGCTGTACTTTTGTTTATCTTTCTCCCTACAGAAATTATGTCAAATGTGATCATATTATGTTTGCTATTGCCTAGTGGCTCCGCCTCAGTTACTCCTTGCACCAGGTCCTGCGTGCCACTCAGAACTAGATCAATAATAGCTCCTCCTCTTGTTGGTTCCAGAACCAGCTGTTCTAGGAAGGAGTCCTTTAGGGCATCTGTCTCTCTACTCCCTGTCTCTCTCCACCTGTTCAAGCTCATCTCACCAGCTGTCTCTCTCTCTGATATCTCTACCTGGATGTCTCAACATCAACTCAAACTTAACATGACTAAAACTGAACTCCTTATCTTCCCCCCTCATCCTTCCTCTCCCTCCTCCCTGTCGATTCTTATCGACTGGGTGACCATCCTTCCTGTCCCCCAAGCCCATAGCTTAGGCTTCATCTTTGACTCACCCCTTTCTTTTAAACCTGGGGGTGCATCTGACCCCGGACCTCCCTTCCTTTCGTAAAAGCTGCAAGACCTAGCTGTTCCACCAGGCATTTGGCACAGGAGATGGGTAGGGGGTGGGGGGGAGAGGAGAGGGATGAGGGTGTATGTTTTATAGTTTTATGATTTTAATTGTTGATGTACACTGTTGTGAGCTGCCCCGAGCTGCCTGTGGCAGGAGGGGCGGGATACTAAATGCTTTTAATAAATATTTATTAAATTTATTTATTAAATGCTTTTAATAAATAAATAAATAAATAAATAAATACATAGACTCTGTTGCCAAATCCTGTCGCTTCTCCCTCCATAACATTGCTAAGATTCGCCCTTTTCTCTCTGTCTCCTCTGCCAAAACCCTTGTTCATGCCCTGGTCATCTCTCGCCTCGATTACTGTAACCTCCTTCTCACTGGCCTCCCCTCCTCT
>QEPC01007559.1:5719067-5754419 GCA_003113815.1 Sphenodon punctatus | reverse complement strand
CGAATCCTGCACTAGCTCCTAGTCTTCACCTATAAAGCTCTTCACAACCTTGCCCCCCCCACCTCTCTGCGCTAATTTCCCTCCGTACTCCAGTCTGTGAACTCTGCTCCTCCTCTGTCCCCTCTCTCGCCCCCTAACCACCTTCGTCCCTTCTCCCTGACTGCCCTCACACCTGGAAACTCCCTCCCTGCCCACATCCGCCTCGCCCTCTCCCTTCGTACCTTCAAATTTCTCAAGACCCACCTCTTCTGCTCTTCCCTCCCTGACTCCTCGCTCCCCTCACCTAACTCCTGCTGATACCCTCCATCCAGTACAATCTGTTACCTGAGATCTGTGTACTCATATCCTCACCACACGGACCAACCAGCCATCATTCTTGATGTAACCAAGCCAGGCACATGCACCTGGGACCTCGCATCTTCGTGAATGTTACACTCCTTGTCTCTCTCCCCCTCCCCGCCGGTCTCTCAGATTGTAAGCCCTAGGGCAGGGACCGTGTCTATTCCATTACTTTGTAAAGCGCCAGGTACATTGCTGGCGCTATATAAATGTTTGCTAATAACAATAACTTAGTACGTTTCAGTCAAGCAAGTTGACATGCACTTAACTTTAATCTCTTAAGTAATCTCTTTTTAATCACACCAGTGAAGGACTGAGCTCCAAAGAAATGCTCAGACTTGTTCAGAGTGATGAGCCAGCCAGTGCAGGGTTAATATCCATCTAATAAATGTTCATTCTGGAGTTTGAGCTGAGGGGAGAAGACGTGGTCTAGCTAAAGTAGCATAGCCCTATTTATTATTCATGTGTTATTGTAACTTAGCACACCATATGAGTAATCTTTTAAAGTCTGCCAAAAGTACCAGTGTTAATTGCTTACACAAGAACGTATTTGCTGTTGGAAATGTCACACCATAATTATATTCCATTTCTCTGTCTGACAAGTAATATACTAAAAGAAAATTGGTCCAGGTTTTTTTTTTCTCTTCCTGATGTGTAAAATTATTCACGGTACCCTTCAAGTAATGTAAGCGGCAGTATGTTTAAAAAAAACAAAAAACAAACCAACCCCAAAAAACTAATCCACAAGAAAATAGTGTGAAGGTTATTAATGACAAACAAAGAAACAAAAGAATACCAAAGGTTGTTAGCACAAACCAAATAAGAGTGTGAGGTTATATATAGTGTTAGGGATTTACATCACACAGAGCAAATCAATTTAACAGCTAGAACTCAATTTAAAGTAAAATGAGATCCTGTGGCACAGAGGTTCTCAGTTTATATGATACAATCCCACGACCCAAGAGAGCAGCAAGTCATGCAGAGTATATTAATTCAATCAAAATATCACGATCCTAGGTGCAGATAGTGAGACCTCACTTGGGGACCAGTCCCACTCCCCCAGTTTGGGAACCAAATTTTGTGTTTGTTATAGATCACCCCAAATGAGGTAGGTGTGGGATTTTATTTAAGTGTCAAAATGGTATCGCACAGACAAATGTTTGCGAGCCACTGCTCTAACTGGTAATTACCAGGACTTACCACATGGATGTTTTTACACACACATTTCTCCTGCATGTTTGCTGTTACATCCTGAACTTCGTGTGTCTGAATCACTCACCCAGATCTTAAACATCCAGATCTTTGAACTTCTGTGTAGATTAGAACTTCTCCCAGAACTTTTGTGCGTAAAAAGTTCTCCTGGTAAACTGCTTTGCTTCAGGCAGCTGTGGTCACTTGGTTTCCATGGCAGCCTGTCACATCTACAGCTGTGGCTACTTTAGGCTGCCTCAGGGCAGTGTTTGTGTGAATAATGCATTCAGGAACTGCCTCAGGGCAGCGTGTGTGTGAAAAATGAATCCGGAACTTACTTGTGGACTTGTAAACCCAGAACTTTAGTGTGTGTGTAAAAATGCCCATTGTCGCTCACAGAACGCATGAACACAGCAGACACACCTCAGGATTTCTCTTGAGAATCTCATGACTGTCTGTACTAGAACCAAAATGCATATCCACAGCAAATATGTTGAACCATTTCACCTGCTTCAACTCGGACCTGATGAAGTGAATATGAACCGCAATTTGGTTTCTGTCTCAATTCAAGAACAAATATCCATTTTGGTTTGGTTATTTAAGTTGGTTTGATATGTTGGCTATTTCGGCTCTGCTATAGTGAACCTGTAGGGCTTCCATGGGACTATTTTAGAGTAAGTAGGCAGGGGTTCATGGTCTTGGGCTGTGAGCCTCAAAGCACCACAGCAGCATAAGCTTGTTTCCCTTCAGTGGGGCTCGTGTTGGCAATGTGCTCTGAGGAGCGGTTGTTACTTTCTTTTTAAATGAAAGTTGTGATTCTCTTATGCAGCTGGGGCCTTAAAGTGATGTCTCATGATAAAACCTTGAAATCATGGTAACTCTGTGACCCTGGTCTTTAGCTGCTGTAAATCATCATGGCTCTGTGGACTTCAGGAGCTATGCTGGTCTACCAAACCAAAGATCTGACCCACAATGTTCAGAAAGAAAAGAGGACTATGAAAGCAGAAAGAGGGAATGGTTTGGAGAGCAAAGATTTCAGCATGTTAAATTGAACTGGTAAGAAGTATAATTTTTTCCTACATATTGTTTAAGCAACTCCAGCATAACACAAATTTTGTCCTTCGAGGTCATGTGCGGGAGAGTAGATTTCAGCAAGGTAATTGCTAGTGATTTTGTTGCTTATTGGCCATTCATGCTGTGAGCAGCACAGTAAGAGACGGAGAAAAGGTTATAGATGTAGCAGGCTCTAAAACACACTGGAATAGAACAAAACAAGAGATGGAATCAATAAAGATTATTTTCAGACACTAATTTGAGTCTTGAGCCTTGATAAATCTCTTGTTTGTAACACCTGTGGGGTTTGTTATATTGATATTGTTGCCTTTTCATTTCATTTAATATATTGGCTCTGATGCTGTGTAGAAATTGGTGAGCTTCCCACAGTTTAGAATCTTGGAAGGATTAGAACTTGAAAAATTTTATGGCAACGGGGAGAAGAGGACATGGCTTGCAATAAATGAAACAGGGACTCCACAGATTCTCTCTTTCTCGCACACAAGTTTCAAACTGTTCTAGAGCATAAAAATGAATGTAGTGCTTCAGAGGCCTATTCAAGAAGTCATTAAATAACAGCTGCAACTTCCTTCTTGCTTGTAGATTGCTGGACACATCCACTGAAAAGTTATCGGTTCTTGGACTATGTTAATTAGACTGAAGATCTGCTATGTGTTGCTATCATTTGCAATGTTTCCGTACAGATGCGTACAGTAAAACCTTGCTTACCTGGCCCTCTCTAATTCAGATGCTTCCTTTAATAGTCAAAATCCAGCTTGAGCCACTTAGCTGATCCATGACACCCCAAGTTTCTCGTGGTGTACAGTGCAAGGGAGTGATGTGGCCAGCATCATGCCTAACTAGATTTTACTTCCCCCAACCCAACAAATCGGGTAGCCATTCACAACTGGATGGTTTGGAGATGGCCATCTAGCATGAAACCAAACAGGATTTGAACCACAACGTTCAGGAATGCTGTAATGTGCCTTAAACCACTCGGCTACCATGTCCCACAATGTTTCCTTATTCCAGACGTGCTTTAGGTGTCCTGCTACTCTTGCAGGAAACATAAAGCATGTCTGTTCAACACTGATGAGCTTTTGGTGCCCAGAAAATAGACAATCAGGGGTGAATAGATAAGCTTTATGTTCCCTGTATGAGGCATGTCCAGAATAATGAAGCATTAACATACTCAGACCTCTCTAATCTGGACAAAAAATGTGTCTTCCAAGATGTCTAGGTACAAGTTGGTCTGTTGTTTTTATGAAACAGCAAAAATCACAGTAAGACAGACATTTTTCGTTTCACGCAAACAGCTCAATGTGCAGCAGTGGTCAAAAAGACTAACAGTATTAGAAAAGAGATGGAAAATAATACCACAATGCATTCTAATGCTGCTACATACATCTACAGTGTTCTCATACCTGGAATACTATGCACGGTTGTGGTTGCCCATCTCAAAAAGATATAGCAGGATAGGGAAAGTCACAGAAGAGAGCAACAAGGAAAGGAAAACAAAGTTTATTCTGCATTTTGATATGTACATTATAACCAAGGCAGTAGCCAACATATAAATGAAGAACAAATACAGTGTTATAAAATCTAATAAAATAAAAGTCAACAAATAAAAATACACATTAGGTGCTAGATACTATCATTTGACCTTGCGGCTGCAGCTAAATAAACAGAAATTGCTTTAGATTTCAAAGCTGCTGAAACATGAGAATTCAACAGAATATCTGATTTGTATGCTGTAGCTGAATAGTCCTTCCCTCTCAAAATATGAGTAATCTATTGGTCTCTTATTAACTGGTAGAACTGGCATTTAAAAAAAAAAATGAATGGGGAGGTCCGCTGCTTCCCCAGAGTCACAAGGGAAACAAATAAGATTGTGCATTTGGAACAGCTACGATAGCATGAGAAGCTAAAAAAGATTGTGTGTCTTCAGTTTAGAAAGGATACAACTGAGGGGGGGGGATATAGGTTTATAAGCTGGGAAGTGGTTCAGAGACAATAAATAGGAAACTGTTGTTTACCATTTTTGATGAAGCAAGAACTAGGGAACAATGGAATGATCCACTTTTCTCCTTTAAAACATGGAGTACTTTCCCTGTGGAATTCATTGCCATGGAATGTTGTGAAGGCAAATAGTCTGACTGGATTAGGCAAGTTCATGACAAATAGAGCCACCAAGGCTATAAACAACAGTAGTCGGGGGTGCAAACTTACGTAGGGTATAGATAAACTCTGACTGCCAGACGTTGGGAGTAAATAATGAAAAATAAATATGCACAGGACAGTAATCTGTCTGATATGCCTCAACCATCCCAGCATTTTCTTTGAGCTTCAGAACCTAACAAGATTCAGATGCATTCTCGTTGGGCTGATTTTGATTAATCTTACCAGAGAAACCACATAATGCTCTTCAGATTGGCAGATTCTGCCTGTGAGGAGTCAGACACAGTTGACGGGACAGTCAGGAGCGGCAGGGTCTTCTTCAAGACTAGTCTCCAAAGGACCTGGACACCATAGCCAGGGCCCAACAAGGCTCTGGGCAACACCCAAGAGACCACAGGCTATGCAAACCAGCAAAGAACATCCGCACAGAAATAAGTACAGCTAAGGAGTCTTAGCAAGAAAAAACACTATAGCAGAGTTTCCTGGCCCTTTTCATTCAGAGGCCTGGCAAAATCTTTATAGATATTTAGGGGGTTAAGAATACACCTTTGCTCTGTCTAGAACAACAGTAGTATTGAGAAGATCAGCCCTGTTCCCAAAGTCCTGATTGTTCTAGGGATGGACAGATAGAAACACCTGCACCCCATCCTCCTCACACTGAGGAGGAGGTTCCTTGTATACTTAGTTCCTTCATATTCTATATTATTATTCCTAACTCTGTGCCTCCCTCTTTGCCACACTCAGACACTGTCATATGAAGAGTCTGTATTCCCAGATCCTTCCTTATGCAATTTCACTTCACTACAGCGGTTTCCCCTTTTATCCCACACTGATGTCTGTCTTCTACACATCCTTAATAGCCCTGTTTTTATACCCCTGTTTTTGTACGTCTGGCACTTTTTTCCCTATCAGTATACCTTCCCACCCCCAGTCACTTTGTCTTATCTAGCCCCACCCTTTCCTGCCTCTTTATATACCGCCCTGTATTTGCTCAGTTTATATATATATATATTTACTAGCTATACTACATGCCTGTGGCCCGAAAGCTTGATTATTTCCACCAACAGCAGTTGGTCCAATAAAAGATATCATTCGAACTACTTTACTTCTCTCTCCTCACACTGAAGCAGACAGGTGGTGAGAGAGGTTACATATGTGGAGTCATTCCAAACCTGGCCTGTCCATGCTGGTGTCTGCCCATGGACCACTGACTGGGAACCACTGGTTAGTTTAAAATACATTTCTATTCCTGAGTCCCCCAACTTCCCTCCCAGTTAATTGGAAGAGATGGCTGGCAGGACTTCCCATAAGATGTATTGTACCTCAGAAGACTGTTCTCCACTTACATAAGGAGCTGCCTAACTGGTCTCTCTTAGCCCAGTATTGTCACAACCTGACACGGCAGGTATATTTATTTATTTAAAACCATTTTCTACCCTGCCCCTCCTGCTCCAGGCAGCCTGGGGTGGCTTACATAATAAAAACATAAAATATCCCGTCCCCTCCTGCTCAAAGGCAGCTCAGGGCGGCATACAAATATATCAAAACAAAATATAGAACAATATTAAATGCAATATAAAAATCAACAAATATATATTACAATAAATATCTGAATGGAGCTAAAAAGTTCCCAAGCCCAACCCCTCCCCACCCACCAGCCGTCACCTACACCAAAAGCCTGGTGGAGTAGCCAGGTCTTTCATTGTCTTCTAAAGGAGGGGAGATCTGCTGCCAAACAGGCCGCCACCAGAAGGGAGTTCCACAGCCTTGGAGCAGCCACTGAGAACATGTGTGTCTTTTATATCTGTACAGAACGTTCCTAGTCATGGACTGTTTCCACCATTAATCTTTTCCTCCCTTTTTTCTTATCTCCTCTGCTGAATTTTGTTTCATTCATATCAATATTGGAATGAAAACAGAGGGGTCCTAGCAACAGTCACTGATTAAACTATGCCTGAAAACAGTTGGGCTGGTTTTTTAACTGTTACCATGGCCTTTTTTTTTTCTTTTGGTCAGTTGAAGCAAAGAGCGGTATTCATTCTTTGCCTTTCCTCCTTTGCGCTTCTCTCCCATTGCCTCATGGAGAATAACACTGCTTTTAAACGAGGGCGCGCTGAAGCGCCCCGCAAACACCGCATTAAAGCAAAGCCGCCGGAAGTGACGTTCTCCTCGTTGCCGGCGGTGGCGGCTGGAGACACGGGGCTTTGCAGCGGCGCGTTCTTAAGACTTCAATTATTAGGCTTAAGAACGCGCCGCTCCAAAGCCCCGTGTCTCCAGCCGCCGCCGCCGCCGGCAACGGGAAGAACGTCACTTCCGGCGGCTTTGCTTTAATGCGGCGTTTGGGAGGCGCTTCAGCGCGCCCTCGTTTAAAAGCAGCCTTACTGTATTATAGTTCCTGTTTGACTTAATATATCCCCTGCGACCCCTGAGTGGGCCTTTCCCTTTCCAATTGTCCTTCCTATTGTGTGCGTGGAGAGTGAGAGGAGAGTGTGTGCGATTGTGCTTGTCCCCCTTCCCTGGGGCCCCATTTCCCTTCCCCCTGCCTCTGCAGTGTGTGTCCTTCCCCTTCTTTACCCTCCATCCCTTGGGACCCTTGCCCCCTTTGTGCCCCCATCCTCCACTCACCATCTCCCCAAAACCCCATGCACCCTGCGAGCAAGTGAGAGTGCGAGAGAGGATGTTTGAGGTATCTCTAGTCTTATTTGGCTCTGCACTCTATGATGATAGTGGCCTGATTCCTGTGGAGTCTAAAGGGGCAAAATACTCTCCTGACGGGCTGTTTTTCCCCACGTATCTCCTTGTAGGCCTTAAGACTGAAGGTGGGCTTGCTCCCTTGCTGGTTCCCTCTCGCTCCCCCTAAGTGACACTGTTTTACAGTGGGTCATCTAGCCCTCTGGAAGCTACCTGTGGAAGTTGGGTACCTCTAGACTGAAGTAGGACAAGGGCTTATCGACCAAATGTGGCACTGTAGCTGGTTGTTATTTGGCCTCTTCCAGTTCCTGGATCTGGCTCCCAGTTTCATCCCCTATCCTTACATACTGGACGGGAGGAGTATGCTCAGGAGAAGGGAGTGGAGATGAGAGCATGCATTCAAACAGAGACAGATTCATCATCTGGGCTCTCTTTTCCCTTCCCCTGTCCCGATCAGAAATGCGCCTGCCCCCTCCCAGGAGGGGAGCAGGCTCGTGTCGTCTTTCCCCCTCCCATAAGGCTCTCTGCTGAGACTATAGGCACTAGTCTTAAGAGAAGTATAACAGTACACAATTAGTCGCTAAAAATGAAAATTCTATTTCATTGTCAGTTAAACTTTCAATACAGCCCCACGCATGGGGTGCTGTCCTCTGGCTGTTGCCAGTGCTAAATAGCTGAAGGATTGTGCCATCCGTCTCGGGCTTACCAGCTGTTGCTCCCAGTGAATGAGAGTTTCTCCATCAGAGCTGTATTTCCTAGTTTAGTTGATAGAGACAAAGTAGTACAGTGATATGTTTTACTGGACCAACTACAGTTGGTGGAGGTAAATTTATTGGTCCAATAAAAGATATCACTGTACTACTTTGTCTCTATTGCCTATATTTGGGACCAACACGGCAACCTTACTTTCTCTACACTAGCTCAAGTTGAACACTCATCTATTTTTGCTCCCTCCAGAGCCAGTGGAGCCTACTGGATAAGGTGTTAGAATGGAACTGGAGAGACCAAGGTTCAGATCCCTTCTTAGCCATGAAAACACTGGGGGCCTGGGCAAGTTACTTTCTCTCAGTTCCTCATCTGTAAAATGGGAAGAATAGTAATGAACTTAGGGTTGGTGTTCAGTTGAGATCAACATCAAATAAAGAAATAGATAAGGATTGCAAATCACTTTGAACAGTGAAAGTGCTATAGAAATGTTCAATTATAATAGTTACTGAATGAATTGCTTATGTTGGTTTTAGCCATTGTAAAAACTGCAATTCTGAGCAGCTGAGGAGAGAGGTGAAGGTCTAATTAGTATGAGGGGCAAAGGGAAGAGACTTGAACAGAAAGAGAGAGACAAATATTTTCAAATATCTTGCCATATATTTTTAACTTTATTTATTTTATTTAAAATATTTAATATCCCTCCCCTCCTCAGGCAGCTTGGGACAGTTAACAATATTGAAACTTCATAAAACAACATAATGCCATAACATCGAAAACTAACACCCCCTCATCAAAATAATTACCATAAAAGTCAATAAAATAACCCAATCTCCCCCCAACCCAACCCCCTACACGCACCCCGCATCCTCCCCATCTCCCTCTCCAAATGTCTGGCAGAACAAAAAAAGTCTTACATATTTATTTATTTTATTTATTTCAATTGATTTTTACCCCACCCCTCCTGCCACGCAGCCCGGGGCGGCTTACAACATTTAAATACTAAAAACAATTTAAAACATTTATGACAATAATACAATATTAAAACAGGGCTAATCACAACTAATAAAAACAGATCCAAATAGGGCGGGGGGTTAAAAAATCCCTCACCCTTCCCTCCCACCCTCCCCAAAGGCCTGGGTGAACAGCCACGTTTTGCAACGTTGCCGGAATATCAACAGGCTGGGGGCCAGGCGAGCTTCCTCCGGAAGGGAGTTCCAAAGGCGCGGCCACCGAGAATGCCCTCACCGGAAGGTGAGCAGATCTGTGCAGACACGGGCTTCCTCCGGAAGGGAGTTCCACAGCAACGGTGCAGCCACTGAGATTACCCTCCTCAAGGTGGCCATCCGCCAACGGTGCAGGACCTCAAGGAGAGCGCCCCGGCAGATGGCAAAGGCCAGCTTAGGGCCTGGGAGGTGAGGCGGTCCTACAGATAAGTGGGACCCAGACCATCTAGAGCTTTAAAGGTCAAAGCCAGCACCTTGAATCAGGCCCGGAAAACTATTGGCAGCCAGTGCAGTGCATGCAGAGCTCGGGTATAGGTGCACGCCGGCCCAGCCTGGTAAGGGGATGGGCAGCTGCATTCTGCTCTAGCTGCAACCTCCGGACCGTCACCGTGGGCAGCCCCATATAGAGTGCATTACAGCAGTCTTTAGGACAGTACAGTAGTACTTTAGGACAGCTAAATAAGTTACAAGACAAATTAATGGACATTGCCTTCAAGGGATATCCTCAACACTATGTATCCATTGTTAAATCAGCTGTAGACACCCTCTCCAGAGCCCAGTAATGTCATCAGCTATTACTCCATAAATGGGTGATCATTTTAAAGTCGTTTGCTATTCACTGTGATACTGTTGATCACGATGAACTAATTAGCTGTTAATTGGTGTGATAGGTATTTTAATAGGAAATTCATTCTAATTCTACATTAATTAATGTACTGTTACTTTAAAGTGTTACTTGTATATGCATGATAGTCAGAAGGGGAGAAAAAAGCCTGGTTCACATGCTCCTGCAGAACAAGCAAATAATTGTGATTTGTCTCTTAGGATGCTAATATTTTCTTAATTAGAATTGTCAGAAAAGCAAGTTTATCATTAAGATTATTGGCCTGGCTAGATATTTATCATAGCAAATTAGATTCAGTATCAGTATCTAGCTATTGTTTGCTGTATCCCCGTGTCCTGATTACTAGGTGGTGATTTGTAAAACATGAAAATGGTTGCAATAATTGCTTGAGACTATCATCATCCAAAGTAAGATGGTTGTTTTAAAAGGATTATACAAACGAGTTGTATATGAAATGCTACATAGTTTCATAGGCATTGTAATTAAACTGCAAACAGGGCTACCCAGCAATACTTCTGGAAAAGATCTGAGAGTTATAGTAGATGGCAGACTTACTGTGAATCAACAACGTGATGCAGCAGCTAAAATGCTGAACACCATTTTAGGCTGAATTAACTGAAACATTATCTGCAAGACAGGCCTAAGCAAGCATGGCGTGTCCAGTTTTAGACATCTCATTTTTAAAAAGATACAGACAATCTGGAAGATGAGTCAGGAAAAAGCAAGAAAGATAAGAAAGGAAGGAAAGACCTATGAGGGGAGATTGAAAAAACTGGGAATGTTCAGCCTAAAATAAAGAAGATTAAAGGGGCATGGGGTGGGAAGGCACGATTGCAGTTTTCAAATATGTAAAAAGCTGCTATAAGCAAAATGATGTCCAATTGTTCTCTCTGGTCACCAAGGACAGGAAAAGGGGGAATGGACTTAAATCAAAGGAGAAAGATATAAGCAAAACATTAGGAAGAATTTTCTAACTACTAGCACAGTTAGACAGTGGAATAATTTGCCTTTAAAATAGGTTAGACAGATCTCTCAGGGATGGTGTAGTAGGTACTGTAGATCCTACTTAATGGCAGTGGACTAGACTAAATAACCCTTGGGGTTCCTTCCAGCTCTATAATTCTATGCTACTAAGGGAGTAAATTTTTCAAGAGTCTGAGCCCCATTTTCAAAAGTGACTTGAGCACTTAGGAGCTTGAGGCAAATCTGCTCAAAGCTTCATGCTGGTACAAATCCCAGTGAGGTGAATGAAACTTGTGCTTGTGCAGTGCATTTAGGATTAGCGCCTAAGGGTGTTAACAAACATGACAGCAGGCCACTTTGATCCACTCTGTCACGCTTTGGCCCGGATCTCACCTGCACATTTGTGTAGGTGCTGCCGGAGACCTCCAGGGTCACAGCCCGGGTAAAGGTCCACCCGATCAGGCCACAGCAGGCTTGGCCCACTGTGACCTTGCCCGGATCAGGTCCACCATGGCCAGTTACCATAGCAGCCGTCATTGGCCGCCATGGCTGCCTGTCATGGCAGGGGACTGGCCCAGCGTGGAGCCAGTCACACATTTGTGTGGCTTCGTGCCCTTCCTAGCCGGCGGCACATTTGCTCAGCAGCCCGACCTGGACCATGTCAGTGGTGATTCCCTGGGCTGAGCTGTTACGGTGGTGCTCCGCCATCACATTTGTCAACACCCTAAATCTCACTGAAAATGTCAGTCATTTTGAAAATGGCACTTAGATTACGGAGCTACTAGATGCTTCTGAAAACGTATGCATAGTCAATCTCCACATAGACATAGCCAATATATACATAATTGTTGTTTGAAGTAGTTCCTTTACGTGAAATGTAAAAGCTGTTGGTTGAATTCCAAAAAAATCAATAAGAAAATACAGAAAACTATTTTCAAGATTTTTGAATGTCTTCGCATGCAAGCTCAATATGGCCAAAACTGAACTCCTCATTTCTCCTCCCTCCCCTTCCTCTCCATCTAACCTGTCCATCTGCATCGATGGAGTCACCATCCATCCTGTTCTCTAAGCCCGCAGCTTGGACTTCATCTTTGATACGCACCTCTCTTTTAAACCTTACATTGACTCTGTTGCCAAATCCTGCCGATTCGCCATTCATAACATTGCTCGGATCCGCCCCTTTCTCTCTACCTCCTCGGCCAAAATCCTTGTTCATGCCATGTTTATCTCTCGCCTTGATTACTGCAACCTCCTCCTCNGACCATGTGCAGCCTCTCCTCTTCTCTCTTCACTGGCTCCCCCTTCCTGAACGTATCCTGTTTAAACTCCTGGTTCTCACATTCAAAACACTGCACAACCAAGCTCCCCCTTACCTCTCGGACCTAATCTCCCTATGCACTCCTGCACACACTCTCCGCTCTTCCGCTGTCCCCTCCCTCACTCTCCCTCGTTTCTCCTGCTCACCTAACCGCCTTCGACCCTTCTCCCTCGCTGCCCCCCATGCCTGGAACTCCCTCCCTACCCACATCCACCTTGCCCCCTCCCTCCGCTCCTTCAAATCCCTCCTCAAGACCCACCTTTTCCTCGCTGCCTTTCCCAATGCCTGCTAGTCGTTCCCCGTATACTTACTGTCTGCCCTCCTCTGCAGACTGCTGCAACCATCCTGATTGTAACCAAGCCATGCACACGGACCTGAGATTTCGCATCCGCTTGAATGTTTGTTTGTCTTCTCCCCTGTTTCTCCCACTGTCCCCCCTCCGTGTCTCCCCCTCCTTGTCTTTTAGATTGTAAGCCACAGGCAGGGACCGCATCTATTGTGTTTCTGTACAGCACCAAGCTCATGACTGGCGCTATATAAATGTTTATAATAATAATAATGCACCATTAATTGCTTGTTTACAAAATAGCATTGCAAATTGCAAGGTCTTTGGGGCAGGGCTGTATTTCCATTGATCCTGTGTGTGTGTTATCTAGTTCAACAGGGTTTTACAGCCCAATCAAAAATCCTTTGCACTGTTCATAAGGGTGCTCGCAACCTGCGCACGACCTCTGTGAAAAGAATGTGATGTGCACACAAGGCATACACAGCGTGAGTGCAAAGTGCACACATCATTTGCAATCTCGCATTGAGGGTTTTAGGATTGGGCCCCTGATCCCTAATTTGGGGTTGTTAGGTTCTGCTGTAAAACTAATATTAAATCATACTAACAGGGATAATTAACATCTTTTTAAAAAAAAAAAAAAAAAAACACCTGTAAAAAAATTTGGGGGGTTTTCGGGGGGCAGGGGAAGCAAGGAGGAAAAATAAATATCCAAATTTTCACTTGGGACCTTATTTGCCAGTGTTTTTTTACTGCTTTTCTTTAGAGATAAGACTGGCATCTCTGACAATGCGGGGTTACAACAAAACAGCGGCAAGACCTGTAACTATGGTGACTCTACCATATGCCACTGAAATAGTACTCAGGAATTCAGGATTGCCTTTTAGTTCAGAAATTCACAGTAATAGGTGCTTTCGAGCAATGTCATGAAATGAATTGTCCTGCTGGAAAGTAGTGGCTCTTACACCCATGCTGCTAGACATTTTCCCCAGCACTGTCTGCAGCGAGTAAAGCA
The DNA here is from genome assembly GCA_003113815.1 of Sphenodon punctatus. NCBI lineage: Eukaryota > Metazoa > Chordata > Lepidosauria > Sphenodontia > Sphenodontidae > Sphenodon > Sphenodon punctatus. The sequence continues at coordinate 5,740,832 of QEPC01007559.1, read as the reverse complement.
GATTCAAAATGTCACCCATTAGTAGGACCCTAAGTGGGGCTTCTGCTCAGTATGGAAGAACTTTATTGAGAGCTGTCTCTTTAATGTTAAATTGACTAGTCATTCACTTCGTGTAAATTATATCCTGCTGCTTCCCACCCACATGGCATTGATTTGTACTTGTGGGTTACTTGATCGTACAAGTTGCAGAGAAATCATAAATTGCTCTTGTAATTTATGGAAGAGCCTGATAATCAAATACATTAAGGCTGAGTTATTGAAATAAACCGCTACTGCAAAATAATACACAGCCTATTCATTTCTTCGTAGCAGCATACTTTCTGAAACTAGCTGCTTGGGTATAGCCTAACCACTCAACATAGAGATGAAAGGCACAGGCTGGGCTTCCCCCCTCCCCTCAAAGAAATGCACATTTTCAAAACCCTCATGACACAGTTAAACCAAAACTAATGCTCAACAAGAACACTCCAACTCACTTTTCCCAGAGAACTAGTTCTCTGTCGATCTTTTTTTCTTATCTCCAGTCATTTTGATGCTAGAGTTCTTTTAAAAAGAAAAAAAATACTTTGCAGGATTTAAAGTCTTCTTTTATTCTCCTCTAATTTAAAAAGACTTGGATCATTTCTACTCTAACTTAAAATGCTGCCAAACTAGTGAGTTTTAAAGTGATGTCCAGCCTTCCAAAATCATGACTTTGGCTTAATAATAATCAGAACGAATGGGGCTGTTCTTACTTGCCCTTTGGTTTTTGAGGCTCTGCAGTATGCTTTGGTCATATTTTTTTTGGTTTTTATCCACATTGAGGAGAGCTAGAAACTTAGAGTCCAATTGTCAATGTGACCCATCAATACAAGCCACATAGGGTGCTTTTAGATGGACAGCAGCCCTTCCTGTGCTCCGCCTCACCCCCAGGTGGCCCATCTGTCTAAAGGTGAGCCGCCAGATGTGAAGGCGGAGCAGACTGTCCCTCCTCCATTCCAGCCCTGCTCGTGGTGCTCCAGAACATCCAGAGACATGGTTGGGGGACATGGGTGGCCGCATCTGAAAGGGACGGGTGCAAAAGGGCCCTCCTACCATGCCCCCTTTCTGAGCATGGTGATGTCGCTACGCCCAGAAAGGGGGTGTGGTCACATGGGTTGGGGTGGGGCACTTCCTTTTCAATGTGGTCACACCCACGTCTAGTGCTATAACTTAGAAAGGGGGCTTATCACATTGGAAAGGGGCATGGTGAAGGGGCTGTCTCCGTCCTCCACCTGCTCTCCAGAGTAAATTCTGCTAATGGGTTTTTTTTCACCACATAATTTGTGGCATTTGAACTGCTGTGTCCTGTGGGAACCACTGGAAAATTTGTTATGGATATCATCTGCAGTGACTTTTCAAGTGGCTACCTCTAGTTACAACCGTTCAGACCTCATAAAGTAAAAAAAACCTCATGGGGTAGTGTTTCTCCATCTTTTCAAGTCACATCACTTGGACGTTGAAAGCCCTCTGAATGCCAGAACTCCCAAGATCCGGGGCTTTAACAAAAGCAGTAAAAATAGAGACATTCATGATAACTTCTCAAAAACTATCACCTGTGAACCCAGCAAAACCAAAATACCATATTTGAGTAAAGATGTGATCTAGAGAATATCAGACCACAAAGTCAAAGGTATGATTGAAAAACTGGGGGTTAATGGTAAGATGGTCTCTATAACTGTTGTTGATACAGACAACAGGGCTGCTTTTGGAGAGAGGTGAGGCGATGGCAAAGAGAGCAGTTGACCAGGCCTCTCGCATCTAGTGGGATACCTCATAGTGACCAGAAATCTAAGCTGCCTCTCTCAGGATTAAGAGATGGTGGATGGGAGTTGAGTCGAGTCCTTTAGTCACCCATCGCTTCTCACTCCACTGATCCCAGGCATAGTCTGCAGGTGTCAAGGGAAATCAGCTTGAGGGCTACCACCACTCTTGGGCTTGACCCAAAGCCTCTGGGTTTTTGTTTCCTGGTGAAGCCCCTATTTCCCTAGGTTATCCAGGGAATTGTTTTTCAGGCAGGGCAGAGCCATGTTGAAAAGTGGGGGGAGGGAGGGGCAAGATGTTTTTCCAACCTGTTTCTGGTATAGTGTTGTGATATTCTGAAGATCCAAAGTGGACGTAGTCACATTGGAAAGGGGCAGGAGAGTCCCCTTTAGTGTGGCCCTGTCCCTTTTTGGGTCAAAGCTTTTGGAAGAGGACAATTCTGTCAATTCCCCCTACCCAATTTTGACAAAGGCAATTGTGGAAACTGGTCACCATGACCCAACCCCAGCTGCTGCTCTGTGGAGCAAAAAGAAACCACCTGCTGCTGGGGTACCTTGCCCAGTAAGCAGAAAAATACAGGCAAGCAACAGGTAAGAGTAACTCTTAAAATGGCTCCAACCGAGGAGCATTTGCTCGTCTTAAGTAGTCTCACTGAAATCAATTATACTAATCACATGAATAAGGGCTTTTAAGCATAAGTAAAGGCTGCTGAATCCAGCCCTACAGTGTCTTTATCACTAGTGCTCCAGCTCTAGTAATTTAGTTTCTTGTTTCATTTATTGGAGTAATAATAGTAAATAGCCTGCAGATCCAAACAGTAATAAGTCTCTTCTAATGTGCTTTATCAGTCGATCTGTGGTGTCCATGCACATGGCACAGCTGTGTACAGTCTAAGTAAGCAGCAGTATTGGAGATATATTTGTGCAGGCATGCTGTATGGTACAGATGATGAAATGCCAATACAAAGGCATTCGTGGATGGATTAATTTACAAAGCTGCTTCCCTGGCATAGTCCAGATTGCAAAGCCCCAGAACGACAATTTGTGTTTCTTTTCTAACTGTACCCAGGGCCTGAAAACATCATTAATTAATATTATTTATTTATTTCATTAAATTTATTAGCCGCCCCCTCGTGCCAATGGCATCTCGGGGCGGCTTACAATATCATAAAAACCCAATAATAATAAAATCAACAACAATAAAAACCCAAACCCACAACAATTTATAAAACATCACTAAAACCAACCCCCTACTCCACCCTCTCACCCTCCCCTCCGAAGGCCTGGGCGAACAGCCAAGTCTTGCAAACATGTCGAAAGGCCAACAGGCCCAGGGCCAGGTGAGCCTCCTCTGGGAAGAAATTCCATAAACGGGGCCCAGCCACCGAGAATGCCCTCTCCATTGTGGCCCCCGTTTTACACAAGGGACCTCCAAAAAGGCACCCCCGGTGGACCGAAGGGATCGCTCTGAGGCGCGGAGGGCGAGGTAGTCCCTGAGATATGAGGGGCCCAGACCATGCAGGGCTTTATAGTTCAATACTAACACCTTGAATCTGACTCGGTACGCTATAGGCAGCCAGTGCAGAGCACGGAGCATCGGTGGTGTTGTGTGCTCACCCCGTCCCTGTAAGGAGATGGGCCACCACATTCTGCACTAGCTGCAGCCTCCGAACCAGAAACAAGGTAAGCCCCACGTAGAGCGTGTTGCAGTAGTCTAGCCTCAAGGTGATGAAAGCATGGATGCAAGTGGCCAGATCGGGCCCGGAGATGTATGGCCAAAGCCTCCGTACCAGATACAGCTGGCAAAAGGTGGCTTTAGCCACCGCCTCCACCTGCCAATCCAGACGGAGTTCCGAATCCAAAACCACCCCCAAACTCCGAACCTGAAGAGCAATAGGCAGGCGAACCCCCCCCTAGAGGGGCCAGCACCTCCCTCGCCCTTCCCACCATCATCACCTCCATCTTATCGGGATTGATAGCTGAGGTAAAAGATTAGAGAAAAGAGTTACATTCCTGGGTGATGGATTGTGTTGTGCGCTCTACTCATCGAGAGAAACTGAAAGTGTCAACGGCGGCCCTAGCCTGAGGGCGCCTGGGGCAGTACCCTGCCCCCGGTGTCCCCCGTCCCCGGTGCCACTGACAGTAGCGCTCACTGAGCAACTGGGGATGCCCTGCCCCTGCTCTGACTGAGCGCTCTCTGCCTCTGTCTCTGCCGGCGGCTGAAACTGACATCGGAGCGCCGCGCTGCTCTGACTGCTGCTTGGCTTGCAGTCAGAGCAGAGCAGCGTGGCACTCCGATGTCAATTTCAGCCACCGACAGAGGCAGAGAGCGCTCAGTCAGTGAGCGCTAGCCTCTGCCTGCCCTGAACTCCTTCTGGGACTCCAGAGTCTGGAGTCCCAGAAGGGACGAACATAGTCTGAACGCAAGCCGGGCGGCTCAGCGTTCAGTCCAAGTGCACCGCTAGGGAAATGAAACTTCCCTGAAAGCCTCACCTGGGCGTTCAGTGGAGGTGCTCGGCAGCGGGATGTGCTGCAGCGCGCATTCTTGAACTGACTCAGTCAGTTGAGCATGCGCGCCGCAGCACATCTCACCGCCGAGCGCCTCCATTGAACAGTGAACTAACTGCCTGGTGCCAGCAGCCAGTCCCCAGGACCCCGACAATNCCCCATGATCCCAGGCCCCCAGCCTGGGAGACACTGGGGAACAGGGGAGGTGAACAGTGTGGGGGACTTGGGGAGCAGAGGCTGGGGGCCTGGGATGGAAGGGGGGAGGGTGTGCGAGACTGGGGAATAGGGTGAAGCTACTAGGTGAAGCTACTAGGGATGCTGGTCTGGATGTGTCTGATTTGGTGGCAATGCATCCCTGAAACTGGCCAATTTTTTTTTTAAAAGGCCTGTGTGCTTGCACAGGTGTTTGGCTGCCAGGGATGTCTTTGGGGGCTTGTGGGAATGGTTTGGTTTGTTTGTGTGTGGTTTTCTGGTTTTTATATGGGTTTTGTTCACTTGATGATGTGGAATGTTAAATACTAATCTCCCCCCGCCACCCCCCCAACACACACGCAGCAGAGGGTGAAGAGGAATTAGTATTTAATGCTCCGTAATTCAATTGAGGTTTTGAAATCGTGAGACATAACAGTTAGTCTGGTGATCTTATGGGTGTTCAAAATCCTAGAAATGTGATGTTTGTGATCAAATTGAGGTTTTGAAATCGTGAGATGTAACTGTTAGTCTGGTGATCTGCCTGCTTTTAAACCTGGGAGTGGAGGTGAATATAACCTGCCTAACTGAAATTGTTGGATTAAGTAATGTAATGTCCATCGAATGTTAACCCTGGGAACGCCTTGCTGCTGGCTGGGTTATGCCCTGGCTCTGCCTACCATATCCCTGGCTCCCTCCGCCCCTAGGCTAGACTCCGCCTCTAGGCCTCCCGGCCCAGCCTTACTACCCCAGTGCCCCTCCAACATCAAAACCCACCAGCCGCACCTGGAAAGTGTAGCTGTATGTTAATCACCGTCTGTGGCACTTTATTATGTTGCTGTAGTTAAAGGTAAAACTTTCCATTAGGAACAGTGATCCTCTTCCCCCCCAATTTTTTTCCAACACTATTCATGGCCAGGTGAGGGCTGCTATTTTGTTTGTAGCTTGTCAAACCAGATATGTGTTTTCTGAAAAACAAGTGTTTATAGATGGAGTTTAAATGTATGGGGTGTGTGTGGTTTAAAATACTAGGAGCAGCTTTGTTTTCAAAACTGAACTTTTGCTGGGTGCCTTGACTTAGTGCAAAGGCTTCTTGCCTTAAATTAAAAAATGCAAAGTAACTGAACCTTGAGTATCTGCTACTGGTATTAATTAGCAGTGTGAACATCAACAGCACTCTGGGCCCAGTTTGTTTGTGGGTGCAATGAGAGGGTCAGGGAGTAAGGAGCTTCTCTCTCCCCCTCGCTTTTTGTTTGTGGACTTTGTGCAAGATGTGGAACTGCAAGGAATGCAAAGCAGGGTTGGTCTTAGGACCAGGTGGGGAGTAGGGGAAGATATGGGGGTGAGGAGTTGCAGACTCAAAGGAGTTCTCTGAAACCTGCCCACGCACAGAGTGCTCAGGTGTGCCTTCTGGAAATTCTCCAGAATGGATGCTAAGTAGAATAGCATAATATATACCTGGGACTGCTCCGGGTAAGCAAAATGCTTCAGAGGGCATTTTCAGACAAGACACTCTACACCCACTCTACATGTTGCAGGGCAACATGGCAGCCCTGGAACATGTATAGTGGGTGGGGGGTGGGTAGGTAGTGGGTGGAGAGTGTCCTGTCTGAAAACGCCATAGACTTTTTATGTTGAACTGACAGAGCAGAGTTTGGAGTCTGGTGGTAGCTTGGAGGCTGTTATAAGTAAACGCAAGGTTGAGGAAAGAAAGTATGAAATCTCCTGTGCCCACATGAGGATCAAGTGAGGACAAACAGTGGATGACAAAGGGAGAAGCAAGAAGTGTCTTAAGGCAATAGTGTAGACTAGGCAGCAAGGTAGACCATGCCCTGAGCTATTACTTCACCACAGGCAGTAAAGTCAAAGGTAAATGTGGGTTACTGGAGTTTACCCACTTCTTATTTGGAGCATATGGTGTTTATTCACTTCTCAAGAATCTTATTTTACCCTGTTGGTTTTGTTCTGCTACACCCCTGCTATGCCACTGAAGGAGACCATTGAAGGGAGGAAGCCAGCCGAGTGCAGAAATCTGAAGACATGGAGAGGATAATGATTTTGGCAGCTGCCTGTTGGTTGGGCTTGTGAAGGGCAAAAAGACAAAGGACAGAGGCCAAAAAGCATCCTGTGTAAACTAATATATCAAGTAAGAGAGTAATATAATTAGGGCACCGAATATACCAAATGCAAGGGATGCTCTGAATTCCTTTTTGTTTTACTGCCACCATATGGTGTCTTGTTAATTGAAGTGGAATAGATCTCAGTGCAAGCGTCTCTTATGCTGTCACTGGCATCCAACACCCCCATTAAAAGCTGCTTTTCGGTAGGGTGTGCGTAGCAATTCATACATAGACAGTTAGCTGTATAACATGTGAAGGATACAGTATGAGTGCATCAGTTGAGCCTTTCAAATATTAGTATGTCTTATAGGACACTGCCCGTTACACAATTAATCGTCAAGACCTCCTGCGTCTTTGCAGTTTTGTAAACAGAAAGAAATATTCAATTTCACATTTCCTGCCAGTTTTTCTCTCCATTGCAAAGCAGACTGGTTCTGTGTCAGTGGGCAGACTGCTAAATAGAAGGTGTTAATCAACCGCAGACTAAAAATAGATGGGGAACAGAATCCACCACACATAACTGGTATTTTGACATATGGAAAAGATAGAACATACTTAGCTTTATGATCCTCCAGGCAGTCAAGAAGAGGATTTTAAAAAGCCATAATAGTATGCAGGTGGGAATTGGGGCTGCTGGGTGGGGGGAATGCACCTAAAAGGGAAAAATATGCTGCCAAAACATAGAAAGATAAAATAATAAAATTGCAAAAGAAAATACAAGAAATTAAAGTATGCATTAGAAGACATTTTTATGGTGAAGGCTGTAAATTCAGACTAATAAGAGAAAGTTTGTATTCAGTAACTGTCACCACATTACAGTGTGTGAGATGAAAAGAGATTTTTAAACCACATGTGGTATTGATTCCCATGGAGTCAGGAGGATTTCACCCCATTGCTGAAACATCATCCTCAAGAAAGAGCCTCCCGTATTAGGATATGTTAATACAGATGTTCCCCATCTGTGGATCAAGATGCCATGCGGAGGGTGTGGGGTTTGGCCGTATCATCTGCAGGTGAGGTTGCATTCCCGGATGATATCCAGTCTACAGGTCTTTTGTTGCTTTCTGGGGTCACAGGGTTATGCTTCAGTGTCCAAATAGGGTCTCGCAAGCAAAATGTTTAGAAATCCCATTTCCCTCTCTTTTGGTATATCGTTTTTAAAAGCCCTTCATGTTAGAAAATAAGCATCCAAAATTAAATCAAAGCAAATGGGAAAAGATCTGAACGCTCAACCCACTGAACGGTAGGGCATTTAAGGAGGCTCCATCAACTTGTAATCTAGTCAGTTCAAAGAAAAAATGTGACATTTCAGTCCCTACCCGTCTGTCTATTTCCCCACTGCTGATTTCTCTGGATTTACAATCGTGTCTTCTAAATTTGAGACGGTCTTCTCTCTCTCTCCCTCCTATGGCTACAAGAAAGACAAACAAAATGAGCTAATTACAAGGAAATGGCAAAAACAACTACATGAAAATGCACAAAATAAACAAAGAAGAAAATACAGACAGTTGCTGCTGCTCTTACTTGTGGCAGTGGTAGATATATATTTTTTTTTTAAAAAAATTCAACGGGAGTCCTGGAGTTCCTTTTTTCTTTCTTTCTTTCTTTCTTTTTTTTTTTAAGGTGAAGGAGACCTTTTTAAAATTAAGTCTATCTGGCATCCAAACTTTTTATTGGGCTTTATGTTTTTTTAAGGATATAACTTACAAATTACTGCATTGCCATTTTTTTTTTTACACCTGCAGAATATTATTGGCATTAGCACTATCAATCAGACATCTGCTCAAGATTCCAAACTGAAGATGGATAAAAAAAATGCAGCCCTTATAACTTTCTTCCCATTCTCATACCTCCCAACATTTCAAACAGGGAAACAAGGAGTTCTTCTTCGAGGATCTCGGCGATTCTCACTAATGGGATCTGCTTCCTGCTTTGCAGGCACCGGAAACCTCATAGTTAGCAGTTTCCAGGCACGATAAAGCCTGGAAAAGACTAGAACATGGTGAGGACTCCACCCCTCCCTTCCCCACCCCCGCCGTCCTGAAGAAAGCGCGGGCTCCAGATTGCGCGAGAGCAGGACCGAATAAAAGGGGGAGGAGCCCTCGCCACCTCAGTTTCTTCCAACCATGTTGCGCTTGGAACACCTCCATTTTTTTTCCTAAAGAAGAAAAAGAAAAATAGATAGTTAGAGAACTTAAAGAGTAAAAGTCTAACTAGTTAGGACTAGACCTCTAAGGCTTCAGCGGGGCTTGCCCTGAGCCCGATCGCCTTTCACAGCGGCCCGGACTATGCCCAAGCAACCGGGTGAGATGTAGCTCGTGTCCTGCCACGCTCTCTATCCGTGACCCCCACGAGAGGTGCTTGGCATTCCTCAGAGAGGGACACAATACCCGCTCCTGCAAGCACTGCGCAGGCCTTTCGTCCATGGGCAGAAAAGCACGAGCACTCCACATATGGGCTATCTTAACTAGCCAGACACTTCAGGGTGGCAAAGAGGGAACTCTCAGGCTCCCCACCCAGATTACCATGAGCGCAGAGTCGCAGTCCCAGACCGCTCACGCGCCAACAATTGCGACACCCACCGTCGTAGCCGCTGCTCAGACCCAGGGTGCCCCACAGGCCAAGGATTGTCACACTAAGAGACATTGCTGAGCAGAAGAAGAAGAAAAAGCGCTCATCCAGTCTAGAGGCAGCATGGACACCTCGCCTACTGGATACAGATGCAGGTTCCTCCGAGTAATAAGCTCGGCTAGCTGACTCGGCTGTGTCTCTAACCCCGGTACCGACCACCCTGGTACCGCCCCCCGCTCCGCCAGCTCCACCCTCAGTACCGCAAATCACTGCACCTGCCCTAATAGCCTCTGCTGACCTGCCTGCACCTACATGCCTACCTGCGCCCCAGGGAACGGTACCCGCACCATCAGTACCACGTCTCACCATACCCATGCCCGCAGCCCTAGCAAACCTTCCATTTCTCCAACAACTGCACCAGGATAGGGAGTCGCGTTCTCTCTTGCGCACCCACCGCCACGAGCGCTCTCTCTACCACGACGTGAGAGATCAGATTAGCCCTGCCAGCTCAGCATGGGACCGCGACACCAGGCGGCATGATAGGGAACAGCACTCTTGTTTGCCATGTTCCTGCTGCTCCTACAGGGACACCAGGTACCAGTGGTACCAATACCATGAATCTCATTGATACTGTCCCCGTTCCTGTAGCAGGTCTCCATACCTGGCACGGTCGGATTCCACCCATCTACAGCGTGCTACCCTCCATCAGCCTACTACACCATACGTGCCACTGGCACCACCAAGGGTACTGCCGACGGCTACCGTCTCTCGACCTCCTCCCAAACCCCACCCCATGCAGGATCAAGCTCTGCTCCGAGAGACCCTACAGGCCCAGCTGCTGATACTGCCGGAACCTCACCCCGTGCAGGAGCGGACGCCGCACCGAGAGACCCTGCAGACACAGCTGCTGGTACCGCCGGTGCCATTAGTCCCTGCAACTCAACAGGACACACGGTCAGACCACTCCTTTGGCTTTGAGTTCCTTAACTCCCTAGTTGGGCAACCTATTCGTCAGGGCCCCTCCCCCCAACTCCCTGCGGCCGAGGTTTTATCGGAAGACTCCGAACCTTCTTCCACCTCTCCCTCTACTCCAGAGAAGGATCAGAATATTTCACCCCTCCCCCAGATGCGATATCTGCCCCAAACTTCATGTTGGCCACAGAGGACACTAAGGCCTTTCAGGGCATGCTGAAACGACTTACTGCAGCATTACCTAAACTTCCTTCCAGGGTGGTTAAAAAGACCCAATCTGGCCTTGTATTTGGTATCTTGGGGACAGGAGAACAGGGACATATAATGCTCCCTATGTTTGAGCAATTATTGGAACCAACAAGGTCAGTCTGGGCCAAACCTTCTTCTGCTCCCGCCACTAATAAACTAGCTGATTCACTGTACTCCATCCCTAGAGAAGAATCCAGCATGTTTTATAAGCACCCAGCCCTCAACTCCCTTGTTGTCATTGCGGCCGCCTCTCTCAGATCCAAATCTGGTGGCATCCAGACCTCACCTGCTGACAGGGAAGGCAGGCGTCTCGATGTCATTGGGAGAAAAAATTTCTCATCTGAAACCCTATCGCTTAGGGCCTCTAATTATGCCTCTGCCATGTGTGGGTACCAACATTGGCTCTGGGCCCAACTAGGTCAGATCGCAGCACTGCAAAGAGAGGGTATGCAGATAGCCCAATTCCAGCTAACTGCAAACATGCATATAGCCGATGCTAACATTCAAGGAATGACTTCGGCCATTACCTTAAGACGGCATGCATGGCTCTGCTCCACTGCCTTAGCCCCAGAAAACAAAACTCGAATCGAGGACCTACCCTTTGATGGGGAAGGCCTTTTCGCAGCCACCACTGAGGAGACTTTAAAAAAGATAAAAGAGACTTCTCAGACGGCTCGCTCTACAGGAGTCATTCGTACCTTTAAGAAGAGGTTTTACCCCTCCTCCACCCCCTACTCCTACCAGTCTAAACAACGGGCCCGTTTCAGTACGAATAGACGTTTCCCCTCACAATACCATCAGCAACAGGCCGCGCCCTCCCAACCCAGAAAGCGGTACATGAAGCAAAGAGCGAAAGGTAGACCCCCTTCCACCTCTTCCGCAACCCAACACCTCAAACAGCGTTTTTAATTGTACTCCGATCAAGAGAGTCCTTCAGCTTCCTACTGCCTTTGGTAACCGTCTCCAGCCCTTTTATGAGGCCTGGGCGTCCATAACCTCTGACCGTTGGATCAGAGAAGTGATCAGTCAGGGGTACTCCATTCAATTTGTATCTTTTCCTCCCAACTTCTTACCCCCCCCCTCCTGACCCCTCCCCCGCAAAAAAACTCAAATACTATCAGAGATTCTAGAACTTATCTCCAATGGGGCTATAGAGGAAGTTCCCCCCCTCAGAACGAAACTCTGGGTTTTACTCTAATTATTTTGTCGTACCCAAAAAAGATGAGGGATACAGATCTATCCTTGACCTTCGCCATTTAAACAAATTTATCAAAAGGTTCAAGTTATGGTTCAGGGTCCATCATTATGCTGGGACTCTGCCAGGGAGATTGGTTATCCTCTCTCGATCTGCAGGATGCTTACTTCCATATCTCTATAAAACCAGCGCATCAATGTTATTTACGTTTCCTTGTAGGAAATCGACACTTCCAATACAGAGTCCTTCCCTTCAGCCTTTCCACCGCACCCAGGGTGTTCACAAAATACATCGCAGTAGTCGCTGCATACCTATGAAGAAGGCACATCAGAGTCTTCCCATACCTAGACGACTGGTTAATAGTAGCCTCTTCAAGATGCTACTGAACCACCTCCAGGTGACCCTCTCATTACTCCCAAACCTCAGACTCATAGTAAACTACCGCAAGTCGCATCTTGTCCCGACGCAACGACTCCAATTCATAGGGGCCGCCCTCGACACCTCTGTATCCAGAGCCTATCTCCCCTTCGACAGGTTCAGAGTTATACGACAGACTATATTATCCCTCCCATCATGTCCAAAGAGGACAGTCCGCTTCTTCCTCTGTCTGCAGGGATTCCTCGCGGCTACAACTGCAGTCACTCCATATGCCCAACTACATCTACGCAGCTTCCAACAGTGGTTGGCTCGAAATTACACCCCTGCTGTCCATTCCCTCAATATGCAGATTTCCATTCCGCCCGAGGTCACCCTCGACCTACTCTGGTGGACACGTCACAACAATGTCCTGCAAGGCACTCCTTTCATGATACCCCCTATGCAGACGTCCATAACCACCGACGCTTCCCTGACTGGCTGGGGAGCCCACATGGACCACCTACAAGTGAGCGGCCTATGGTCCCCTCAGGAGCAAAAGCTCCGTATCAACATGCTTGAGCTCAGAGCCATCCGTTGGGCCCTCAGGGCACTTCTCCCTCACATAGTAAGAAAAAATGTCCTCATCGTTACCAACAATTCCACTGCCATGTGGTACATAAACAAACAGGGAGGAGCATGCTCCACTCGCCTGTCCATAGAAGCCCAAGGCATCTGGCTCTGGAGCATCAAACAAGGCATTCACATTCACGCCATCCACCTTGCAGGCCAGGGCAATGTGATCGCCGATCAGCTCAGCCGCCGTACCAAACCACCACGAGTGGACCCTCTGTAACTCAGTACTCTGTGACATTTGCAAGAAATGGGGAATGCCCACCATAGAGCTATTTTCTATGCAAGAGAACGCCAAGTTCCGCAGTCGAGCAGGAGCAGAAGCAGGATCAATATCGGATGCCTTCGTGATATCCTGGAATGGGGACTTCCTATATGCCTTTCCCTCTCTCCCTCTGATGTACAAAGTCCTCTCCAAGGCTCTGGCTGATCAAGCCCATATGATCCTGGTTGCACCCTTCTGGCCCAGGCAACCCTAGATCCAGACACTCCAGGAGATGGCCAACGACGTCTTTCACCTACCGATCCTACCCCACCTGTTAGCCCGTCAACACGGGACCATACTCCACCATAACCCTGCAACACTCCACCTCTGGGCCTGGCTGATACGTCCTTAATTCAGGACGCCCCCTGCAACATTGCGGACATTCTCCTGAATTCTAGATGCGCCTCCACGTGAGCATGCTATGCTGCTAAATGGAACCGATTTGCCACTTGGTGTACCTCTCGATCCACCCCTCTGACACAGCTCCACATGTTTCACATATTTGAATACCTTCTACATCTGCACGACTCTGGCTTGTCAACCCATTCTCTGAGGGTCCACCTGGCAGCACTGTCATCTTGCCTACAGCCCAAGAATGGGAACACCTTATTTTCCCACCCTCTCATGAAAACATTCTGGAAGGGTATTATGAACACCTTTCCTCCTAATACCCACCCAACCCCCCAGTGGGACCTCAACCTCGTACTTTCTAAACTGGTGCACACACCTCCTTTGAACCAGTGACCACCTGTTCCATGGAAAACCTATCCATCAAAACAGCATTCCTCCTGGTAATAACTTCTGCCAGAAGGGTTAGCGAACTACCCGCCCTTAGAGCTTCTCCTCCCTACATATGATTCCACACGACAAGGTATACCTCCTCACTGACCCTGCTTTCATACCAAAGGTGGTATCTCCTTTCCACCTGGCCCAAACCATATCCCTACCAGTGTTTTTCCCAAGACCACATGCATCTCGTGCTGACCAGATCCTTCATCATTTAGATGTCAAACGTGCTCTATCATACTACCTAGATAGGACCAAACGCATCAGAGCCTCAGACGCCCTCTTTATCTCGTATGGTGGCCAAAGAATTGGTGTCAAGATCACCTCTCAGAGACTCTGTAAATGGATCCTACTCTGCATCCAAAGGGCCTGTGACCTAGAAGGAAAGTCTCCTCCTGCCCGGCTTCGTGCCCACTCCACCAGAGCCATGGCCTCCTCCCTCGCAAACCTGCATGGGGTGCCCATCCAGGACATATGCAAGGCTGCTACTTGGTCATCAATCCACACATTCACGAGACACTACTCGCTGGACCTTGCGGCCAGGGCAGATGCTTCTGTGGGCAGAGCAGTTCTACAATCTCTGTTTGATTGATATCCTTGCCTCCACCCTCCTCGAGGTAGGTGATAACAACTGCTACTCACTCTCCCATTAGTGAGAATCATGGAGATTCTCGAAGAAGAAATAGAGGTTACTTACCAGTAACTCTGTTCTTCAAGAGAGCTCCGCGATTCTCATGTCCCACCCACCTTCCCCATGTTCTCGGATACACCTCTCTTGGGTGTTCCGCAATGGGATTGGAAGGAACTGAGGCAGCGAGGGCTCCTCCCCCCCCTTTTATCCGGTCCTGCTCTCACGCGGTCTGGAGCCCGCGCTTTCTTCAGGATGGTGGGTGGGGAGGGGAAGGAAGGGGCAGAGCCCTTACCATGTTCTAGTCTTTTCCAGGCTTTATCCTGCCTGGAAACTGCTAACTAGGAGGTTTCTGGTGCCTGCGAAGCAGGAAGCAGATCCCATTAGTGAGAATTCACGGAGCTCTCTTGAAGAACAGAGTTACTGGTAAGTAACCTCTATAAATCTATTGCCTATTAGCCAGCAAGGTTGGGGGATGTACCTTCATACTGTTGGGATATGGGTGTGAACAGCAGGAAATGGATCACTCTGTTATGACCTGTTGGGTACTTCTCCAAAGCGATCAAGAACGGCCACTGTAGCCACTGGGTGTAGCCACACGAGATGGCTTGGGGAGGCTACCACTCTTTGGGTAGCCTTACCCCTCCCTGCGCAAACAAGCTGGACAATGTAGTGTCTCGTGTGCCCACAGGCCGCCAGATGTTTGCCCTGCCCTGTAGAAGTATTGTTGGAAGACCTTATAAAATAGCATGTCAGAGCACAGGAGCAAAACTTATGGCACAATCCCCTCTTCTGTCATTGAAGTCAATGGCAAGACTCCTATTGACTTTAATGTCAGAGGATTGTCCTGGGATTATCTGTCCATGCACATTCAGTGCCCATTGTATGTAAGAGAAGTATGAGTAGATTCCAAACAAAGAAATCAAATCTGCTTACAGGTGTTTTTTCTTAAAAAATAATTAAAGAAGTAAAATACTTTTTAAAATTATTGCAAACCCATTAGTTCCTACCCCACACTGTTTAGTTTTATTATTAGCTCTCTGCTATTTGTCTTAAGCCTTGAAAATAAAATGCAGTTTGCCTATCGATTTTCCTCTTTTCCCATATGACAAACATTGATTCCTTTCCTCCTTGTATTGAATCAGACAGACTGAAATTAATGTGGTGTGCTTTGTTTAATAACAGAAATATTTTTTCCATGTGTTTTTGAAAGAGTGACAGGCCCCATAGTTGTTTAAAGTTCAGAACAGGACACGGAGAGCCAGGAATCTGGTGTTGCGTATTCCCCTAGGTCATTGGATATTCTTGGGTAAATGGCTATTCTGTGCTTCATTCATGTATCTGCCTATCTCTCAGAGGTGTGTTCTGAGGCTTAGTTCTTTTTCTCTCTCCAAGTAATAGTGCAATGATTGACATGCTGGGGAGCAGGGAGGCGTTTGAACTGATAAGCTCCAGAGTAGTGCTGAAACTCAGTCCTTCCCTCAGGAAACACCAAGGACCGATGCATTTGGCCTCAATTTCCTGAGTTCCAAAGTTCTGAGGAAGGGACATGGAACTTGGAAAATCCTCGACTGAGTGCAGAGAAGGGGGACAGAGGGCATGTAAGTGAGGTATGGAGGCTAGCGCTAGGCCCCTGCTCCCTGGCCCTTGCTGGCTGGGGAAGGAATGCACCAGCAGTGGGTCAGGGGTGGGGTGGATGTTTAGGGAAACTGGAGGGCCTAACAGTGTGGGGGCATCAGTGGTGGGTTACTTACCTTCCAGATGGGTCCCACGCTAATGCATGGCCTTTTCCCGGCTGGTAACTTTGGCCGTTTTTACGCAGTGCCACCAGGTGGTGTGTGTGTGGGTGCACCAATGTGTGCACGGTGGGTGGAGCATGCACATGGCCGCACACGCATTCCCACTCACCCCCACTCCCACGCACGGAGCAACCTCCTATTTCCCCAGTTGCTCAGTGAGTGGGGATGCGTTTTAGGCGGGAGCACGCACGCACCCCCACTCACCATGTGCGCCCGTGCCACGTCCTTCACACGGATCATGCCCACTCATGAACACGCAGATTTCTGTGTGTTCATGAGTGGGAGTGACCCGTGTAGAAAGGGCCTTCGAAAGTAAAAACAAAACACACACACACAACTGAATATGCTCAGAAAGGCCCTCAGTGGCCCTTTCTGAACATGCTCAGTTGTTTTTGTTTTTTCTACTTTCAAAGTTACCAACCGGGAAGAGAGGCCACCCATCAGCACGGGGCCCTTCCAGAAGGTAAGTAAACCCCACCCCCGGCTCCCTGCACCCCTAAGCACCTCCCCTGACCTCCCTCCCTTGGAAACTCGCAAGTACTCTCCAAGGAGCGGCCTGAACACTCAGGACCACTCCTTGGACCCTCGGAAATACTCACAAGTTTTATTTCCCTATTTGGAACACCACTACTCCAGAGCTAAAAACACAAATCTGTCCAGCTTGAGCGACTCTGTAGCTGGGCTTCAGTGAGCTTCTACATACTCTGTGGACTGGACACAGATAGGGGACACCCCGTTTGCTCCCATGGTATGTGCTTCCCCTAGGCAAAAGAAACTTTTTCTCGGAATGCCTGAGGCTTACTTTGGTTTCGCTCATATGTAATCCCCCACTTATGTGGTGTTCGCCATCTTAGACAAAGCTGAAACAAAATATCAAAAATGAATACCAAATTCAGTGCAATCGGTCTATTCAGATCTGGTTTAATGAAGGGGCTACAAAATGGCATTCAGTTCCAGCTTCATTTGCAATTTTGATATTGCCACTGTTGAGGACCATTGAGGAGAGCTGGGGCCGCGAGACAGAGCCGCTGCCTCTCGGCTACAGTGTGTGAGGCTGTTTATTTTGGATGCTGTGGAGCTCCCTCCCTGATTGAGGGGCTGGACTCTGGGAATCACGTGACCATGGTGAGTGTGACCTGCTGTGTTGCCTCGCCCAGCACTTTTGCCCGGGACATTCATTGCTGCAGCTGCAGACTGTGGAAGTGCCATAGGGCAGCGTGCCTAAGGGCTGTGTGCGCAAGGGCGTGCTATTGTGCGCACAGCCTTAGACGCTGGCCAGGTGCCTTCCCCATGACATTCTGGGCTGCTGAAAGTGATCTGGAACAAACTTTTGCTGAGGCTGGCCTGGATGAGACTATGATATCCTTTTGGAGTGCATGCAGATTTTTCTTCTCGGGTCAAACTCTGTCGCAAGTAACCCCTGTGAAGGGCTAGACATTATTGTTACCAATCAGGATTTGGTGGGATTCCTTGGAGACTCTATATTGGACTTTGCATTGGGGTCCATTTACTCAATCTTATCGGAACTGCTCTCCCGTAGGTGACAGAGGCTAAGTCTTGCCATAAGCTAGCCCTGCGAGGGGCTGGCCACTATTGTTATTACCTGGGATATTGTTGGGACTCTTTGGGGATTCTCCATTTGACCCTATTCTTGGGCCCATCTATCTGCATCTGCTGGAGTTGCTCTTCTATGAATAACAGGGGTCATGCTCTGCCACTAGTAAGCCCCATTATTTTTACACTCTAAAACACTGCTGGGATCCACTGGGATTTTTAATTTTATTTATTTATGCTAAAAAATTTAACCCGCTCCCTCCTGCACAACAGCAGCTCAGGGTGGCATACAACACTATAACAATAATAAAATCATCCAAAATACTACAAAAAAATATAAAAAGGAACATAGCGGTTTCAGTAGCAATGATAAAAACCCCTCCCACTCCCCCTACCCCCCTTCTCCGCAAAGGTCCGGTGGAACAACCACGTCTTACAACATCTATGGAAAGAGGGGAGGTCTGGGGACAGACGGGCCTCCAACGGGAGAGAGTTCCACAGCCGAGGTGTGGCCACCGAGAACGCCCTCTCTGCCGTTGCCACCCAACGTACCCGGTGGACTTCAAACTGGGCGCTCCCAGCTGACCGCAAGGGTCATGAAAAGACTCGAGACCTGAGGCAGTCTCGCAGGTAAACAGGACCCAAGTCGTTTAGGGCTTTATAGGTCATAACCAGCACTTTGAATTGGGCCCAAAAGGCAAAAGGCAGCCAGTGCAAAGTACGGAGCACAGGTGTAATGTGCTCACGGCAGCCCATCCCCATTAGGAGGCGGGCTGCCACATTCTGCACCAGCTGCAACCTCCAGACCGTCGTCAAGGGCAGCCCCACATAGAGTGCATTACAGTAGTCCAGTCAAGAGGTAACGAAAGCATGGATGATGGTGGTCAAATCCAAGCCTGAGACATACGGCTGAAGCCATCACACCAGATGTAATTGGCTAAATGCTCCCCTCGCCACAGCCTCCACCTGACAATCCAGGCAAAGCTGCGGATCGAGGAGCACCACCAGACTATGAACCTGAGTGGCCAGAGGGGGGCAAACCCCACCAATGATGGGAGTCACCACCCCCTCAGCCCTACGCACCAACATGGAGGGGGCAGACCCGAATTTAAAACCCTTGCTGCCGTGTCAGGTTGTGACAATACTGGGCTAAGATGGACCATTGGTCTGACTCAGGCAGTTTAGTTTAGTTTAACATCACCTCTGTCTTGTCAGGATTCAGCCTCAGACGGCTCATCCTCATCCAGTCCCCCACAGCTGCCAAGCACCAGGTAAGCACCAAGACTGCTGGACCTGGGTCACCGAAAAACGAGAGGTAAAGCTGTGTATCGTCGGCGTATTGATAACATCGCACACCGAACCCCCTCATGACCTCACCCAAGGTTTGCATATACACATTGAACAGGAGAGGGGACAGCATAGAACCCTGCGGGACTCCACACGTGAGATTCTGGGGAGATGATGTACTTTCCCCAAGAACCACCCGCTGAGTTCTCCCTGCCAGGATTGAGCGAAACCATTCAAGAACAATTCCACTCACCCCGGCCCGATTCCGCAGTTTCGGCACCAAAAACTCATGATCAATGGTATCAAACGCTGCCAACAGATCCAGTAAGATCAAAATTGAGGATCTGTCCTGATCTAATTCAACAAAGGCCACAAGTGCAGTCTCCATGCCAAACCTGGGACGAAAACCAAACTGCAAGGGATCAAGAAAACCAACCCGGTCCAGATGCCCCTGTAACTGCCGGGCCACCATCCGTTCAATAACCTTCCCTAAAAAGGGAAGGTTAGAGATTGGCCGATAGCTGGTCGGGGAGTCAACGTTCAAAGATGGCTTCTTGAGCAGAGGCCATACCACTGCCTATTTGAGACAGCTCAGCACCCTGCCCTCCCTAAGGGAGGCATTGACTACCCCCACCAGCAATGACCCTAACATCTCCCGACTGGCCTTCACCAGTCAGGATGGGCACAGATCTAATTCACGACAGGTGGCCCGAACTGTCCTGAGAACATCGGGGATATTGTCGGTACATTGCTGGGGGTCCCTGGGGATTCCCTACTTGACATTGGACCTTCGACTCATTTGTCTGTGCCTGCTAGTGCTGTTCACTTACGGACAACAGGGGTCAAGCTTTGCCGCAAGTATCCCCCCGCGAAGAGCTAGGCAAGGCATTATTAGTATTGTCCAGAACATTGCTGGGATTCTCTTGGGATTCTCTGGCCCCTGCTCCCTTGTTTTTGCCAGAGCTGTTCATCTGCGGGAAGGCAGCCTGTGACCCTGCGGCCTCAGGGAGGGGCTCTTTGAAGAGGTCGGGGAGACAGGGAGTAGCTAAGAACAGGGCCCGAACTAAGAACTTTATTGCTTCTCGAGTGCTTGGCCAGTTACGCATTTTGTGTGCTGTTATACAACCTATTTTTTTTTCTTCTCTCTCTTCCCTGTCTGCTTCACCATGACTGGGGCGAAAAACCGAAAGAGAGCCTGAAGCTTTAGTTTGCGAACCATCATGGACCAGGCCCCTACTGGTGGCCGATAAATTGTCACTAGTTCTGAAAATCTTCTCTCTTCCAAATGGGTTTCACCCTCAATGGCACACTACGCTATTAGTTAGACGACATCTGAAATGGCTCCTCAGGGGTGACTTTGGACTGGCAGACTTTGTTGGAATTTATTATTATTATTATTATTACAAGCATTTGTATAGCGCCAGCAGTGTACCTGGTGCTTTACATAGCAATGAGAAAGGCACAGTGCCTCCCTATGACTTACAATCTAACAGACTAGGAGGGGGGAGACAGGGATAGGGGACATATGGAAAGACAAGGGATAAAAACATTCAAATGGATGCGGAGTCTCAGGTGCACGTGCTTGGCTTGGTTGCAGTTAGGCAGACAGTAAATGTTGAGAGGGGAGTACTAGCAGGCTTTGGGGAAGGCGGCGAGGAAGAGGTGTGTTTTAAGGAGGGATTTGAAGGAATGGAAGGAGGGGACGAGGCGGATGTGGGCAGGGAGGGAGTTCCAGGCACGGAGGGCAGCTAGGGAGAAGGACCGAAGGCGGTTAGGGGAGCATAGGAGACGGGAGAGCGAGGGAGGTGACAGAGGAGGAATGGAGAGTACGTGCAGGAGTGTATAAGGAGATGAGGGCTGAGAGGTGGGGGGAGGCAGGTTGTGGAGGGTTTTGTAGGTAAGTACCAGGAGTTTGTGAAGGATACGTTGGGGGAGGGGGAGCCAGTGAAGCAAGGAGAGGAGAGGCTGCACGTGGTCGAAGCGACAGACCAAGTGAATTACCCTAGCAGCGGAGTTTTGTATGGAAATAAGGGGGGACAGATGAGAGCGGGGAGGTCAGTAAGGAGGAGGTTGCAGTAGTCCAGGCGGGAAATGACCATGGCGTGAACAAGGGTTTTGGCTGAGGAGACAGAGAGAAAGGGGCAAATCCGAGCAATGTTATGGGGGTCAAAGCGACAGGACTTGGCGACGGCGTCGATGTAAGGTTTAAAGGAAAATTGAGTATCAAAGGCGAAGCCCGGGCTACGGACTTGGGGAACAGGACGGATGGTGACTCCATCAATGAGGATGGACAGAGAAGAGGGGGAGGAGGGGAAGGGAGGAAAGATTTATTTATTTATTTTATTTCTTCACATTTATTAGCCGCCCCCTCATGCCTACGAAATCTCGGGGCGGCTTACAACAACTAAAACAGTAATAAAAATACATAAAAAGACAATATAAATAATTTAAAACTATGCCCCCCCCCCCAAGCATTCCCCCTCCCTACCCTACCCCCCGCCCTCCCCTCCGAAGGCCTGGGCGAACAGCCAGGTCTTACAGGCTCGACGAAAAGCCATCAGACCCAGGGCCAGGCGAACTTCCTCCGGGAGGGAGTTCCAAAGCCGCAGCCCAGCCACCAAGAACGCCCTCTCCATCGTGGCCCCCCATTTAACACGGGGGACTCCAGGAAGGCGCCCCCGGCAGACCGCAGGGGCCACCCCGGGGCACGGAAGGTGAGGCGGTCCCCAAGGTATGAGGGGCCCAGACAGTATAGGGCTTTATAAACCAACACCAGCACCTTGAACCTGGCTCGGTACGCTATGGGCAGCCAGTGCAGACTGCGGAGCACAGGTGTGATGTGCTCCCGTCGCCTCGTCCCCGTAAGGAGACGGG
>QEPC01007559.1:5705530-5717490 GCA_003113815.1 Sphenodon punctatus | reverse complement strand
CTCCTGCTCTCACCTGGAGGGTACAAGATGAGGTCATTCTATCTCCTCCTACAACAGCGCCCATTTGAGGCGAGAGATGTGCATCACGCTAGCGTAGTCAGTGAATTTTCCAGCTTCTGTTTGGAACTGATAGAGAAGCAGATAATTTGGTTATTTTTGCATTTTGGCACTATTGCCCACAGTAGTCAAAGCAAAGGAACAGAAGTGCCCAGACCACCAAAATAAACACAGCCTCCACACCAAAATAGACAAATCCCATGGCTGCAGATACCAGCCATGATCCACAAAGCCCTTATTCTGGAGTAGTCCCCCTTGGGTTTCAATGGGATTACTTTGGAGTAAGCAGCTTGATATTTGGAGAGCTATCCAAAACTGCAAACAATATCCATAAATACAAAACCTGCTCTTCGTTTCTGCACTAATGTTGTTGCTTCCTGGGATCCAAATTAGTTTTGTGGGGCAGCTCTCAGCAAGCCCCTGCTCTCAGCCAGTGCTCTGTAGTCCAGTGTGTGGTGTGTCCCTGCTATTTGTATGTGGTCGTTGAGGGGTCAGACGCAGGACAAGACCTTAATGTGCAAGAGGCATCCTCCTGCCGAGAGAGATAGATTCCTGCTACTTTAGAGCAATTTTTTTCATAAGTGTGGAAAAAATGGTATCTGTCTCTGTTCGTCTCCCTCCCAGTCTGGGCAGTGCTTGTGGTGATTGTAATTCACCAGTTACCCCCAGTAGGGGGATCTAGGAGAGTCTTAATTTATTTTGCTCGTCAGCAACTGATTCTGGATGTCCTCAAGGCCTCTCAGCTTCTGGGATCATGGGGAATTGTGGTGTGTAGGGTGTATATAAGGCTATCAATCCCTGCTTCAAAGGACAATAGCCAAAAGCATACTGGTTCAAATGACAAAATAACTCCGAAGATAAAAGAGATGCAGGGTAAGCAGGGACAGGCATGTAGGGGGCCTCGAGAGTCTGAAGTGGTGGATAAAACTCCCTATATTAAAAGAAAGGAAGTGGGTGCTCTCCTCGGGATGGGAGTTGTGCCCCCGGGGGAGGAATCCCAGATGGAGGTGGGGCTCCCAGCCCCAGCGAAGGCTGAAACATGGTCGATTCCCCCTCTAAGGGACCCAAATTCACAGCAATTTAAATTATTGAGGTAGTTGATCACTCTCCATGCCCAGATTAGGGAGCTGAGTTATTCTCAGGGCCCAGAACCTGGTGCAAGGGATGTTAGGGGCGGTCTCTCACATCCAACTGAAAATCAGGGAACCTTCCAATCCCAGCATCTGGTTTTAGAGGTTAATGATGATAAGGATGGATCTCTTGCTACTGAGGAGATGCAAGGGATATTGGATTGCCAGGAGCTTTTAAAACCCCTAAACCCGCTTAGTTAGGATGGGTGGGATAAGAGTCTCCCCACTGATGCCATGTCTTCCCCTTCTATTAGACAACTCCTTAGCGAGCCTCCTAATTTGGAGGATATGCTGTCAGCCAACTTGGCCCATTTTGAGAATGGAGCAATTAGGCACGATGATCTGTCACCAGTTGAGACACAGGCTGGTTCCCAATGACCTCCAAGGATCTTGTTGCCTTCCCTTAAAATTTCATCATGGAATATTGCAGGCTGGAAAGTTAGGAAAGGGGATTTGAATTTTCTGAAACTTCTGAAGTCCCAGGACATAATTTTATTGTAGGAAACCTGGCTTTTGGTAGATGTAGTTTATCCTGACTTTGAGGTCTTTTGTTTTCCTGCAGTTAGTCAGTCTTCTAAAGGATGACCAAGTGGAGGATTGATGCTTATGATAGCATCTAAACTAGGGGCCACGGTTAATTTAATTAGTACAACTTATTCCTGGGCTCTCGCTTCCCTGGTCTCGATCCCGACAAGATGACATTTATTCTGGTGAATGTTTACTTTCCTCCTTCTCATCTCCTTTTTTTATGATACCATCCGGGCTGAGACTGGCGAATTTCTTAAACTTACTGAAGGTCAAGCACCCCACAGAAGGAATCCTGGTTGCAGGGGACTTCAATGCCCAAATGGGTTGAGATTTGCCCCCAGATAGTGAAGATGACTCCGAGGAGGGCCTGCCATTACTACTTTCCCTTTATAGAAGGTCCAGGGACTCGATTTCAAACGTAGCCTTAGAACATTTAAAATCCCTGGTCGAATTCCTGGACCTGACTATCTTGAATGGCCGTACGTATGGTGATCTGGAAGAGGAATTTGCATTCATTTACCATAATGACCTAAGCACTATTGATTATTTCATGGTCTCAAGCTGGGTTATTCCCTATATTGTAGATCCTAGTATAGGGACGGCTATTCTGACTGATCATCAGCCCATTTTACTGACTTTGGCTCTTTCTCTGGCAAAAGAGGTTGATGGAAGCTTTGAGAAAATTGAGGAATTGATTCCCAAGGAAGTGGGGGAAGGACTTCAATCAGAGTCTCAGCTGACTCTTACGGAAGGATAATATTGTTTCTCTTAAGAGGGATCTCTCCTATGGAGGGGAGGGGTCTGTGGAGACTTTTTATGCAATCATAGGAATGATACCGCCTCTTCTAACTAGATCTCCCCCAGCCCAGAGGTTGATGGAGAGACAGTCCCTGGGATGGTTTGATAAGATGTGCAGACTTGCAAGGGCCCAGCTCAGGAAGCTTGCCCGTAAAGTAAAGAGAGACCCATCTGAACTGGCTACATATTCTCAGGCTAGAAAGGACTACAAATTCCTACTTAAGTATCAAAACTTCAGTCACTATAAGGCAGCATGGGATTCCTTGGAGACGGCATTTAGGAAGAACAACCTAATGTCCTTTTGGAAGTGGATTAGGCAGGCATGGGCTTTAACCCCCGCTAGCACTGCAGGTGATATTTTGGCCTCAGTATGGGAAGGACACTTCCAGTCTCTTTATGCCGCACTGGATCCAAGCTGTGAACTTGAGATCGCACCTCTGAGTAATTTCCCAGTATGACCCCCTGTTCAACCGGAAGAATTGGAACAACATATTCTGCAGCTACGTTCAAATAAGGCCCCCAGGATAAATTTCATCCCCCTGAGCTCCTTAAGGTTGATGCTACATGGTGGGCAGAATTGCTAGCCCCCAGTATTTACTTACATTAATGAGTTTGGGCATTTTCCTGATAGCTGGAAAAAGAGTATTATTGTCCCAATATTTAAGAAAGGCCACGCAACAGGCCCATTTAATTACGGTCCTATTAGTTTATTATTAAGTATAATTGGGAAACTATACGCTAAATATCTACTTTCCCACCTGCAACAGTGGATTACCTCTGAAAATATTCTATCAAATGAACAGATACGCTTTTCCAAGGGCTCATCGACTCTGAATCATATTTTTACTTTAAACCAACTTATAACTAAATATGTACGAGCCAAATCGGGTGCTTCCCTGTATTTTTGTTTTGTGGATCTTAACTCCGTGTTTGATACTGTTTGCAGGGAGCGGTTATGGCAAAAACTAGGTCAATCTACCATCGGTCGTCGGCTACTGTTCCTGATGGTTTTGTTACATCGGGAGTTATCCCTGCAGGTCAGAGTTAACAGGAGGGGATTGCTCTCGCATGCAGTCCCAGTAGACAGAGGTGTTAGGCAGGGGTGTCTTCTGGCACCCATGCTGTTCATTTTATATATTGACAAGGTGGTGGAAATGCTTAGGGGTCCAGTGTACCATCCAGTTCATCTGACTAGTTTTACTTTATCCACATTGTTATATGCGGATGATGCGGTACTGATATCTCAGTCGCAGATCAGGCTGAGACGCCTAATGAGGGATTTCTGCT
The DNA here is from genome assembly GCA_003113815.1 of Sphenodon punctatus. Lineage (NCBI taxonomy): Eukaryota > Metazoa > Chordata > Lepidosauria > Sphenodontia > Sphenodontidae > Sphenodon > Sphenodon punctatus. The sequence goes on along the minus strand of QEPC01007559.1, from coordinate 5,713,690 downwards.
CCTATTGCCAGGCTGAACTTCTTATAGTTAATTATACCAAAACTAAGGTGATGGTGGTGGGCCCAGGGCATAAAAACCACCGCTGGTTCACATGAATGAACATGCCATTACTCATGTTGATCATTTCTAGTGGTAACATTAAGGGTAAAGTTCTAGGGGTAACTAGAATGGCAGCAGGGCCAGGAGTTTCATTAAGTCTAGGATAGAAGATCAGAAGCTTCAGTTGAGAGGTGAAGCTAAGTGGGGCAACGGATTGCTAGTCTCTACATTCTGTTTTCCCTTGACCTTAAGGGGACGGACTTTCTTGCAACCTTGGACACCAAGTTAAGAGTCCCATTCACTTTAGCTCGGTTCAATCTTTTCACCTCAGCGTTGACAATAGGTAGATACGTGGGTAAGCCATACAAGCTGAGGACATGCCAATTTTGTAAGCCGCCTAGAATCGAATCCATTGGTCATGTTATTCTGAATTGTTCTCTATACAATGATCTGCGAACCAGCTTGGTAGAACCTTTTATCAGTAAAATCCCTCCTTGCAGTCAGGAGGTTCTGCTTAAAGTCTCTTTTAGCAGATAGGGATGCCGACATCACAGAAAGAGTAGCTAAATTTTGTGCAGCTGCTCTGTGTGTGCAAGGTGCTCTCCTAGGGTGAGTCCAATTATGAAATGTATTTGTTACTAGACAATATTTAGCTTAGTTTTGTTTTTGTTTTTTTTATCATATTTGCCTATTTGTATCTGTATGGTATATGTGCACTGGAAGTGTTTGTTTAAGTGTATATTATGATGGCTGGCGCTTACATCATAATAAATTAATAATAATAATAATAATAATAATAATATCTTCAGTTCAGTATTTGGTTACTTCAGTATTTTGATACTTTATTCAGTTTTATCAAACCATGAGATGATAGTCCAAGGGTGAAAACAGACATGACGCTAACCACCCTTTAACCACCCTTGGTGGTCATTTATGCATGTTGCAGGGCTGCATAGGGCACCAATACAGCCCTGCAACATGCAGGGTGGTTAAAGGGTGGTTAGCGTCATGTCTGTTTTCACCCCAAGTTAGCCTTCACCAGGCACATTCCCGCATACCCATCCATTAGGTGTCCACCATGCGGCCTCCACATGGTCACCAGATGGCGCCGTTCTCAGCACAGTCCAGGGACATTGAAGTCCCATCATGTGGTCTAATGGGTGCCCACATGTTCACATCTCATCAATTATCCATGTCTGCCAGTACATAGAGTCCCACCTAGTGTGCCCGGCCAGTTGAGAGATGCACTAGAGATCTCCCTCCTCCCCCGCACCCGCTGCCCCACAGTCTCCCTCCCTCGCAGCATCTCTCTTCCTCCCGCCGCCTCCCAGTAGGTGGAAAGGGAGACTGCATGGGGGAGATCTCTAGTGAGCTGACAGGCAGCCTCAGGGAAGATCGCTAGCGTCACTGGTGCAAGCACATGAAATACGGGCAGGGGGCTGCCCATTTATTAGGCTGGATGTGCTAAGCGTGTGACTGGGAGCTGCGTGGGGGCTTCGCAGACCGAACACGAACTCCAGCGGGCTATCGTCTTGTTTAAACAACAGATTTGGGATTGAACCAGTTACACACAGAGCTTGGAGCATGCCTTGCTACCACATGAGCTAAAGGGACAAGCTCACAGATGCGCCTTGTATCTCGTACAGAGTAAGACAACTAATCTATGCCTCATGTGGATTACAGTAGCATATCGGTACCTTGAGAGAATCTGTTTCCAAGACTTTTATTGGGCTTGCATATGTTCCCTGCAACTAAAATGTACTCTGAATTTTTTGGTTGAAGGGTTCTGTATAAGTAACAAGTCATTGCATTTACATTACCACACTAGAATTCCATTGCTTTCTGATGCATGAGTCCAGACTGCCACTTCCAAAGTTCTAAAAAGCTTTCCATACTTTTAACAGGAAGTGCGCATCTGAGCCTTGCCCACATTGAAGTACATGGCCCTTAATTAAATATGCATTGTTAATCAAAATCAAAACTTTTAAACCTTAAACAACAGATAAATAGATTTGTTCCTTTAAAGGACATAATTCAAAATAGAAGCTAGAGATTCTTAGTTGTGGAAAACCACTTTTTTTCCCTAGAGGTGGAGGCACTTTTAAAGTGTGCTCTTTCACAATAAAGGAAACCTAATAGGGAAAAACTGGAATTGTGTCCCTGGACACCTGCTTTTTTCCAGGAGGTGTGGCCTGAAAATTGGTGTGGAAATGGTTCTTCTCTTCCTCTTCTGTTTTTTTAAATGTAGGGATTCATGGAGTAGAACCTAATTAAATACGGAGTGTCGTGCTTTGAGATGTCGAAGGTGGAAGATGTCGAATGGACACTTTAATTATTTAAGAATCTCACTTCTCATTTTGTCTTATTTTTTCTGGTGACTTCTTTGAAGGACAAGAGAATGCAAGTGTTTTTTTCATAACTGAAGAACAGGGAGTGTTAAATCTTCAGCAAAGATACAGCCAAACTCTACTATAACAAACCCTGCTTATAATGAACCCCTGTTTATAATAGCCCCAACTTCAAAAACTGTTTCTATCATTTGTATATCATCAAACCCTGTTACAATGAACACACTAATATAGTTAACTTTTTTTCTGATCTCTTGAGCGTTCACTATGCTCAGTTTATACCGTATCTTTCTTCCAACTGCCAGGTTTTTGAGCTGAAGCATTAACAAAAGGCAAAGGCTGTACTAAGAAGCACCTCCATTCTTGTATTTGCTCTGTACTTGTGATGTCAGAGTCTTAGCAGTTTCCCAGTTGTTTTCTAAGAAGAATCAGGTAGAAAATCTACAGAAAAAACAGGCAGGAAGGAACATTTTTATTTAAGAATAGATAATTAAGTTTCTTTTTTATATATCTCAAAGAAACAGAACAAAAGGGTAAAGACCAATTCTGTTTTATATTACAGATCATTTGTCAAACACTTTTATTTATGCCTAGTAAAACACTTTTATTTATACCTAGAGCTGTAAAAATATGCTTGCTCCCGGAGACTAATATATTTTTTTAGCTGGCAAGTGGATTTTTATTTCCATGTCCAGGATTACCCCCGTCCTGTCTCCCAGGACTTCTGCTCCCTGCTGATCATCTCCCACCCCCCACCACCTGCATTGCAAATCACAGCAGGAGGCTTTCGGTGCAAGCAGAATGCATTGTTCCATCTCATCCCAAACAGCTGATGGGTGAGGAAACAGGAGTGTCCCCTTCCATTGCAATCTGGTTGAATAGGTTTCTGTGTCTGGCTGGTATGCCTTGAGCCATATGTGCATCTGTTATAGATGTTTCACTGCTATGGACGATTCAGTAGTGGAACACATGAACAAAACATTGTGGCTTATCCAAGGTACATGCATGCACCAAGTGTATGGAGTACACACATTCACCAAGCACAGAATGTGCACACACCGTGTGCATGGTATGCATGCAATCCACATGGTACGTACACAGAGCATTCACGTCCTGTGCTTAGTGAGTGCATATACGCACAGTGCATGCATGCAACTTGGGGAGGGCCATAGATGGGGCAAAATCCAAAGGTGAAATACAATTGACTTCAATTTTAAAATTGTTTCGAAGAACGCTCAATGTGATCAAAGCTGTTTCTTAGATTCCCGACCCCGCAGACGCTCTCAGCAATTTCCTGACTCTGTTTTGTTTCCAAACAGGAAAAGCCAACAACAATGTACAGTGGGATGAGGACTCCGTAGAATACATGCCAGCCAACCCAGTCAGGATCGTATTTGTCTTGGTTATTCATGGCAGAGCCTCTCGGCAGCTCCAGCGCATGTTTAAGGCTATTTACCATAAAGACCATTTTTATTACATTCATGTTGACAAGGTAATATATCACTGGTTATAAATTGCCTGTCTCGCCATCTGACAATTGGCCCATCTGTGTCACCTTCTCCATCATCTCTCTTTATCTCTGCCACGTACTCTGTGTGTCACTTCTTGTTTGTTTATTTTGTTCCATCCGTTTCATGTTTTGTGCCCTTCCTCCTCCCTTCCATGACTGCCTTTGCCTCTGCCCATGTCCGTCCATCATATGTTTTGTAACAATAACTGATAAGTCATTACAGGCTTGGGTGCACATTTAAAATGGCATCAGGACTTCCCAGGAGAGACGGAAAGGAATAAAACAAAGGGGGCTCTTGACACTTTTCAAATGAGCTTGCAATGAATGAAGGGATGTGCTGTTTAGCAGGACCCAGAGAGGGGGGAAAAATACTAACATTTGTTCCATTTCATTAGCAGTGCATCTTCTAGATAAAGTCCCAAAGCCCAGATCCTGGACAGGGCTCTCTCTATATTTAAAGCAGTTTTATTTACCTTAAACTGACTGCAGACCAAAATCAATGGAGCTAAATCTAGTGGCTTTTTGTTTGTTTGTTTGTTTGTTTGTTTAATTTATTTTTAAAAGTCCAGTTGGGTATAGAAAACGTAGGCAGGACAATCCTGCACCATTAATGCCAATGAGAATTCAACCATTGACTTCAGTGGATGGAAGAATGCACTATCTTTGTGTGTGAGGGAAGTAATTTCATTTTACAAACTGTTCAGTGTCTTACTTTCTTCTCTTATCTAGCGCTCCAATTACCTATACAGACAAGTGCTCCAGTTTGCCAACCACTACCCTAATGTGAGAGTCACTTCCTGGCGAATGGCAACTATCTGGGGAGGAGCAAGCCTTCTATCCACGTACCTTCAAAGTATGAGGGATTTAATGGAGATGAATGACTGGCCATGGGATTTTTTCATTAACCTGAGTGCTGCTGACTACCCTATCAGGTACGGTGATGACCCCTGTTCAAATCTCTGTTTTTCCTTCATAAATCAAATGAATTGTTGTTAGCAATACAGGCCAAGCTGCTTCTGAGCTCGGGACAGAGCAGTATTCAGCCAGGACACAAGTTCTTTCAATCCCCTTGCAGAAGGCTCCTCTCACTGAGGCCTCCTGTGATGTAGAGTCTCCATATTTCATAAAGAAAAACATGCTTCATAGGGTGTTTTTAAACAAGATGCTACCACAAATGACCACTCAGGTGCCACTCATCCAACAGCCCATTTGAAGGTGGTGTGGGGAATGCACACTCCCTTGAGCCACTCAGCACCCACCCATTCACAGCACACTGCCAAGAAATCCAGAGTGCGCCGTGTTGCAAAAAAAGTGCGTGGTGATGGACACCCACGAATCCATGCCCGTATGAACTGGGGCGGTCACCCACACCAGCAGACAGGTCCCCTGCTCATAGGTACTGTGGGCAGGGGACACGGACTTTACAAGTCACAGGAACTAGTTACGAATGCTGGGGAGTCTGATTCCCCTGTGTTCATGCCCAGGACATGTCAATTTCAAAGGCCAGCCCAATGCGCTTCCCCCCTCTCCCTGTGGCCCATGGCAGAGGAAGGGGGAGGCAGCTGCAACAGTAGCCACATGGCAGCTGCCTGTTAGAATCACTCCCCACGCACTCCACCTGTGTGGCTATTCTACAGCTGTGCCACTCAGTGGGCATGGACACACACACATACCAGCCTTGCTCAGTTAAAAACACCCATACTCACTGATTCAGCACTTTTCCTCCCAAGATGTGATGATAGCTTGTGTGTTCACACTCCTGCTTACACCTGACTCTAACTAGCATAAACAATGCATAGGGAAAGCATGGGGAGGCGGTGGAGGAATTTCTGTCAGTGACAGTGATGGGAGACCATCTACGAGCCCCACTGCTGCATCTCTGGGCAGGCCCCACTGTTTCCGCTGCTCCAATGTTGTCCTGGAGGCATTGGGGGGGTGGAGCTCATCCAAAGAGAAAGGGAGATGGGCATCAGCATTCCCTTCATGAAGCCTTTTCTTCCCAAAGAGAGAGAGCAAGACAAGAGATTGATTGGCCGCATTTCAGTTACTGATCTACCAGGCTGCCAGCACCAGCCCCTCCAAGAGACAGCTCTTCCAAGGGCAGACATTGTGGTTCCCAGATCAGGAGTGGGATTTAACAGGGAGCCCCAGCCCCCAAAGCAGTTAGTGTTAATGTGCCACCCCTGCTAACTAGGTAGGTGAGGTATGCTGGCGTCTGACTCTGTAACCAAAGAAGTTGGTGGTGTTGTCTTGGATTATTATTTTATTTCCAAGAAAGGGATCATTCCAAAGAGAGATGAATTAAATACTAGTCAGCTCTTTAGACCTGCAAACAAACCTCATACTTTGAAGACATTCCTCTCTCCCAGAGCTCTGACAAAAGTTTGACTTTACCGTAAATCGTATAGGTGTGAACACAGACTCAAGGAAAGAGATGTTCTTTGTTTTGGGGGGAGTATCTAAGTTTTCTATGCAGGGTAACGATAGCAGAAGTGGCAAATAAGTCTCTAGGAGTCGATTATTTATTCAGAACCAGCTGTTACCCAGATAACTTTATTCAGATGGCATCAGGCATGGAAGTTCATGCATTAGCTCATGACAGGGCTTTTGATTTTTAAGTGAAAATGTTCTCTCTGGATGTACATAACTCAAATCATGCCCCACAGCTTCTTTCAGTACGGTTTACTACATTCTGCAAAAATAGATACTGCAACGAACAAAAAAAGTACTTAAGAGTTATTTTTAGTCTTCAAAAATTATCAAGAACAGGAAATTTCCTGACAACTGTTACCACCTGGAATTTTGTGGAAAGGAATTAAGGGGAAATATCTTTTCTGAGGAATTTTTTCTAATGACTGATCATCAATCATCATCCGTCATCATCATAGTATCAGTATTGTTTCTGTCATGCTATCATAGCCTTTCACCTTGAAAACTTCCAAAGAACTTCCCAAATTATGACCCATTCCTTCTAGTAATCTCCTTCATACACACAACACTCTTTCCCCTTTTAAACTTCTTGTTTTAAACATTCCATAATCTCTGATTGCTTTGTCGTGTAACAAGGCATTCACACAACAGCTGATTTCCCTGCATTTCAGTGAGGTGACAGAGAACAATCAAATGAAAAGGAGTTCACACTCTGAACAGTGCTCAGGATGTGGGTTTGTGTCACTACCCACTCTCAGAGAATGTTGTCTTTTGTCTGAATGAGTCCTCAGGCAGGCACTACACAGTGAAAAGCATCCATTCACGTGCTAACTGTGGTCAATAAGAATATTTGCCTCAGTAACGATTAGCGAAAGCTGGGTAAGGGATTGAAGATTAGGCCTCGTATACACCTACTGCTGTACTCTATGGAGATGAGCATCAGACAGGAAGAGACTTGAAAGACTGGCACCTGTAAAGATTGTAGTTTAGTCAGAACACTGCCCTTTGAAACAGAAGCTACTGATTTGTAACGGTGGATGTAACAGGGTTACAGACTCCTCCAGGATCAGGACTCTGTGTGGGGCCTGGATCTGGATCCTGGCCCTTTAAGGAAACTTGGGCTTTGGGCAGTAATGAGGCACCTGACACTCACCTGGGCTCCACTTGCAGGAGACTTGAGCCAGAGGCTCAGTGGATTGTGGAGAAACAGTGGAGTGAGAGCTGAGAGATGAGAACTGGAGCAAACAGCAATATTATTATTATTATTATTATTATTATAAACCTTTATATAGCACCAGTCATGTGCCTGGCACTGTACAGAACATAGAAATAGACGCGGTCCCTGCCTGTGGCTTACAATCTAAAAGACAAGGAGGGGGAGACAGGAAGAGGGGACAGTGGGAGAGGCAGGGGAGAAGACAAACAAACATTCAGGCAGATGCGAAGTCCCAGGTGCGTGTGCTTGGCTTGGTTACAATCAGGTTGGTTGCAGCAGTCTACAGAGGAGGGCAGACAGTAAGTATATGGGGAACGACTAGCAGGCATTGGGAAAGTCGGCGAGGAAAAAGTGGGTCTTGAGGAGGGATTTGAAGAAGCAGAGGGAGGGGGCAAGGTGGATGTAGGTAGGGAGGAAGTTCCAGGCATGGGGGGCAGCGAGGGAAAAGGGTCGGAGGCGGTTAGGTGAGCAGGAGAAATGAGGGAGAGTAAGGGAGGGGACAGAGGAAGAGCGGAGAGCACGTGCAGGAGTGTGTGGGGAGATTAGGTCCGAGAGGTAAGGGGGAGCTTGGTTGTGGAGTGTTTTGAACATGAATACCAGGAGTTTAAACAGGATAC
>QEPC01007559.1:5681922-5703888 GCA_003113815.1 Sphenodon punctatus | reverse complement strand
GGCAAGAGAGTCACGGGTTGAGGAGAGAGAGGTGTTGAGAGCGGAGATGGCAGAGTCGGGAGGAGGAGGAGAAAACGGAGGGGAGGTGGGGGGATAGAGAGGAGGCAGACTCCATGGGGGTAATGGCCTGCATATTGCAGAAGGGGCGCGGAGAGGGGGAGGAGGAGGGGGTTGGTGGGAGAGGCTGAAGGAGACGAGGAAGTGATCAGAATTATGGCAGGGATCAAAGGAGAAGTCAGCAATAGAGCAATTTCGTGAGAAGATGAGGTTGAGGGAGTGGCCGTCGGTGTGGGTGGGGGAATTGGTCCAGAGTCGGAGATCAAAGGAGGAGGTCAGGGAGAGAAAGCAGGAGATAGAAGGCATGGAAGACATCAGGTGGAACTGTGCTGATAAAGCCAGGGAATAGGCTTGGCTGGACTAAAAGTAAACCAAACCAGGTACCTCATGCTTGTTAGAGAAGCCCTGTACACAGGAGCCTTGGGAACAGCCTACGGGAGGTGGAGGCCGGTAGATACAGCCAGTAAACCAAGTCTAGTCCTGTTAAGGTTCTTGGAGGAAGAGTAAGTGTGACTTGAGCTAATTCCCCAAAGAGACTTGCTGAGGGGCGCCATCGGGGAGGATTGCGCCCTGCCGCTTCTACAGTGGTTCTGATGCTGAACTTTTTCTATGGCCTTAGGAAGACATTTGAGAATTTTAACTTATTATTCCCAGCTGCAAAAGTGGAGATGATAATACTGCCCCACCTGCATCTCTCTCTTGTTTGCGAGGATTAAATTGTTAATTCATTTTCAATACAAGGAATATGATATGGGTGCTAAGCAGGTATTCGATGGAAGGCAGAGCATGCTAATGGTCAGTGTTAAGGACAGGGGAAATTTATTAATATTAGGGATGGGGAACTACGTCCCTCCTGCAGGCCATTTTGAAAACTAATATTAGCTCTGTGGACCAGATAGGCATTGGTGTGGGGGTGCTTGCAATGTGTGCTCAAGATGGGGAAGGTAGGGGAGGGGACAAATCATAGATCTGTCCTTGAACAAACACCCTCATCTCTGCTCTCTTCCCCTGAGCTCACAGCCCTTAAGCCTCCCTCAGCGCTTTAGGGAAAGGGCCAGATCCATACATTGGAAACGAGCCAAATGACAAAACAACCATGAGCTACATTTAGCCCTCTGGTTTAGGGTATGGGTTTTAGAGAGTTGAAGTGTGAGAGAAACTAATGACAAAATAGTTCAGACCAAACCTTTTCTTCGACCAGCTTGCTACGGCCGAGAGTGTGGAAGATTTAGTGCTACACATAGCCCTTCCTCGGGCAGGAAGAAGAAATTTGGACAAAGGACACTAAAACAAGATAGCAGTTTCCCTGGAGCTGCCTAGGGCCAGTTGGATGCGACTCAGATTAAATACTTGAAACCAGAAGAGGCTGTATAATTAAGCCTTGACACTGCAGAAAGTAAAGGAAGCTGCAATACTGGACAAAGGTGACCAATTATAGCACCAAGTGTAGCAACTTGATCCCTCCCCAGTCATGGCACCTGCCTTCCACAACAGCACTCACCACAGAGCAGAACTGGGGTCATGAAAGAGGGTGGAAGAGAAGCAGAGTGGTAATGTCAAGCCGCAATCCTTGCTGCCGCTAGTCTTCCACCCCACTGCAATTGGTGCATCAAAGAAATGGCACGTTCTTGGATCGAAACAGGGAAACCATTCTTCCCAGCTCAGCACAGCTGAGCCAACTGCGAGCTCTCTCTCAGCTGCTCCCTACTTCTGGTCCAGTGCAAAACCTGGGATAGACTAGTCAGGGTCCATCATTAATAACTACGATTATTATTACATACTGGCTAGGATCATGGAATGGATATTTCATAAACACAGCAACCTGATCCAAGGCCTTGTGCACACAAAGCTCCTAACGCCCTTCTCCTCCTAATATTCCTGTGCCCACAAGGGGCAAGAAGAGCGACAGCCATTTTGTACTCCGTGTACAACAGGTACTGTATCAAAACCCACAATACTAGCTGTGGTGCCAGAGCCCTTAGGGAGTCTCATAGGTAGAGACTTAGCCTTAGGTGCAGACGCAGGTGGATCTTGAAGTCTTCAAACAGGAAATAAGAGAGGCTAGGGAGAGAAAGAACTAAGGACTAGGGTCTGGGATTTTAATGGCAGCGCCATACTGGCTGAGCGGTCTGTTCTACGATATCTGCTTTGTTGTACTATTCTTAGATCCCTTTGTAGGAAGTTGAAATGGAGGGACAAATCTGTCCAGAGTTTTTGTACATATGGCTGTAACTTGTCCCATAATGCATTGCTCAAAATTCGGCCTGCCAATTACTAATGAAATCACAATTACAGTATGGTATGAGTCACCATTTTCTCCGCAATAATTAAAGCACAATTTACTGTGACCAGTTTACTATGACCAGGTATATGGTGGAAATTGCAGTAGCATTTTCAGAGAAGTCTCGATGCTCCCTCATTGCATGTTTTGAAACCACACGTCGGATGCCCCATTCTAGTTTGTTGGTCTGAAGTTCCACAATCCCTGTCTGCCAAACTACTTCCAGAAATTCTGAAAAGGTTGTCTCGATAAAACACTCTTTTCCTTACATTTACTCCTTTAACGACAGTAAGAGAGAGGTGTCTTTTTAAAGAAAACTCCCAGGCATAATGGTGGAGCTGTAAAGCCTGCAAAACTCTACCCCATCAAAAATACATGTAAGTGTTTTTCATTTCCAAAGTGAATTTGCTTGAAGTTTTAATTGTCTTTTTGGTCTTTGGACAGACGGTACCTTTCCGTAAACCATGTAGGAAGCCCAAAATTATTTCAGCACATTGCAAAGAAGAGATTGGTTTTTGTTGTTTTTTCTTCCTTTTATGCAGCATAGTGTTGTGATTTGGTGGATAATGGGCTAACAGCAGTTTACACTTCTCCCGCTGCTTAGTCACGTTGCAATGGTTTCTGTTAGGTTTCCCAGCATAGGAACATATGAATTTTGTGGATTAATCATTTGCATCCAGGGCAGCTCTACTTTAGGCTCCTCTCTTCCCATCTGCCATCCCATCTGCAACGATAAAACCCCTACTACTTCCCTTCTGATGGATACACGCATAGCCAATGCTGTGAGACAACACAACACTTTCTGCAGAGCTGGGTCAGCACCAAATTTATCTGCATGGTAGCCCGGTATCATCACGCTTGTTAGCAGCTATGTTTTATTCCTCCAGTTGAAGAATGCACTGTCTTCCCTTGGCAAAACTGCACAATTTACTATGACCAGTTTTCTTCATAACAGCTGGCATGACACAATCCTCCAAAAACAATCCCCCTTCCTTAGGCTTGTTTTTTATTATTCCTTATTGTTTGTATATCACTTCCACTGTTCAGAGTCCTTTACAGTCCTTACCTAGATCATTCTTGCAATAACCTTGTGAGGTAGGTCATTAATGTTCCCATTTTACAGATGGGGAACTGAGGCTGAGAGATAGTGACTTGCCAAAGTCCACCCACATACCTAAGATGGGACCTGAACCCAGTTTGACTTGGACCTAGGAAAACACCTTATCCAGTAGGCTACACTCAGTTGTACCTACTTACTCTTTCTCATCTACCACCAGAACAAGGGAACCTTCCATTAACCGAGCGGTGGTTCAATTATTTTCCTGCAGGCCATTAATATTTGGTAGTGATGGGACATTGGATTGAAAATCGGGATCGTTTCTGAACCAAAGTGACCAGACTTCAAATGGGATTTTGTATTGTATTGTTTGGAATCCGTTCCAATCTGAGCAATACAGGCCTAAATCCAATGTCTGCCCCCAGGTCTGCCTTCCCCGGACCCCTGTCCAGCCTGGGCACTGGGGGAACAGGGATCCGGGGGAGGCAGAGCTGGTGTTAGAGGGTCTGCACAGTAATGAGGAAGGGGGTAGCTGCTTTACTTTTTTCCCTAGGCACCGGAGTCCAGACCAGCTTCCATTTTCCACAATGGTGCTGACACTGCCGGCACCATTTTTGAAAATGACTGTGCATGCGCAGAATGGCCATGACAACCATTTTGTGCATACACAGTGGTTTTCTTCGGTATTTTCTTCTTCCCAGCACGGCCCTGACAAGGCTGTGCTGGGGGCTGCAGGCTGCTGGTTCAGACTGCAGAGCCACCTGATAAGTAAATCAACTACTCCCACTCTCCCCACCCCTGCGCAGCCCCTAAAGCCCCCAGTTCTGCCTCCTCCCCCCCCCCCACTGTTGTGGTAGGCGCTGGGGCAGGTGACCACAGGTAAGGGTGTGGGGGAGGTGAGCGCTGGGCAGAGGTCTGAAGGAGGCAGAGATGGGGGCAGGATAGGTTTGGCACGCAGAAGCTGAAAGCTCCTTGGAGCAGTGATCCCTGTCAGGGGAATCTGAACCTTTTGGGATCGTATTGGATTGCTTCATATCAGTACGATTCATCCAAAATTGGACAAATAGTTTTGATCCGATTCCAATCTTCCCATCCCTAATATCTGATGACCTATTCAGAATGTTTTCATTGCCCCATTTCTTTTGGTAAATGTCAGTGTTCCCTCAAGCCTCTATACAAAAGTCAGGGACCAACTGAACTATTCTCTTATTCCTAATAATGACCCTTCCAGTCAGAAGTTAGGTCAGTACTTTCCCTCTCTGTGAAGTATCCTTTGTATGGACAGAATTTGTCTAGGATATGAATATGGTACCTTTTACAACCATGACAGTCAATAAGAAATAAAAGAAACCAACACTTCCTTTTGTTTATTTTTCATTACCAGCGTCGCAACACAGCCTAAAAGTTTTTTCCATCAGGAGCCTCTCTTTTATCAGAACCCACTAGGGAAGAAATTGATGTCTCAAACTTCTTATTTTACATGTCTGCTTATTTGCATTATTTATTGCCCCAGACAAACAGTGTCAGACAGTCAACCTTATGCTCGGGGACTGAAATTCTATTCCTGACAAGATAAACTACAGCCGAGCACCTATTGTCGTTGAATGTTTAATGCAGATTACAGGAGTCCCTGGATAATGTACCAGGTGAAGTGTGGTGCCACACAGGTTAAGAAAGCGCCCACACAAGTTTTGTGAGACTACTTTAACAGTAAGGCTGAAACTGGAATGAATAGGTGTGCTCTGATTTGGGGAATCAAATTTTAGTTCTGATTTCCTATTATTAACACAGTGCTTGAATTAAAACTTTGCGTAATTTGCCAGAGTCCGACTGTTACTGCAGTTACTTAGCTTAAAAGCCAACCACTCAAAGTAAATGTTTGACTTTATTAAATCAGCCAATTAAGCCAGGACAAGAATTCAAAGCCATGGCAAGAATTTTATTTCTATTTCTCTTATTTGTGGAAGGGGACACCAGCACTTGTACAGTCATGCTTTTTACATTCATGTTCATCTTTCAAATAATATTTAAGCCAGGGGTGGGAAACCTTTTCGCTTCTGAAAGCCACTTTTATATTTGGTAAAAGCCCATGGTCCAGAGATAGGGGTTTTGCTGGGATGAGAGGGAGGATTGAGGAAGCATGCTCGTGGGGAGAAGCACACTTAGGGGAGGAGAAAGGAATAGAGGAACTGAACAGGAACATAGGTAGGTATGGATCCTGGTGCAAAAGATGGGGAAAGCCCTACTAGGGGCACTCCACACCAGTTTGCATATGCACTAGGGCTGCACCAAATAGACGATCAGAGTACTCACGAGGATTTCCGAGGTTCCGAGGACTGGGTCCTCAGTCAGAACTTGAAACTTTTTCCGAGGACCAAGAAATCAGAACTCCAGAGCTCTGAAATCCTCAGAATCACAAGAAAACCCCAAAAGGACAAAAGCCAGCAGTAACCACAGCATGGCCCAGCAGTAGTGCACCAACTTTAAAATATTATGCCAGCCAAGCAGGCATAATACCCACAATAAACCAGACATGCCCCCCCCCCAAAAAAGTATCCATCCACTGCACTGTTATGCCCACAGATGTACGGCAAGCCCCCTCCCCACACACCGTAAATTTTACCAGAAAGTATCACCCCTGTTCCCTAGCTAGTCACATCTTGGCAAAGTTGAACACAAAGTACAGTGTCCAAAAAAACCACAGCAAAAGTGATTCCTCTCTGGCCTCTGTGGTGTCAATAAGCAGTGCAAGCAACACCCACTTTAAAGTATATTAATTATTAAGCATGGTAGCACTGGCAATCCCCAGCATTGCCCCTATGGAGCCCAGGCCAGGGGAAGTGGAGCAAGGTAGACCTCTCCGGCCTCCATGGTGCCAAGCAGTGCAACCGGCAGACAGCAGTGGCACCCACTTATTTTTTTAAAAAGTCATGGTGGCTAAGTAACCCCCAGCATTGCCCCTATGGACAGGACAGCCCCCCACCCCCCTTTACAGATCAGCAGTGTAGCACACAGCCAAATTCACCCAAGAGAATGGGAAATGGCCATACGGACACTTTTATTTTACCCCTGCGAGCCAATCAAAAACTGTCCTGTGGCTTGTCCATCACCTGTCCCCTTCCATACCCTCCTGCCTCCCAAATATGGCACTAGGTTTCGTTTCCTAACTCAGAGAAGCTAGGGTCGACCATCTGGGTCATTGAGGTCACATGCACAATGTGACCTCCCTCACTCGATCGAGGGTTCCGAAGGGTTCAGACGTTTCCAGGGACTGGCCATGGTCCTCAGTACTTCGGAACTTGGACATTTGGAACTGGGGTCTGTAATTTCTGGTGAATTCCGAACAAAAATGAGTACTGAGTTTCAGCTCTGATATGCACTCGACATGCATGTGGGTCCCCCAGGCTCATGAGACTTGGTGCAGCTGCACCTATTATAGCTACACCTCTGGCACTGAAGGAGCATGCTCAGGGAAAAGCAGCAGAGATGAGGGTGCAATGTGTATGCAGAGAGGTGGTGGTGCAGAGATGTATGCTCAAAGGCAGTGGGTGGATATGTGGTTTGAATTCATGAATTGGAAAGAGGCCCTGTAACAAAGGCCCTGGGCCGTATTTGTCCCACAGGCTTGAAGTTTCTCTCTCTCTCTCTCTCTCTCTCTCTCTCTCTCTCTCTCTCACACTCACACTCACACTCACACTCACACTCACACTCACACCCATCTAGCTGATTGCATCTAGTGGAGAATTAAGTCGTGGGAGTAGTTCAGAGCAGTCACAAGAAGAAAGTTTTTATTGCACATGGTCCATATTGCAAGCTTCATGCTATTTTGGATTGTGAATTCACTTGAGCAAGAAATGTTGGCTATTTTAAGTTTGTAGAGTGTCCCACACAGCGGGGCCCTGAGGACAAGAGTGGCTGCCCTAGTCATTTTTATAATTTGTTAAACAAATAACTTGTGAATATTTATATTGTACAAAAAACATTTGTTATGTCTTGAATGAGGAGACCAGATGTGCATTGTGGAACACAGGCTGAATCAGTATGACCATTGTGGGGCGTGGTTCACACTGATACCATGTGGAATAGTCTCCAAAGTGAGATGTTTAAAAATGGAGTAGGTGAAAGCACGGATAACATACTGGGAGGATGCCTATATTTAGACACTGAAATTTCATACAGCCATAAAAATGTCTTCAATGCTATGCGTTTCCAAACTTTGCACTCAGCCATTACAGAGGGACTAGATACAAGGGTATTCCCTATAATGATAGAATCTGCCCTTGCTGTGCTCAGGCAATTAAAGTTCTACCACATATTTTATTCAATTGCCCTCAACATGGGAAATATAGGGAAAGGCTATTCAGGAATATAGGAGGGCTTAGAGAGGCATCAGAATTAAAGATCCCTGATATATTTATTGATGGATGGGAGTGTGAAGACTACTAAGGAGGTGGCCCTTTTCTGAGAGGCAATTGAAAAGGAGAGAGCGTGTTTGATTAGAGAACAGCATTGACTAGTGGAGCTCCCATTTTGGAATTGGTAAGGCAAACTATACAGTACATTGACTGTTAAGTAATACCAGATTGGTCCCAAGTGGTTTTTTTGGAAACTAAATAATTATCCTTTTTTAACTGTTACCTGGGAATCATTAATTGTGTATTTATATGTTTGATTCCCCTGTTTTATCTTTATTTTGTTGAATTTTTTCTTGTGTATTTTATAATTTTTTTGCAATGACCTGTGGGTCGAGTCAAATAAAAGGTTGTTATGACTAATAACATACTGAACTTGCCTTGTTCTAGGTGATAGATGCTGAAGTCAATGGGCGTTGTCCCATCAGGACAAGACTAATACACAGGGAATAATTTTATATTGGGCAGGATGGTCTACAACATGCCTTGCTAGTTTGTCCCATTCTATTATGATATCTATAATTCTATTAAACACTGTCTTCCTTACTTATATGTAGTTCGTACTCATGTCAAAGAGTAAGGCCCAGTGTTTTCAAGAGATTTTGTCTCTAACCAACCAGTTAGTTAAAAAAAAAAGGGTAAACCCGTTTAGGCCGCTTTGGCCCGGGACCCAGCGGCACATCTTTTGCGACTCCACCAGATCTTGGCCCGTTTCTGCCCCAGGGTGGGTGGGCAGCTAGCCTGGGTTGTGTCCTCAGAAAATCTCCAAGGTCACAACCCGAGCTAAGGGCCGCCAATGCAGGCTAGCATGTCTGTGCAGCCCTGCCATACACACCCACGGTCGGGGCCACCATGGCTCTCCATCATGTAAGGGGGTGGGGTGCTAGGAACAGGACACAGGCGGGGCTGACCACACGTTTGTTGTGCTCCAAGCCCTATCCAGGCTGTGTGGTTGGCGGGACAGCTCTCTGGCCACAGGCATGCATGTCCAGTGTTCAAATTGGCTTCAGTTTCCCAAGCCAGGGAGCCCCTACACTGGCCGCATGTCTGTTTTTACCCACAGTCTAAGAATGTTTCTTTAAATTGTTAGATGTTTTGATATCTAAGTAATTTGCATTTATATAGCATCTTTCATCCAAGGATCTTAAACCACTTAAAACATTAACAAAGCCCGGCCACATCCGGTTTAATAGCTTGGTACACAAACGCACAAGTTTAAATAGTTCTCCCAAACCCAACTAACTAGTCATTGAAAGACCTGGATATAAGGCCATGTGCCTTGCTCCCACCCAGTCCCCTGCTCTGTCCACTTCTGATCAGTAGTTAATTCATAGTTATACATTTTTGCAATCAGCAAAACGTTGTCTGAACTAGCATGAGATTTTTGCTATAATGGCCAGTCTACCAATAACAGAAAGGAGGCCGTCTTCCCTCAGCTACCCCCTGTGAGGGACTCTTTTATCTCTTATCGTTTAGTTACACAACTACATTTTATTATTTCAAATTGCCAAGCCCTAGGAACTGCTTCGTAGTGTTCCCTTGGGGAGGATAAGAAAATAAAACTTAAAACAGAACAGCAATGAGAAAAGTGGTTATTTATATTTACAGTCCCTCTCATCTGCGAGTAGCTCAGTGGAGAAACAGACTGAGCGCTCTAGACCAGACAAGCTTAGGCCATGAAACTGGTCCTGGAAACCAAGCAGCTTTCCAAGCAGAACTGTTTAGGTGCGGCGCACACCAGTTTACGCAGCCTATTGTTGAGCGAAGACTCTTTTGTGGCTCAGGGTTAAGGAAGGGAAAGCAGCTCTGCGGGGTCTTTCTGTTGTAATTGAGAACATTTGTGTAAGGGATTGTCTGGGATGTGGGCAAACATGCAGGACTGGGTCCAGAAACAGAGACAGGAACAGGACTGAAAGGCAGGCACAGGCTCAAGGACAGAAACGGGTCCAGGCAAACAGGCTCAAGAACAGACAGGAATAGGTTCAGGAAAGACAGGAACAGGCACAGATCAGGAACAAGGTTCCACAGGACAGAGAGGGTCATAGTAGGAAGGAACAGACATAGGAAAGTATTATTTCACCCAGCTTTCCTGTTCCTGCTGGGCACACTTTTATACAGCCAGCCAATCAGCTGGCTGGGGTGTGTGGGATTGGTATAGCTGTAACAAGGAGTCTACAAGACAGACTCTGGGCCAAAGTTAAAGCATGTGTGTGGTGCAGTGGAGTTGGCCAGTGGCCACTGCCTTAGAACTCCAAAGATGTTGGTTCCAGGTTCCTTACAATGTATTCCTAGCAGCAACAGAAATTCTCAATATCCACATTTCAAGGTTTGTCATGGCAGATTTTGCAAAATATTGCCAGTGTGGTGTAGTGGCTAAGTGCACAGTATCTTGCCTGGGAGGTAGGGAGAGGCCCCGGTTCAAGTCTCTCCTTAGTCATAAACTCACTGGGTGATCTTGGGCCAGTCACAATATTCTCTTAGCCTAACCTACCTCACAGGTTTACTGTGAGAATTAAAAGTTGTGTTAAATTGTTCTATGTAAAGCACTCTGAGTGCCATGGCAGGGGGGGGCGCGATATATAAAATAATAACAACTCATAAATGCAACAAAGACTTGCATTGAAATTTTGTTTACTAATGCAGTTTTAATCCAATTCTTCTTGAGCCCAAAGAGTGTAAACATAATGACCTCGTAATTAAGAGTTAAGCCTTGTCTGCCTTTGCCTGCATCCATTTTGATTTCACTTAGTGTTTTGCCCTTCTTACCTCTTCTTGCAGAGACTCAGGGTGATTTCAGACGTTACGGGGCCCTTTGGCCCCGTACCGAAACCACCGGCTTCGTTCCCCGCAGGGGTCACCCCGTAATGCCACAACAGACGTGCCGGGGGGATCCGGGCGGGGAAAGTGGGAGGGGCCGGGGCCGCACGGCGCAACGTGCGGCCGCACGGCCCCATCCCCTCCACGCACCCCGCTGCCCGCCCTCCGAGGAGGCGGGCGGGCGGCGGGGCCATTGCGGCCGCCGCATCGGGCCGGAAGCGCCGTGGCCCGGGATCCCGCCGGGGATCCCGGGCCGTGGCGCGCAGCCAGACGTGACTTTTCGTTGGTCCCGGCCCNCTTCCCCCGGCTAGCCCGGGAAGCGTGGTTCAAACAGACCCCATGTGGGGATTCACCGTGGCGAACATCTGGCGCCCCGCAAACAGACGTTCGAGACACGGTGACCACAGGTGGGTATTCACCGTGGTTCACCGTGATCTCGTAACGTCTGAAGACACCCTCATACTCTAGTGTTGCCATCTTTGTAATGCTTTCTTTCCTGCTCAATTCCCAGTTTCTGTGCTGAGCTGACATTTAAACCACTGCTTGGAGGGAGGCCAAATGTAAATGAATATTAATGCATCAGTGCTGAATTTGACCCAAAGAATATAATCTAGCTATAAAATGGAATGCTCTTCTGAGATTCTGCCTTTGCCATTTGCATAAAGAATCAAGTTCAAGGCAATGCACTGGTGTTCTCTTAAAAACCACTATGGAACATTTCCCTTAATGAAGCATTGATAAGTAATATCAATGCATCTAGATGGGAGCACAGAGCCGCTAACTGCAGTTAAATATATCTGTTTAGATGCTAGTGGAGGTTTGGGGTTTTTTTTTAATCTCAGCATTGTAGCTGGCATTGTTTGCAGTTTGTTTGTTCAGAATATCTTTATCAGGGAAGCCAGGCATCAATCCACTCTTAATGCTTCACAGGAAGGCTATTTTTTTTTCTCTCTCTTTTTTTTCATGTCCCAAAGTACTTTATCTTTCTCCCTTCCCCCTTTAAATCTGCATTCTGTTAGAATTTCAAATATGGTCTTTTTTAAACCTCTAAAGCAGAGGTTTTCTCCCCGCTCTAGTTGCCAGTGTTTATTTGGGAGTTCTTTATTTTTAAAAGACTGCTTTCTAAGTCCCTGTTTCCTAATCTGCCATGATGAACAGTGAAGTTTTTGACATTATGAATCTGAAAGGCTTGTTTTCCCAGATGTGAGTTCAGGGACAGGGGCTGATAGATGCACTAAAAATAATTGTGGCTTTCCCAGTTTTGTTGGTGCCTGGCAATAAGGCAGTATTCCTTTAGCTTTGTCATTTTTCAAGACTCATTGCTTGTGGTCATTACAAATCTGTGTTCCCTCCTTCTTTGCCATGCCCAGACCCTTTGGTTTAAGGTTGTAAGACAGTTTCTATGTTCCGAACACTGCACGATGCTCTGATCCTATTGTTTTCCATTAGCCTTGTGCGCTGTCAGCTCCTAATATGAAGGGGGCATAATGTTCAGCAACAGAAATTGATGCATCCAAAATTAGAGGCCACTTTGGGAAATGTAGCCCTTTCGAGATTGGAGAGCTATCACTGCATCACATTTTAAAAACAGGATTACTCTTTCTGAGCGCCCTTGTAATTGCAAGTTTCTCAGCAATGCATCATCTTGCTGAGTGCAGTTGTCCCTCATCCTGTTTCCCTGTAAACTTCAGCATCCAGGCCAGCATCTGAGACCACATGGAGTGTAAGCTTGGCAGATGAAGGCCACAGATGCCAAGCTTTTGAAATTAATGGGCACTTCAGCATCTGAGTATTTGCTTGACTTCCTGGCTGGCTGGCAACTTCTTTCTTCTCTTGCCTGCCTTCACTGTTGAGTACTGGGACAATTCCCTTCTGAAGTGTCACTGGATTCTCATGCAGATGTTGTTTGCCTTCTAGGTATTATTTGCTATGCATTAGTGTTAGAGAAAAAAATTAAGAAGTAGGGCAAAATGCTAGTCCTCACCATATATGTAGATTTAGATGTAGATACTGTTAAAATAAAAACAAAATGTAAAATAGAAACAAATCATAATTCAGTAGTTTCCCTTAAACACTGCAGTAACGTTTCCTTGACTATTGTATTCTGGACAAGCTTAGCTAATACTTTATTGTTTGTATAAGAATAACAGATTCTCTTTTAAAATAAAATAAAATGAGTGGGTGTGATGAAGCAGACAATATGTGCTTAGCTGCTCCAGGGGATGTCCTGGAATCCCACAGAGTACAGGCAGGTGGCTCTCCAGGGAACTGATAAGGCCTCAAGTAGAGGGTGCTTGGGAGTAGATGCAGAGAGTGGTTTTGGGATCCCTCCAGAAGGTGCTAGGACATTAGATGGGTAATGCACCAAAGCACCATCCCCACGAAGGAGTGACAGCCAGCATATGCTTTAGAACAAGGTGATGGAAGTGTGCATGCTTGAGTCTGTATGTAGGACAATAAACCAGCATCTGCAAGTTTTATACGAGACAGTGTGGCTGTTTGGTGCAGACTACAACCTGACATGGACCTCGATTGAAGGGGCCTCTGGGGTGACAATGGGAGCAAACAAGCGTTTTCTTCACGAGACCAAATTCTGCTCTATTAAATCCCAACATCACTTAAATTCTTTCTCTCTTTCCCATGTAGCTGGACTCAGCGTGGTAGCATGGGTATACATGAGAATACGCCTTGTCCCTTATGGCTTGTACTTATTTAGACTTCAGTTCTGTAAAAAGTTCTGCAAGGATAAAATCTTGTTAACAAGTAGGGTCCCAATGAAGCCACAGCTATAAAACTGCCCTCATGAACAATTCTTTAAAATTAAGGGAATTGGAGTAGGCTACAAAATGACATGTTGCTGGCAGAGTTGAGTGGAATTTTGCAAACAGGACTCTTCCCCACCCTCACCCCCACCCCCTCAGAATGGCAATAATCCCATTGCTTTTTTAAAAGGTCTGTTTGGAATGACTTGGAAAGTTCAATAAAATCATTATTGAATTTAAAAGGATAAAATAATATTGAAGAAGAAAAGTGATCTTATTAGAGCTTCTTATTTTCCCAGCTCTACCCTGCTCTGTGGCTGCACTAACATACTAAAGAATTCTTGTAGGAAATTAAAAATTGCTGGAAATTGTCATAAGGACATATTTGTTTAGACTTCTGGATTTCACCTACAAGAAAGCAGCAGCAAAATAATATCAGGCGGTAAAGCAAAGCGAAGATGAAACAACAAAATATAGTTATATCTTCTCAGGATCACATTGTTAATACTCCTTAAATGAATTGAGGCTCCTTTGTTAACATAAAACAGAGTTTTGTTCTAATTCAGTAATTCTGCAGTAGCATTTTTTAAGTAGCAGGGAAATACACAAAAAATATAATGCATGGATTAGATGAGCTGGCTTTGGCACAAACAAATTGCGGGGCAAATCATAAAATGGGATGAATGACATTCAGATTGTAAAGATTTATCAGGCAGTTTACAGAGAAACTGATCTTGTTTCAAATGGACTGCAAATTAAAATTATTCACCCTGACATTTTTTTTAATACCAGATCACGGCGTGTGAATGAGCTGAAGGGCTGGATTTAATTAAATGCCTTGTAGAGGAAGCTAGACCTCACCAGAGCAGGAGACCTCTTTTTAAAAGGAGAAAAACTCACTGTTTGAATAAAGAAAGGACGCAATAGCATACATGGGTCTGGATCAAAGGATACAAAGAGTGGTGGGATAGACAGTACTGGACCATGACGAAATAGAGTCCTAGAGCTTAAAGGTATCCCAGGGGGCATTTAGTCCAGTCCCCTGCACCAGTGCAGGATTCACCAGACCCAAACTGGCCTCGCAGGAAAATCCACCCAGCAAGAAACAGCCGAAACCAAAAATCTACTACAAGCAGAGATTGGGACTGACGTGAGCACACTGATGCCTGCTATAACAGGGAACAAGCTCCACATACTGCCATGACCTGCCTGGAACCCCCTTCACTAGAGGAGTGCTGGGGAGGTGGCCAATCGGAGCCTCAAAGAGTCTCTCCCTCCCACTCTGTCTGCAGGAAAAGACCAGATATAAGCATGTTGTAGCATAACTGGATGAGCAGCCTTGTTAAGCATTAGAGCAGCTGCACCTTCTTTCTGACAGTCACTTTGGATAAGGGATTGTCATGGGTTAAGAACATAAGAAGTACCATACTGGGTCAGACCAATGGTTCATCTAGCCCAGCATCCTGTCTCCAACAGTGGTCAATCATGGTGGCGGGAGAAGCACCCAACAGGTCACAATGGGAGATCCATTCCCTGTTGTTTTCCTCTAGCTCCCGTCATGCCCCCGATCCTGTCTGGCTAATAGCTACTAATGGACCTATCTTCCAGAAACTTGTCCATACTTGTTCAGGTTGGCCCTGTTACACTGTAAGTGACACAGAATCCACAATAAATAGCACTCTGGGTTCTAATTCCAAGTCCTATTTATTCATAACATTCAGTCCAAACAGATTTACATCAACAGTTTTCCTTTTATGCTAGCCCCACACTAGGCTCCTCCTTCAAAGCAAACCTCTCCCAGGCTTCCAACCTCAGGGTCTCTGGCCAAGACCCTTGCCTGCCACTTGCCTGGCAACTCTCTGGACAGCCCTTAGCTCACGTTGCTGAGCCTTGCCTCTCCTTGGTGGATCTCTCCTTGGTGGCTCTCCTCCATCTGAGCCTCAGCTCAGCCATACATTTCTAAGGCACCTCACCTGGCCCAGTTAACCCTTCAAGGGTTTTCCATATTGCCAAGCTAATAGGGAAGGCATCTCTGTAATGACTTACCAGGGCCTGGGTCTTGGGCCTGCAAGAACTTACCAGAATCCATGACAGGGTCATTAGGTAATTCAGACCCACTGGTATAGGGGCAGGATATAAAGGCTATGACCCAGGCATTATGCAGGAGTGGCAAAAGGAAGGACTTTTAAAGAGGCTCCCTCAAACATCATTCTCTCGGAGTGTGGGGGGAGCAACGCTAGAGTGCAGCATGTGCTGGCATTCCTCTTGCAGCAGAACAGGGGGTTGTGCAGAGCCAAGAAACTTTGAGGTTCACTGCCTGATAATTTATTTTAAGACATTAGATTTAAGCTCTAAAGCATCACAAAACATTTTGCTACATGACCTCATTTTGAGACTTATGGTAAAAACAGACATGAGAGTGGCTTGCTCTGGCTCAGACCTCAACTGCACATCTGTGCAGGCGCCGGCAGATGTTGGTCCAGGATTGCCGCAGGCCATGTTGGCAGCTAGCCCGGGCTCTGATATCGGAAAATTTTCGAGGTCACAGCCCCGGCTAAGGCCCACCCAACCAGGCCAAAGCAGGCCACCGTGGTCTATCACATCTGTTCAAGCAGGCAGACATGGTCCTGGTCAGGGACCACCATGGCCAGCCACCATGGCTGACTGTCATTGACTGCCCTGGCTGCCCGTTATGGTGGGATGCTGGGCGCAGGTCAAGAGCGGGACAGGCTGCTGCACGTTCATGCTTCTCCCTGGGCTCCAGCCGTGGGCACATTTGTTCTGTGGCCTGGTCTGTGTCTGCAATGGCTTCCTGTGCCTGGTTGCCGCCACACAGTAGGCACATGTCTTTTTACCCTTAGTGTCTCAAATATCATTCAGGATCATGACCCTGTCCCTAGATGGCACAACCCTGCTTGAGGAGCCAGCCCGCAATTAGAGACACAGCTCTAAAGTGCTAGATGTTCTGCATAGCTCAGTATCTTGTCCAATACTAAGGCAGTTGAGATCAGCTTGAGGTGCTCTAGGAAAGAGTCCCTTAATATAATCTTATGGGGCGAGGTGGGAATGGCTGGTGTTGGAGCATTTTAATTGAAGATTCCTCAGCTCTGGAACTTGTTTCCTCTCAGAAACAGAATTTACTGGCCTTCAGATTATACTGCACTAGAAGTGAGCGAATGGCGGCTCAGGAACCACATGCGGCTCCTGGGCACCTGTACTGCAGCTCTTATCAGAAGTGACTTCCTGAGGGCGTATCCATGTAACTCCCTCCTATTTCCACTTCTGTTGCTGCTGCTGGAGTCTAATGGGAGCCACGGGGCAGTGTGTCCTGAGCCGCTATTGCTGCTTGGGAGCCAGAGCTTTGACATGAGCAGGTGGAGAGAAGCCATGCTGTCCTGTGCTCAGGATTGGGGGAAAGCTACAATCCATGTAAAGTGTCTTATGACTCTCTGCGATATGAACATTTTGGGATGTGGCTCTTGAATTGGGAACTTGTTCACCCCTGTGCTACCCAGCCTTTTTCTCTACGGAGGGTTTTCCAGGAGGGAATGTTTAGTGCGTAATGAAAGAGCCCTAATTTGAGTCGCTGAATGAACTGGAGTTGGGGTTGTTGACATAACTTTGTTGGGGATATAGTTCCAAAACGACACAGTTGAGTTTTTCGAAACAGTCAGGAAGTTTTCCTATTGGAGCTGTGTGAGTTAGGGTGCTTGCCCACTGGCAAAACTCCCAGCACAGAATCTCACAGCTGGGAATCTTGCGCTTATCTCTGAACTTATTCAGTATTGACATAAATAAATAAACGTGGGCACGGGACTAAAAATGTAATCAGCCGGGTCCTGTGGCATTTTCTCTTTCAAATGGCAGGGCTGGATTTTGAGCCGTGTGCTTAATAAAAGAAAATGCTGCAGGACCTGGCTGACGTTTTTACCCCCCACGCCACATTCAGAGATAAGTGTAAGATTCCCAGCCGTGCAATTCCGTGTCAGGAGTTTGCTGGGCAAGCACCCATTGTAACCTTTGAAACTCTGTCCATGCATTTCTTACTAAGCTCTGTAAAAAAACAAAAAACTGCAACCTGGCCTTGTGGCTTTAATCCTAAACCCACCCACTTCCCCACCCACTTCAGCTCAAACAATTAGAAAACAGAGTTTATGTAGAGGAAGCATTGCTCTGTTTGCTCCATTATGATTTGGGTTGTCATAGTACGAGTTCCACTCCTGCTGAGTTAAGTTCTGGTGCACAGCTCAATTGTGCTAATTACTCAGCACTATTTGATGAACCAGCTGTTGGTGCAGGCGCATCTCCGTTTTCTTCAATGTAATTACGCTTTTTGGCACCTTTGGATCTGGTTAAAAGCCAAATAATTTCCAATTACAGAGTCAATCTTTGTTTGAAAGTTTGTTGCCCTGATGATGTTTCTAAGGTACGTCTTTGAAACAAAGCCATCCCCAGGCACCTACCGCTAAATGCCCATTCATCTAAAGAGGCCATTTATGTTTGCATTGTGGCTTTAAATAATTTGAGCAATCACAGGAAATTCTTTTTATTCAGTAGATTTATTATGAATAGCAGAGGCTGTCAGCCAAACATAGCACAACCTTCTAATAAGAAAGAATTGCTACATCTAAGGATACACAGGATCTGCAAGGTTGTGTTCATTGTAACAGAAACCTGGGAGGTGTGAACCAGAGATACAGCTGGACCCCCAGGCCCATAACAAACTTTATGTATTGGATATATTGTTGTTACTATAAATGTATATTGGCTGCTCTGCTATTTTAGCATGATTTGGTTTCCATTCATCTTGGCTACTTTTCCCTAGGTTTATGTATAGGATAGAAGGGACAAGACTTAATATTGCCCTATAAAATATTTGCTGGTACAATATATTTCACTGGCTTTGCTGGCTTGCAGCAATGACATAACTGCACTTCCCCCAAAATGTACTATTTCAATTAAATGCATTACTGCGCGTAAAGCTGTCATAGCTTCTTTCTGTATGTATCATTAGGCTTGAGCATGGAAAGGGGTGTGGTGGAAAACAACACACTGTGTTGTCAATCTGTCCTACACTTAAGTGAGAAGGACGGGTAGTAGATTGATCCCCATCTTTTCAGGTGATGGCATTCCTCAAGGAACCTTCACACGGAGCAGTAATAAACTGGCACTCATTCTTTGATTATTGATTTATTTTATGATCTAAACTCAAAAGTGGTACAAAGATAGGATTAATGAGGGGAGACCAGATATTTTCATTTTCTTGCACATCTGAATTATTAGTGGGAGTCAGATGGGGCACAGACTAAATGCAAAGATTCTAGAAAGAAGCAGGGTACTGTACACATTGTCAAGTATATAATGCAGCAAAGAGTGACTAGGTGTACAAAGGTGTTTTCTGACGTGATGGTGCTCAGGTGCTGCCATGGACTTTACCCCCTCGGGGGTTGGGCCGCCACGGCAGCCAGGAGTCAGCTGGGCTCCTGAACTAATGTGATGGGGGCCCAGCTGCTGATGAGGGCGCAGAGATGCATGGACATGTCTGCCTATGCCCGCCCCTGCACTGTGTCCAACAGTCCACACCCCCCCCAACCCAATGGGCAGCCATGGCACCAAATCGATGGCTGCCATGGCACCCAACACCAGCAGGGACTCTGAACTGGGGTGAGTAAAACAGACTTCCATGTCTGAAAGCCTGCTTTACTCCCAGTCGGGCAGCAGGATCCTGGCTGTTGTTAGCAGGAGACCCCCTTCCACGTGTGACTATTGGGGGGTCGGTACCCCAATATACGCCCGATTCTTAAATGTAGGGAAATTAGCCAAATTAGTTGAACTAGGGGTCCCCACATGCCACACGGATCAGTCTGAGGTACGGGGTGCGCTCCTGGTCAGCTGGACTATCCCACCCACTTCCCAGATACACAGACAACTGCTTAAATACAAAAGTTTTTTTTTATTAAAGAACCGAAGAAGGGAGACACACATACACACACCTACCCTCCCTTACACAGATACACACCCACGGGCCAATTCGTAGGTGCTATATAGCTTGAAATACCCACCCTCCCTTGTACAGATACACCACCCACCCACGAACAATCCAGCCCACTCCCATTCTGGTATTCTTTGGGGCTGGTGCACACTGCTTTGGGAGAAGAGGAAGAAACAGGGAGCCAAGAGAGAGATTCGAAAGGTTACCTTGCTGAGCCTGTAGGTAGAGGGAGAGAGAGGCAACCCTCAGACAGCGGGGGGGGGGGGGGGATTGAGAGGTGGAGGTGGGGAACACAGACCAAGGTCTGAGAGAGGCGTCCTTCGGTGAGGTCCGGAACTGCTCTTCTCTTGGGGGCCAGAGTTTGGATTATTATAGGATGATGTCCATGTGCTCAGGGGCAGGGACCCTTGGGGGTCTCTTAGGGCGGAATGGGTGGGGGGAGGCTGGCGGGGGCATCACCTTTCTATCTTCCCGCACTTAGGACTAAATTCTAGAAAGTCCTAGCTACAGTGGTGACCTAATTCTATGGGGAACAAAAGGGACCTGGGTGTGACAATAGAATTCAATGAAGGGTTGGGAGGATGCTCCAGGTGTCTTTAGGAAGATAGGGTGAGTCAATAGGGAAATCTTGTCAGGATGTTGTGGGGACAACAAATCTTTCAGGGGATAAGGGGCTTTCCTATAGGGGAACAGGGAAGACTGACTCCATCCAGGTGTGCACGGGCAGGCCCACCATTGTACTTATTTTGCCAATCTGGAGTTCCAAGCTAGGGTCTTTATTTGAAACCGGGGAACGACCTCTCTTTCCTGTGCCCCTATGATTACTGGAGGACGCTCTCCCCTTATCTAATTCCTGCTTTTTTCAGGTTTCATGCTTCACCTGAGTGGCCTTTCAGTTTCAAGGGTTCACCTGGCTCTCAAATTCCTCTCTGGCCCTTGTCGCTTGGGCACCCCGGAATCTGTATTCCTTATGGGGTGATGTTTCGCTGAAAGGGGATGGGGAGGGTAACATTCTCAGGGAAACGGCTTGTTACCTAACACTGGTGGCAATCCCCAAGTGACAGTCTATGCTAGCTGCCACCATGGCCAGAATATATCCCATGCAAACATCTGGCAGCTATTTCCCAGCCATGAACTAACGTGATGGTGGCCATCATGCCACAGTAGAGGAAAGCATGGCAAAGTGGTCCACCATCACATTTGAAAGCACTCTGAGACAAGAAGGTAAGGTTGTTAAGGTGATATTGTTGGTGGCCCAACTTCTGGTGGTGAGAATATGCAAGGTTTGGAGCTACACAGAATGTCGTTATCTTAACTGTTTTGTCTCTTGACTTTCTTGCACTTGGGATCAACATGGGAACCACACATGATAGCCTAATCTCAGGCTTCTTTGTGTTTAGGCAAAGACTCATCACCCTTGGGAAGCGTTCTTGTTGTGGAGTGTAAGGCCCTTTTTAAACGGACCCAGGAGGCGCCGTGGTGCATGGGGGATGGATGGAGGCAGCAGCGCATGTGCAGCCCGTCAGACGGATGCACACCCACCTCTACCTATCTCCACACACAGAGGCACCTCCATTTTCTCCAATGCCTCCGTGTGTGGATGATGGGTGAAGATGAGTGGAGCGCAGGAGCGTGCACACACCGCCACCTATCCCCGCCTGTGGTCACACAGACATGCCCCCCGCCCACCCAGTTGCCCACATGGGCGAGGGGTGTGTGTCTCGTGTGAAAAGGGCCTTTGAATACCATAGGAATAATGCACCACTCACCCACTCAATTTGCCAATCACATGATGATATTGAAAGTCATGTGGTAGGAAACTCATGTGTGACTAACAAACCTGAGGACATGCCACTCCATAGCTGATGAGACAATTACCCCTTTCACATTGGGGTAATAAAAACAGAAGATAATGGGTAAAACAAAATAATAGATACAGAGTAGGGTGGAATTTTTATCATGAGCTTTAAAAAAATTTTGCAAACTTTCATGCAATAGGAGCAAACGTTCACAACATTTCTTGCCCTTTTTATGAAATTCTGCAAGGGAATTCTTTCCACTGTTTGGATGCTTGCAAATGTTCAAATTACAAACAACAGGGTATATTAGAGCAATATAAATCAATACAATAACAACAACATCAACAATGCTCCAAACAATGCAAAAATGCTAAAAAGGAAACTATGTTTTAATCAGAATACTATTCAAGGTGGAAACAATCGAGAGAAAGAGTACTTACAACTAGGGGCGGGAAACCGGTAAAATCCGGTATCCAATAATGCCCGTACCGGCATTATCGGATTCGACCCGGTAATCCGGTCCGGGGTACTGGATTCCGGGTACCGGATTTTTTTACATGGCAGCCATTTAAAAATGGCTGCAATGTAAAAACTTCAAGCCCCAAGTTAAAAAAAACAAACCCTCCCCGAGTCCAGGCTGCGCGGGTGGAAGGGGGGACACCCCCCACCCACCCTGCCCAGCCTGGATTTTTGTTTAAAAACAGACTGAGAGGCGAGCCCACCCCCCAGCACCAGCGGCCGCGGCGTCCCCGCAGCCGCCGGTAAGTATGACCCGATCCCTGGGGGGGG